>CM040122.1:292783151-293136153 GCA_022559845.1 Amorphophallus konjac | reverse complement strand
GGGAACAAGAGCAGACCGCCGGCGAGAGTCCTAAGTGTTAAGAGGGAAGGAGCACCCTTCGGTCCTTTTTATAGGCCAAGGGAGGCCACGCGCCTTAAATGACTCCCCCCTCGAAAACACGCTACAGGACCTCCCCTGGAAGGTCACCTCCAATTCCTCGGCCCCCGCCCTAGCGGGATTCGCGAAGCGCCTCGACTTTCAAAGCATGGTGGAATGAAAGGACGCCCCGCCAGAAGTCTCCCGAATCGGCATGCGAAAACGGTGCAGAAATATCGGCACCTTCCAACTGCCCCCGATACGCCAGCCAAATCACGGCAAAGATAGCGATCAAACAAAGTAAGTCCTTTATTGCCTCCCATAAAGAAATCCTCTTACAAAAGGAAAAACAGACAAAAAGGGGAAGGGGCAAAATAAAGCAAAACATCAGGCCTCGGGCCCACTTTGAAGCTCAGGAACAGCAGTAGGGGACGCGTCACCCCCGGTACCTTCGGTGACGGCCGGCCCGGACACTGACCTCGCCTGTGCGAGAACTGTCCCGGTCGTGAGCCCTCCTGGAGCCTCCGGAGTTGGTGACCCCGCTGGAGGTGACTCCTCCGGTTCTTCCCCGGCCGAGGATGAGGAGCTGGAAACTGACTCATCCGAGTCATAACTCTGGCCGTAAGGAAAATCACCCCCGGCAAGGTGCTCATTGGCATAGCTCATCGCCCGGCGATAGCCCTGCCTGAATCCCTTTCGAGCACCCCGGCGGAGCGCTACCTCGTAGTAGGGTAGGGCAGCTTCAATCAGGTCGGCCGAGTAAGCTTCCGAGCCTTTGTAGCGCTCGATCGCCTCCGCCTCGACCTGCCCTACCCTTCCGAAGCTCCCGAGCCCGCTCCGCCTCGGCCGCACGCTCTTCCGCCCTCGCCAGACGCTCCTCTAGCTCGGTCATCCTCCGCTCGGCTTCGATCGTCCGACCCTCCGCCCGGGCTCGGTCCGCCTCGGCCTCAGCACGAAGGCGCTCCGCGTCCTCCGCCCGATCCTGCAGCTCGCCGCGCTCAAGCTCCCAGAGGCCATCCAGCTCGATGTGACGTGACGCTCATCTTCTAGACGTTTGCTCTTCCTCTCGAGCGATTCTTGGGCCCTTGCTAGCTGCTCGGCCAGCGCCTCGGCTTCCCGTCGGCTCGACCGCGCCAACTCCCTGAATGCGAGGAACTCCCGCCGGAGCCCCTCATGCTCCCCCTCGAGCCGGGCTAGTTTTCCCTCGCATCCACCAAGGGTCCAGGCGAGCCTCGACCGTCCGCCGCCTCCGTCCGGGCGTGCGCCTCCGCCATCACCGCCGCTGTCCGAGCTAAGACCATGCCGCCCCCATCAAAACATCAAGGACCCGGCGGGAAGTGTTTGCGCCTTTCTCCCCCCCTCGTCCTCTCCGTGATCGACCCGTCAGAGCCGGTACAAGTCGCCCGAGATACCGAGCCTGTCCAGAGGTTCCAGGCAAAGGGGACCGCTCCACCCCGGGCACCCCGCCAGAAGACCCTGTTCGGGCAGCAAAGCTAACCGCCCCGCGCGCCACGGGTCGGTTGGGATTGCCGGCGGCCTCCCCAGGCGAACCCCCACCCTCGACCGGCGCCGCGGGATCAACCGCACCAGAAACTACCGGCACTTGGGGTTGCGACGCCCTCGCGGGCGAACCCCCATCCGCGCCGACCGATCCCTCGTCCCCGGCACCGGCCGACACCAGCATCCGGCCCCCTCTGCCCCCACAGGGGGGAGAGCCGACCCATCACCTCCCTCTGAGGGCCCCTGGTTCTCCTCGGCCCCCTCTCGCCCGGCGGATGGGAGAGCCAGCCCGAGAGGTCGCCCCATCCTGCCCCCGAGGGGGGAGCGCCGCCGAGCCAGAATCGCCCCCGACGGCGGTAGGAAAAACCGGCTTTCTTGGCCCTTTTCCTGGCCTTCGCGGCCTCCCGCAGTTTCCCCGCCAGGGGATCTTTGCGCTTCAGGCCGGTCGAATCGAGAAGGCCCCTCGGGGGCCGCCCCCTTGCCCTTATCTCGGGCATGGACGCGACCCACCGAGGCATCAGGTTCATCGGGCTACCGAGTCATCTCCCAGATCGATGACCTCGGCCGCCTCCTCCAGAGGCTCCCGCCTCACGTCTGCAACAAGGAGAAAGCCCCCAGTCAGGAGGAGGAAAGAAGCTACCTCTCCAGAAAAAAAAAAGGGAACGTCAACGCGAGAGAGAAGACCACCGTTCGATGTTCTCCGGCGTCACCAGCTCCTCGGTCGATCGACGGTCCTCCAGTAAACGAGCCGCTGCTACTCCACGTGGGGAGGGAACTCCTCCTGGCGAGGGGGCAGATTCGGATGAAAGTTGGGCGAGGTCCGATATCTCCAGATCTCGTCCATCGCCACCGCCTTCACCCAGAAGAAGTGGGTCTTCCACCCCTTGTGCGAGGAGTCCTTCGCCGCAAGCGAGATGCAGCTCCTATTCCTCCGCGCCTGGATGAAGTAGAGCCTTTTCCCCGCCGACGGGTGCGCTTTCAACTCAAAGAAGAAATGGAAGAGGTCCAAGGAAGGAAAAATGTCGTGCTAACGACAAAGAATCCGGAAGGCCGAGAGCAGCAGATATGAATTGGCTACCAACTGAATAGGCGCCAACCGGAAAAAATTAAGAAGCTGCAGCACGAAGGGATCGAAAGGGAGACGAAATCCACTCTTTCAAGCCAGAAGGAAGGTGCAAATGTGCTCATCACGATCATCCAGACTCGTCTCGTGCGGAGTGGCGGCAACAAAGCTGTATCTGAGAGGCAGGCGGAAACGATGCTCCAGCCTCCGCACCTCCACTTCCCCCAACTCACTACAGTTGGGGACGGGTTCCCGCCTCACCGGCACAAGCTCCGGACTCTGATCCACCATCGAGTCGGGAGGAGATCCCTCGTACGAGCTCGAAGACTCCGGGGGAGAAGGAAGTTACCGGACCGCCTCTGCGGTTATCCTCGCCAACTCCTCGAACGCCGCCGCAAGGCTCCGCGTCTCCGCTGTGCTCTCACGGCGCATCAAGAAGCAAGGAAAGCCTAAAACCCTGGAAGCCTAGAACGATGAACAGCGCCCCCTAAAAACCCCTGAGGGTGGCGGCGCGCCGTTTCGTGCTCCGAGAAAAAGGGGGGCTCCTTCGTTTCGAATCCGTCAGGATCATCATTACGGGCCTCGGCGACCGCTATAAGCGGCTCCATAACGCCAACGGAATTCCACCCACCTGAGCCACGCCGGTCCAAAGCCTCGAAAAACTACTCATCCGAGCCTCCTTGGCTCGGGTGTAGGAGGGGGACAAGTGGAGAGGGGGATTTCCGCAGCCCACCACAAAGGCAGCCCAACAAGACCCACAAGGTCCAACCAGGCGAGCCCGCCCGAGTGATAGCCCACATGGCCCACTTAGGGAAGAAAAGCCTAATAAATAAGACTCGAGGAACTAACTCTCCCCGGCGGCCTTCTAGGCTCGGAGGGCCCGAGACAACGGTCAGGTCCCAAGGAAGGTCCGGCCTAAAGCCCTCTCCCCGTCCGAGAGAGATAGGCTCCAGCCGACCTATCCGACCCCACCTTCGCCGGGCCATGCCTATCGCTCGGACATGAGCTAGCATCCCCGAGGCTCGGTAAGGCCGGTTGATTATCCACATGTGCAGCCGTTCAGAGTCCCCCGCCAGCGGGAGAGTCTGGGGAGCCGCCGGACTCCGAGGGGATAACGTTCCCACGATCAGGCCATGAAAGCCCCCGTTAAAGACGTAACTCCCGCCAGAAACCCCTCAGCTTACAGGACTCCTGAAGGTGGCGCACTATTTAAGCAAGGGATACCCTCCGGAAGAAGGTAAGAGAAACAAGGCTTTCACACACCCTTAGCTCCTGAGCACGATTCGCTTCACCCTCTGGTGGAGAGGATTCTCGCGCATCAGCTCTCTCCTCCCCCCATTATTGATTCCACCATAGCTCTACTGACTTAGCCATCGGAGGGTTTTCCCCCAGGGAGATCCCCTGGGCCCTCTGATACGTTTCCCTCTCTTGCAGATTCATCTTCTGGTGATCCATAGCCCGCTCAGGACTCAGTGCGAGATCTCGCCTCTTCATGCATATTTCATAGTTAACCTCAACACCGCATTTAAATTGGAGCTTTCACGTAAATTGATTAATTTGGCTATTTTATTTAATAATTTAAAGTTGAGGGCCATGAGCATTAATTCTCAATTGCATAACCATGTGCATTTGAGATTTATATGCACATTATGATAATTTTTATGGACTAAATTACAATTATGTGTGTGCAGGACACCGAAGGTAATTGCAAAAGAAGCTGGGTCAAAACTGTCACCACCACTTTGACCAGGACAAAAGTACATATTTTGATTGGAGGAAAACGAAATTTCAAAAGTTTAAAATTGAGGAAAAGAAACACATATTTTGGTTGAAGGGAAAATTGAATTCAAAGTTTGAAATAAAGGAGAGACATGATGAGCCTTGGGAAATGGGGTGCCCAAAGTCCAAGAAAGGGGGTGCCCACCTACTTTTACTCTTCCCCATACATCATATTCTACCTAAATCCCAGCCATCCATCTCCTTTTGATACAGTCGCCACCCTCCATCTACCCAACTTTCCCTATAAATAGCCCATGACAAGGAGGAGAAGGGGAGTTCTTCTTTTGGTAATCTTTCACTCTTTCTCTCCCAACCTTAGGTCTCCGGTGTATCTCATGTAAGTTCATTTTCTCCTCTTTTTGTCTTCATAAAAGTTCTTCATTTTTTTGTTGTCTACAACTTATTCTTTTGTAGCATCTTCTCGTTCCTTATAGTTTTCAAACTATTTTATATTTTTCACTGTGCTATCCTGTTCATCTGTAAATCAGTATTTCTCTCTGTTCTTCCTCTTATTTCTCCACCTTCTAGTCATTTTCGTCTCTTATGGTCTTCATAAACGTTCTTTGTTTTTACGTGTGCTACAACTTCTTCTTCTACATCATCCTCTAATTCGTTATGGTTGGGAAGTTATTTCCCATTTTTCAACGTGTTGTCCTGTGTTTTTACTGTTCATCCGAGGTTCTACACCCTATTCTTCTGAAGTTTTCATGCCCTTCTGTTCTTCTTTTCACCTTAGTCTCTTAATGAAAGTTCTTCATCTTTCTTAGATATAAAATTTGTTCTTCTATCACTTCCTCTAATTCTTATTTGTTTTTAAGTTATTTTCAATTTCCCAAAGTTCAATTTTTTTTGTCATGTTACTGTTCATCCATGCAGCACACTTCTGTTCTTCTATAGTTTTCACCATCTTCTGATCTTCTACTCTCTCTACACTCTTCACAAAACCTTTTATTCTCTTTCCGATCCTCAACTTTTATTTCTACCACTTCTTCTAAATCTCTATGATTTCAAAGTTATTTCACTTCTAATCTTGCTCCGTTTCTATTATTTCTTTTTTACTATTTTTTAGCTCCCTTCCTTTTCTATCTATCTCTCCCTCCTCTATTTTCATCCAAACATCCCAAGGCAGAGATTCTCTTCTATTGATCCTCTTGGCGGCGTCCATCTCCACGGCGGGGCGATCCACTCCAACGCTCGGCACGGCGATTAGGCGGCGATCTTCATCTTCATCTTGACTATATTCTTTCCCCTTTTATTTATTTTATGAGTTGTAATTTTCATTTTCATAGAGTGTACTTTTCACTTCCATCTTAATAAAAGTTCATCTTTGTAAATTGTGGTTGTCTTAGTTTCTCTTTCTATCTCTTCTAAGTTTTTTTCTTTACCCCTCTCATCTTCTTTAGTGGGTTTATTTTCATGCAATTTATTTTTCCTTAGATTAATCTCACTCGAAACTCGACTTTTCAAAGCATAAAGATATTTTCCAACTTATTCCAAAATGTTATTTCCTCCTCGTGAGATCGACTCCACTTATCACTATACTTGATTTTCCAATCTTTAAAAGTGAGTGAGTGTGAATATTTTGAAATTGTGGCACGGCTTTTCAACGACAGGATTGTGGCTATCAGTTGTACGTCCCGGCCGAAGGGCGGACGAGACGTGCAGTGTTGCGAGAGGCTCATGGAAGCCTGTATGCCGTGCACCCCGGATCGGCGAAGATGTACCAGAACCTGAAGAGGCAATTTTGGTGGCCTGGTATGAAGAGAGATGTTGTAGAGTTCGTAGCAAGGTGCTTGATTTGTCAGCAGGTGAAGGCTGAGCACCAGCGACCGGGAGGTACACTTCAGCCCCTGGATATTCCTGCGTGGAAGTGGGACCACGTGACCACTGATTTCAGGGTTGGGTTGCTGAGGACATCCAGCGGGCATGATAGTATCTGGTTGCTAGTGGATAGTTTGACGAAGACGGCGCGGTTGCTGTCGGTCAAGGTCAGTTGGAGCGTGCATCATTAGGCTCATTTGTATGTGGAGCGGATCGTTCTGTTGCATGGAGTTTCCATCTCCATTGTGTCCGATTGTGATCCCCGCTTCACTTCTGGATTCTAGAGGAGCTTCCAGAAGGCTCTAGGCACTGACTTAGCATTTAGCTCAGCGTACCATCCTCAGTCGGACGGTCAGTCGGAGAGGACCATCCAGACTTTGGAGAACATGTTGAGGTCGTGTTGCCTGGAGTGGCAAGGGAGTTGGATCCACCAGTTACCGTTAGTGGACTTTGCCTACAACAATGGCTATCATTCGAGCATTGGTATGGCACCATACGAGACGTTGTATGGGCGACCTTGTCGGACTCCACTTGATTGGTTTGAGGTGGGAGAACGTGTCCTGATAGGACCGAATTTGGTGCAGCAGAGCACTGAGGTGGTGCATCTGATCCGGCAGAAGATGTTGGCTGCGTTGAGCTGACAGAAGAGCTATGCCGATCGGAGGAGGTGGCCCCTCAATTTTACGGTAGGTGATCGGGTGTTTTTGCGAGTTTCTCCCATGAAGGGTGTGATGCGCTTCGGCAGGCGTGGGAAGTTGAGTCCCCGCTACATTGGTCCTTTCCTTATTGTCGAGCGTATTGGTGAGGTTGCCTATCGGTTGTAATTACCCCCGGAGCTATCTTCTGTGCATGATGTGTTTCATGTGTCTATGCTTCGGAGGTATATGCCCGATGATTCCCATGTTCTGGAGGATGCCATTTGGCCTGAGGTGATCCCAGACTTGTCCCTTCCAGAGTACCCTGTCCGCATCGAGGACCGGCGTGAGCAACACCTGCAGAACAAGGTTATTCCTCTGGTTAAGGTGGTCTGGCAGCGTCACTTTGGTGGTGAGGCGTCGTGGGAGCGTGAGGATGTGATGCAGCAGCTGTATCCTTATTTGTTTGGGTGAGTCTTCTCCCCTGCCCCTGTGCCCTGTCCTTAATTTCGAGGACAAATTCACTTAAGGGGAGAGGGCTGTGATGTCTCAAGTTTTTCGGATCCATCTTCTCAGGTCCCGGATCTGCTTTCTTGGAGGATTTGTTTCCATTATGCCTGGAATTATGTTATGGACATCTTCCGTGTTCGGATCTATGTGATTCGGGTCAGTTTCGGAGGCCGCGGGACGTGTTCCGCGTGTTTTTCGCGTGTTTTCCGATTCCCGCGTGTGTGTTTCGGAAGAACCTACGGAACCCCGTAGGGGTTAACCGGGTTGTTGACCTACCCGCGGGTGGTACCGTTGCGATCAGCGCGTTCCGAGGATCGAGAATTTGTATTTTTCTATTTTTTTGGTATTTTTGGCATTTTACAGATTTTCTATATAAACCCCCCTATTTCCCTTTTTCTTTTCTCATTTTTCTTATTCTTCTTCTTTCTTCCTCCCGTGACCGCCCCGCTCCCCGACCGTTGCAAACCCCCCTCTCCCCGTTCGAGCTAGCGGCGCCCCCTCCTCCTTCGGTGACGGACGGCGAACCACGGCGGCAGCGCGGTGACGACGGTTGCGGCGAGAGGATCACGGTGGTGCCCTTTTCGTGGGGCGTGGGTGGAGTTCGTGTTCATTGAGGTAGGGGGACAGATCCTTGCCCTCTTTACAGCACTCCCCGTGATTTCTAGGCAGTGGAAAGGTCGAGAGGGGTTAAATTCATGCCGGGAGGGTTATTTCCATGCTCGGGGTTTGAGCGCCAGATCTTCCGTTTTATGGAGTTTTTGACCGATCTAAGGGCTTAGATGCATGCTAGGGAGGTTGGGGGAGGTTTCCCCCTTTGTTTCCCCTTCACTTGAGAGTGAATGGGGCGTGGGATCGAGCTTCCCAAGCGAACCGCGCGAACCGGGCTCGGCCCGTTGTCGCGCTATGTCCCAGGGGCGCTTTCTTGTTGAACGCGCAGTGTCGTCTGAGCGCGTTCATCGAAGGAGATGAACAGTTTGGCGGTTCGTGTCACGCCAGGGTTGGGTAGCGCATTCTAGCAGATCACGCTCGCCAAGGCGAGCGCGTTCTTCCTTGTCGCGCTCACCCTGGCAGGCGCGTTCTTGGAGAACGCGCTAGCCTCTGCTAGCGCATTCTTCAGGGGTCGCGCCAGGGGACTAGAGCGCGACACAGTGTCACGCCCGGGGTCCCTAGCGCGTTCATCCCCCCCCCCCTCGAGCCGTGTTTCCCTTCGATAGTTGCTTCCGGTCGAGTGTGCTTTGGATCCTGTTGCGGCGTGTGGCCCGAGGGTTGCCATGGGCACCCGGTGTGAGCCACAGGGGCGCCGGGGGTCCCCGGAGAATTAGTTACCTCGGTAGGGGAGCCGCATGACTTGAGGGACGGTCGGACCTCGTGCATGTCCTTGGCATCCGTACCTACCGTTTTGGTTACCGAGAGTCTGTGTTAGTGTGTGGTCGGTGGTTTCCGTGAGTCGAGTCTCACCTCTGGTGACACGTCCACTAGTCGTAGCCTTCTTACAGCACGCGGTGCTGACCCACCTGAGAGTGGTGGAGCGGCTGACCCGAGAGAGATGGTGAGTAGGTTGGTTACCGTAGGGCCCCCGCGTACAACCGAGTCCGGGCTTAGGGGGAATTACCAGCTAGAGGACAGGCCTAGGGCGTATGGTCTGAGTGTGCACATGGGGCTGAGGGCTTCTGACCCGTGCTGACGAGCGCGACCTCAGCTAGTCCTTGTTTTATGGTACTACTGGTTACTGTGTGTGTCTGAGTCTCGCGCCCGGGGCGCTATAGCTAGACACTTGTGACGCGGTATAAGACGTCAGGGGACGCATCCGGTCGTTCTTCTAGTGGGTGGTGCTCCTATCTACTGGCAGGTCCGGACTCGAGTTTTGTCAGACCGAGGTTCGGTTATACGACACGGTTGTTAGACAGCTTTTCCGTTTATTTATTGCTGCTTGTCATTTCGACCGTACTTCTACTAGGTAGTGTTACCTTCCGTGGTTGCTCACGCCTTGCTGCCGCTTTCTCGTAGTGCGGTGGGGGTCCGGGGGATCCCTACTGAGCCAATGAAATGAGGCTCACCCCTGCTTTTCAGGTGAGGCGGGGTCATCGAGAGGTGAGGCGGGGTCGTCGAGAGGTGCGGCCGAGTTTCAGTGTGGTTCTTCTAGCCAGGGTTAGTCGCTAGTCTGCCAGAGCCGGGAGATGCCCCGTGTAGTTGTACTCTTCCTTTCTGTTGACTGTACTTTTATTTGGACATGAGACTTTGTGGACATTGTAGTAGTTTCTTTTTATTTATATTATGATGTGCATTTTATTTTAGATTATTGTGCTATCTCTGCAGTTGTTTCAATTTCTCTTGTACTCCCACACCATCCCTTTCTACCCTTCCGAGTCTTCGGGCTCGTGGGTTGGCGGGCCAAGATTCGAGATGCGCCGGTTCCTTTGGTACTTGGATCCCGGGTCGTCACAGTTGGTATCAGAGCGTAGGTTGTGGAGATACGTCAGAACTTGAAACGATTACAGTGGTCCAGAAGGTCCATGAATGTCTTGTACAGTTGGCGACTGGCGTAGGGCTCCGCGTGTTTTTGTTAACATCGTTGATTGTTTTGTTAACAGGTGTTATGGCGCCCAGGAGATCGACTCGTTCCCAGCAGGGAGAGTCTGGTGGGGGCCAAGAAGGGCAGAGCAGAGCAGTGCTTCCGGATGATGCAACTGAAGGGGCGAGAGTTCCCGGACCAGAGGAGTTCTTCCGGGGCATGTACCAGTATGTTATTCAGCAGCAGCAGCAGCAGCAGTAGCAGCAGCCGCCGCAGCAGCAGTAGGGCGGTGATGCTGGTGAGGGCTCATCCTCTCGGAGTAACCATGCACTGAGAGATTTCTTACAGTACCAGTCGTCTACTTTCAGCGGGCAGTCAGATCTAGAGGTGGCCAGAGAGTGGTTAGATGACATGGAGCGAGTGTTCAGTTCGATGGAGTGTCCTTAGAAAGAGGAGGTGGTGTTGGATACGTATCGATTGCAGGGGCCAGCCCGGACTTGGTTGACGTCAAAGTGGGGAGCAGTGTTCCAGTCTCGTCCACTTCGGCAGATTTTGTGGCAGGAGTTCGTCCTGGCTTTCGAGCGTGCTTTTTGCCCGTCTTTTCTCAGGTCGCAGAAGTTGCGTGAGTTTTTAGACCTGGTCCAGGGTGACATGACCGTGATGCAGTACAGGTTCAGGTTCGTTGAATTGGGCCGTTATGCACCGCACATTATGGCAGATGAGACGGTGCGGACCGATCAGTTTATCGGGGGTCTGAGGTTGGAGCTGAGGCATCCTTTGCTTGCGTCAGGATTGACCAACATGGATGCGGCTTGCAGAGCAGCAGCGGCGATGGAGAGAGACATGAATAAGGTTCAAGGTCAGGGCAGTGTGGGTCAGATGCAGATGAGTTTTGGTCAGCCGGTGTCCGTGCAGCAGCAGAGTTCTGTCCAGATTTCAGCAAGTGGTTCAGGGACATCCCCGTCCGGGGCGTCCGCAGAAGATCTGTCATCTCTGGGATCGAAGCTCAAGAAGTTGCTCAAGGAAGCCGGTTTTTGTAGGAGGCGCCGAGGTCGCGGAGATCAGGCACAACAGTCTGTGGGTAGTGTTCAGCAGCCTACCCAGTTCCAGCGTCAGGCTTCAGTGAGTGGTTCTCGGGGCAGGTGTCCTCGGTGCGGCGAGTCTCATCCAGGTAGGCAGTGTACGGCGCCCGTGGTTTCCTTCAGGTGTGACCAGCCAGGGCACATGGCGTGTGACTGTCCGCAGAGACTGCGTCAGCCACACGAGTTTCAGCAACATCAGTAGTTTCCGCCCCGGCAGATGTCATCGCAGCCGTAGTAGTACCAGCAGCAGGGTCAGTATCCTCAGTTGACTCGGTCAGCTACCACAGGGAGGCAGAGAGCCCAAGGCAGAATTACCCACATTACCAGAGCAGAGGCTGAGGCATCCCAGTTGGTCGAAGGTACTATTCCGATCCTTGGTTGTGAGGCTCGAGTTTTGTTCGATTCCGGTGCATCTCATTCATTTATTTCGGAGGAGTTTGCTCATAGTGCCGAGGAGTCGACGACTGAGGTGTCCTGTGATCTGGAGGTGGAGTTGCCTACCAGTGATTTCATGCTCACCCCGTATTTCTTCGAGAAGGTACCCGTGTGGGTGGATGGGCGGAACTTACCAGCTAGGCTTTATGCATTGCCGCTTCAAGACTGTGATGTGATCTTGGGCATAGATTGGCTCGAGGCCCATCATGCCTTGGTGGATTGCGGCTCAAAGAGGGTCTACTTCCCGCATCTTCGTGGACCCACCTTTTATTTCCAAGGTATCCGGTCTTCCTCCTCCCGTTTTCTTATTTCGACTATTAGGGCTCGTAGATTGCTTGACATAGGTTGTCAAGGTTTTCTCGCTTCTGTGGTTTTGGTCGATCGACAGTGTCTGGATGTGGAGGACATCCCGATCGTGTGTGAGTTTTCCAATGTTTTTCCTGAGGAGTTGTCGGGGTTGCCACCGCAATGAGAGATTGATTTCGTGATTGAGGTGGTACCAGGTACGACGCCTATGTCGAAGGCCCCTTATCGTATGGCGCCGGCAGAGTTGAGAGAGTTGAAGGCGCAATTGCAGGAGTTGCTGGCCAAGGGGTATATTCATCCTAACTTTTCCCCTTGGGGTGCTCCGGTGTTGTTTGTGAAGAAGAAGGACGGTAGTCTGAGGCTGTGCATCGACTACCGGCAGTAGAACCAGGTGACTGTTAAGAACAAGTATCCATTGCCTCGGATTGATGACTTGTTTGATCAGCTTCAGTCGGCCCAGGTGTTTTCGCGGATTGATTTGAGATTGGGTTATTACCAGCTGCAGATTTGAGAGTCTGATGTTGAGAAGACGGCGTTTCGCTCGAGGTATGGGCATTATGAGTTTTTAGTGATGCCGTTTGGGCTCACCAATGCCGCCGCAACATTTATGGATTTGATGCATAGGGTGTTCCGTCCGTATCTAGACCAGTTCGTGGTCGTGTTTGTGGACGGCATCCTTGTGTATTCGTGGTCTGCTGAGGAGCATGTGCATCATTTGAGGGTGGTGTTGCAGACCTTGCGGGATCACCAGTTGTATGCCAAGCTCAACAAGTGTGAGTTTTGGCTACGTGAGGTGCACTTTTTGGGGCACGTGATTTCTGGTGATGGTGTTTCCGTGGACCCGGCCAAGGTCGAGGCTGTGGTGCAGTGGCCGAGGCCGAGTTTCGTCACGGAGATTCGGAGTTTTTTGGGGCTTGTAGGCTATTATCAGAGGTTCATCTAGCATTTTTCTCGTATTACGGCTTCGATGACCAGGCTTATGCAGAAGGATGTGCCGTTTGTCTGAACGGAGGAGTGTGAGCAGAGCTTCCTGGAGCTGAAGAGATTGCTCACGACTGCTCCGGTGTTGGTGTTGCCCTCAAGATCTGGAGGTTTTATGGTGTGTACAGATGCTTCCATGGTAGGTTTGGGCGCTGTGCTGATGCAGCACGGTGGAGTTGTGGCGTATGCATCTCGGCAGTTGAAGCCACATGAGGAGAACTACCCTACTCATGATCTTGAGTTGGCGGCGGTGATTTTCGCTCTGAAGATCCAGAGGCACTATCTGTACGATGAAAGGTTCGAGATGTTCACTGAGCATCATAGTTTGAGGTATGTGTTTACCCAGAAGGATCTTAACCTTAGGCAGAGGAGGTGGATGGAGTACATGAAGGAATATGATTTCACTCTGTTGTATCAGCCTGGCAGGATGAACGTCGTGACTGCTGTCTTGAGCAGGAAGGTGGTGGTCAGTCAGATGTTGTTGAGGAAGTGGAGGCTATGGGAGCAGGTGTCGGCCATGACTTTTAGGCTCAAGATCCCCCATGTTAAGGGTTCGGCTGTTCTTGCGAACTTGACTGTCACGCCAGCCATTCGTCGTCAGGTGACTGAGGCTCAGCGTGCAGACCCCGAGCTACCCCGGATTTTGTCGTTGGCCAAGGTGGAGTTTGGAGAGGATGGAGCCGTGAGGTTCCGAGGTAGGTTGTATGTCCCGGCCGAAGGGCAGGCGAGGCGTGCAGTGTTGCGAGAGGCTCATGGGAGCCTGTATGCCGTGCACCCCGGATCGGTGAAGATGTACCAGAACCTGAAGAGGCAGTTTTGGTGGCCTAGTATGAAGAGAGATGTTGCAGAGTTCATAGCCAGGTGCTTGATTTGTCACCAACGACCAGGAGGTACACTTCAGCCCCTGGATATTCCCGCGTGGAAGTGGGACCACGTGACCACTGATTTCGTGGTTGGGTTGCCGAGGACATCTAGTGGGCAGGATAGTATCTGGTTGCTAGTGGATAGACTGACGAAGACGGTGCGGTTGCTGCCGGTCAAGGTCAGTTGGAGCGTGCATCGTTTGGCTCGTTTGTATGTGGAGCGGATCATCCCGTTGCATGGAGTTTCCATCTCCATTGTGTCCGATCGTGATCCCTGCTTCACTTCTGGATTCTGGAGGGGCTTCCAGAAGGCTCTAGGCACTGACTTAACATTAAGCTCAGCGTACCATCCTCAGTCGGACGGTCAGTCGGAGAGGACCATCCAGACTTTGGAGGACATGTTGAGGTCGTGTTGCCTGGAGTGGCAAGGGAGTTGGATCCACCACTTACCGTTAGTGGAGTTTGCCTACAACAATGGCTATCATTCGAGCATTGGTATGGCACCGTACGAGGCGTTGTACGAACGACCTTGTCGGACTCCGCTTGATTGGTTTGAGGTGGGAGAGCATGTCCTGACAGGACCGGATTTGGTGCAGCATTGCACTGAGGTGGTGCATCTGATCCGGTAGAAGATGTTGGCTGCGCAGAGCCGACAGAAGAGCTACACCGATCGGAGGAGACGGCCCCTCAGTTTTACGGTAGGTGATCAGGTGTTTTTACGAGTTTCTCCCATGAAGGGTATGATGCGCTTCGGCAGGCGTGAGAAGTTGAGTTCCCGCTACATTGGTCCTTTCCTTATTGTCGAGCGTATTGGTGAGGTTGCCTATCGATTGCAATTACCCCCGGAGCTATCTTCTGTGCATGATGTGTTTCATGTGTCTATGCTTCAGAGGTATATGCCCGATGATTCCCATGTTCTGGAGGATGTCGTTTGGCCTAAGGTGACCCCAGACGTGTCCCTTCTAGAGTACCCTGTCTGCATTGAGGACCGGCGTGAGCAACGCCTGCGGAACAAGGTTATTCCTCTGGTTAAGGTGGTCTGGTAGCGTCACTCTGGTGGTGAGGCGTCATGGGAGCGTGAGGATGAGATGCGGCAATTGTATCCTTATTTGTTCGGGTGAGTCTTCTCCCCTGCCCCTGTGTCCTGTCCTTAATTTCGAGGACGAAATTCACTTAAGGGGGGAGGGCTGTGATGTCCCGAGTTTTTGGATCCATCTTCTCGGGTCCCGGATCTGCTTTCTTGGAGGATTTGTTTCCATTATGCCTGGAATTATGTTATGGACATCTTCTGTGTTCGGATCCGTGTGATTCAGGTCAGTTTCGGAGGCCGCGGGACGTGTTCCGCGTGTTTTCCGCGTGTTTTCCGATTCCCGCGTGTGTGTTTCGGAAGAACCTACGGAACCCCGTAGCGGGTAAACCGGGTTGTTCACCCACCCGCGGGTGGTACCGTTGCGATCAACGCGTTCCGAGGATCGAGAATATAGATTTTTCTATTTTTTGGTATTTTTGGCATTTTCTGGATTTTCTATATAAACCCCCCTATTTTCCTTTTTCTTTTCTCCTTTTTCTTTTTCTTTTTCTTTCTTCCTCCCATGACCGCCCCGCTCCCCGACCGTTGCAAACCCCCCTCTCCCTGTTCGAGCTAGCGGCACCCCCTCCTCCTCCGGTGACGGACGGCGGACCATGGCGGCAGCGCGGTGACGACGGTGGCAGCGAGAGGATCACGGTGGTGCCCTTTTCGTGGCGCGTGGGTGGAGTTCGTGTTCGAGCTAGATTCGAGGATCAGCGGCTTCCCGGCGGATTTCGAGCTTCATTGAGGTAGGGGGACGGATCCTTGCCCTCTTTACAGCACTCCCCGTGATTTCTAGGCCGTTGAAAGGTCGAGAGGGGTTAAATTCATGCCGGGAGGGTTATTTCCATGCTCGGGGTTTGAGCGCCGGATCTTCCGTTTTATGGAGTTTTTGACCGATCTAAGGGCTTAGATGCATGCTAGGGAGGTTGGGGGAGGTTTCCCCTTTTGTTTCCCCCTCACTTGGGAGTGAATGGGGCATGGGATAGAGCTTCCCGAGCGAACCGCGCGAACCGGGCTCGGCCCGTTGTCGCGCTATGTCCCAGGGGCGCGTTCTTGTTGAACGCGCTGTGTCATCCGAGTGCGTTCATCGAAGGAGATGAACAGTTTGGCGGTTCATGTCACGCCAGGGTTGGGTAGCACATTCTGGCAGATCGCGCTCGCCAAGGCAAGGACATTCTTCCTTGTCGCGCTCGCCCTGGCTAGCGCGTTCTTGGAGAACCCGCTAGCCTCTGCTAGCGCGTTCTTCAGGGGTCGCGCTAGGGGACCAGAGCGCGAAAGTGTCGCGCCCGGGGTCCCTAGCGCGTTCATCCTCCCCCTTCGAGCCGTGTTTCCATTCGATAGTTGCTTCCGGTCGAGTGTGCTTTGGATCCTGTTGCGACGTGTGGCCCGAGGGTTGCCATGGGCACCCGGTGTGAGCCACAGGGGCGCCCAGGGGTCCCCGGAGAATCAGTTACCTCGGTAGGGGTGCCACGTGACTTGATGGATGGTCAGACCTCGTGCGTGTCCCCGGCATCCGTACCTACCATTTTGGTTACCGAGAGTCTGTGTTAGTGTATGGTCGGTGGTTTCCATTTGTCGAGTCTCACCTCCGGTGACACGTCCACTAGTCGTAGCCTTCTTACGGCAGGCGGTGCTGACCCACCCGGGAGTGGTGGAGCGGCTGACCCGAGAAAGACGGTGAGTAGGATGGTTACCGTAGGGCCCCCGCGTACAGCCGAGTCTGGGATTAGGGGGAATTACTAGCTAGAGGACATGCCTAGGGCGTATGGTCTGAGTGTGCACACGGGGCTGAGGGCTTCAGACCCGCGCTGACGAGCGCGACCTCAGCTAGTCCTTGTTTTGTGGTACTACTGGTTACTGTGTGTGTCTGAGTCTTACGCCCGGGGCGTTGTAGCTAGACACTCGTGACGCGGTATAAGACGTCAGGGGATGCATCTGATCGTTCTTCTAGTGGGTGGTGCTCCTGTCTACTGGCAGGTCCGAACTCGAGTTTTGTCGGACCGAGGTTTGGTTATACGACACGGTTGCTAGACAGCTTTTCCATTTTTTATTGCTGCTTGTCATTTCTACCGTACTTCTTCTAGGTAGTGTTACCTTCCGTGGTTGCTCGCGCCTTGCTGCCGCTTTCTCATAGTGCTGTGGGGGTCCGGGGGATCCCTACTCGGCCAATGAAATGAGGCTCACCCCTGCTTTTCAGGTGAGGCGGGGTCGTCGAGAGGTGCGGCCGAGTTTCAGCATGGTTCTTCTAGCCAGGGTTAGTCGCCAGTCTGCCAGAGCCAGGGGATGCCCCGTGTAGTTGTACGCCGGGGGATGCACGTGTAGTTGTACTCTTCCTTTCTGTTGATTGTACTTTTATTTGGAGATGAGACTCTGTGGACCTTGTAGCAGTTTCTTTTTATTTATATTATGCTGTGCATTTTATTTTAGATTATTGTGCTATCTCTACTGTTGTTTCAGCTTCTCTTGTACTCCCATACCATCCCTTTCTACCCTTCCGAGTCTTCGGGCTCGTGGGTTGGCGGGCCGAGATTCGAGACGCGCCGGTTCCTTTTCGGTACTCGGATCCTGGGTCGTCACACTCATCCTCGAGTCCCGAAACTCACCACGGAACCTTCACATTTCAAACAAAATCCAGGGCGAACACAATCCATTCGTACACAAGAGCGCAGGAAAAAGACTTACTGGGACACCACAGCCCAATCCTGCCTTGAAATCCGTAAAACAATCGGGACCGACACGTCATTCCTGACGCCACAGAGCACGATAAGAACATCGGGCTCGACGAAACATCAGCTCACCGTGAAGATCCTCCGCTCACCCGAGCACACTTCTCGATCAGAGCACCCGCTCTGCCACTTTAAAACACAACCTTAACACCTCAGGGGCTTGATAAACCCACGCTGGAGTGGCCAGACTCAACAACAGCTCCCTCAGAGCACGCTCACGGCAACTTTACCACGAACAGTCCTCACCAGCCACCAGACCTCGCTGTAGAAACCTCGAATGCAGCACCGCAGCCATGCACCTACCGGTAACCTCTGCTCAACGCAGCACAACCGGGGCCACCACCGATGAGGGAGAAAGCTCTCGACCTCGATCCTTAGACCCCACGCCGGCACGAGAGCCGCGAACAGCTACCACCTTCACAGCGCCACGCAGCGCACTCAAGCTCTCAAGCGAGAAACCAAGCGGAAAACAAACACAAAACCCTATGCCAGCTGCCGACTGTACTGGACCTTATGAACTCTGATCACTGCAATATCTTGAATTCCCATGTACGTCCACAACCACCGCTTTGATACCATCTGTGACGACCCAAGATCCGGATACCGGGAAAATCCCGATACCATTCGAATCCTGGCCCGCCGCCCACGAGCCGGGAGGGCTCGGAAGGGCTAAAAGGAGTGTGGAGGTACAAAGAAATAGGAAATAAAGCAGGACAATTCAACAATTAACAGAAATAAATAAACAACTACTACAACAGAGTTCAGTCCAATAGAAAGTACAGTCTAAAGCAGTAAAACATACCACATGCCAAGTGAACACTCGACTCGGCAAGCTGGCAACTAAGAACCTCTGAATAGCACCCTCGAACCTCGAGGAAGAACCGTCGCACTTGAAAAGCAGGGGTGAGCCTCCTGTCACTGGCTCAGTAGGGATCCCGCAGAACCCCAACCGAGAACACGACGGTAGCGGAAAGGAACGCTAACAAGAGCAACAACCGCAACAGCAAGAACAGCAAACCGGTGGCCGGTAAAAACTTGACGCTACAGCTACTCCTACTGTACCGGTCAAGCAGAAAGAGAAATCCCTATCTCACAATCAGGAATCAGACCACTCTAACACCAGGCCTACTGAGGAAACCCTCACGGCAACCCTGCCGTAGAAGTCTGCCCACACAGGCACGACCAACCGGGACTGCACAGTCCCACATTGGCACGACTAAACCTTGGTGAAGCCACTGAGACCCTGGCCACTACCTCGGAAACACCGGACGGTCCAAAAAATCACGTCTCGCAGACGGGAAGCGGAACCCTGAAACAAGAGAGTCACGTCTCATGTGACAGGAGTACGTCCCCACCAGAAGCATGGCCGGATGCGTCCACTGACGTCTTAGACCGCGCTTCAGGTGTCTCCCTCCGGCCCAGCGGGAACTGAGACACCGTACAAGTAACCACAGAACAAGCGACTAGCTGGGGTCACGTTGGCCGGCGCGGGTCCACTAACCCCAACCACGTGTGCACACACAGACCACACGTCTTAGGTCTGGCCTCTGACTGGTTTTCCCTTCAGCCAGACTCTGGCGTCAAAAGTGGGGCCCGATGGTAACCAGCCTAAAAACTGTCTCTCGGGGTAGCCTCGCCACCACTCCCTGGTGGGATCACTCGCGTGTCAGAAGGCTACTACTAGTGGAGAGTCACTGATGTGACCACTCTCCGAGGAGAAACTCCGAGAAACATGCACGCACCCTGTGCGGAAGTCACGGAGGACCAAATGGCATCGAGCCACTGGACTCTGGACAGTCCTCTAGACTCACTAAATCTAACGGTCCTTGAGTCACAAGACTCGGGGTCAAGACCGTTGAACACAACGGTACAATACCGTTAATCTAGCCTCATCCCTAGATCTAAAATCATGGTAACATGAATACCGAGACAGCTCATGAGCTGCCAAGACCATCCCTTAAAAAGAGAACTTAAGAGACCCTCCAGCCCCAAGCTGGGTAATTGGAGTCACAGTCCACAGGCCACACACACGGTCCACGCAGAAAGCACAGAAGTACGATTCCCAAGGCAGCTCACAGGCCGCCACACCGATTCCCCATCCCAGGGAAGAGCGGGAAATCTCTAGCCCCAGGCCGGATGACTGGACTCGCAGTCCAAGGCCAAACACTTGGCCCAGTCGGGAACCATCTTCCGGAGAAACTCACGACATGCGGGGAAACCCAGCCGCACTCACACCGATACACGGTGACTCGATCAAGCGTAACATAAAAGCCCGGAACACATGGGGTCACCTAGACCCACCACACCTATGGGCACGCTAATCGAGGTAACATGGTACCTCCAGACACCGCAGAAACACAGACACAGAACTCACGGGGTGTCCGGGACACTCACGAGGCCGAAGGTCAACCACTGGGTCACAACCGGGTCAACCGGAGACCAACACACACAGGCGAACACGGCGAGCATGAAAATCGCCTAGCGGTCTAACCCTAGACCGCCACAAAGGATTGCGATCTACCTTTAGGCCGCTAAAGCAACTTGGCGGTTTACCGCTGGACCGCCAAGCACCCTGGACTCACGAAGCCATGGCGGTCAACCTATGGACCGCGAGGCACTGGATAGCGGTCTACCTATGGGCCGCTAAACTCCCGGAACACACGAAACTTAAACGGTCATAGCGGTCTACCCCTGGACCGCCAACGACCCTGGTGGTCTATCGCGTGACCGCCATCCTTAAACCGATATAGTGGGACATTTAGCGGTCTCCACATGACCGCTTGGCACCCCCTAGCGGTCTCTGGAAGGACCGCTAAGGTGTCCCGAGCCTGAAAACGGTGGAAATGGCGAGAAAGCTCATTCCACACCCCAATCACCCCCGGGTGATGGGGAAACAAAGGGGAAACCCTTCCCCAATCCCCAAGGCATCACACGGTGCCCAAAAATCACCAAAAACGTGATCAAAACTCTAGATCGGGCTCACACCCCAAAATCATGTGTTTTCCCCAAAACGGTAATAAACTCACGCTCGGCTCGCCACGGCCTACCAAACTCACGGGAAATGAAGTACGCGAGTTGGGAGTCCATCTCCTACCTCCACCGAAGATTTGACGCGCCGTGGACACCGATCCACGAAGAAAACGCCGCGAAATCTTCGCCGCTCCACGAACCCGCGACCGAGCTTCCACGTGCCACCGTCCCTCGATCCTTGACCCGTTCCTCGGTCCTCGCCTCCCGCCATCGCCGCCTCTCCCTCCTTCACCACCGTTGGCCGCTCGGGGAGAGGGGGAGAGAAAGAGATGAGAGAGAGTGAGAAAGAGAGAATGGGGAGGGAGAGAGGAAAAAGGGGTTAATATATAGAAAATCCGGAAATTTTGGAAAATACCAAAGAATAGAAAAAATACTCCCCGCGATCCTCAAAAAACGCACAACATCGTGGTAACATCCCGGAGTCGGAGAATGCAATGGTTCACCCTACACGGGGTTCCGAAGGTCCGATAGCCAAAAACACGCGTAAAACCCAAAACGCGACCCGAGACCCACAAAGGCGCTCCGAAAATTCTAGGAAATTACCGGCGTGCTCCTCACAACACCACGGACCCAAGGAAATACACGGGCACACCGCCAATGGGTCCGAAAATCAGATAAAATAGTCCGAAGCTCAATTGGACAGAATCCGCAACCCGCGAAAAATGATCCGAAACCCACGAATCCAGATCCGAAAAACCCGGGGCATTATAGCTTCACACATTCAATTTGCACACACAAAGAGCTAAGCTGTGTTTGGTTCATCAAGCCGCTTTTAATTCTTAATGTCCATCTATTTGCCACTTGATTAATCTACGCCATGCCTAATTGTTTAGGTGTTGTGTTTTTTTCCGTTGTGGGGTGTTTGTGTTTTAAATTGGACATAAATTTTTATAGAGGGATCTATTCACCCCCCCTCTAGATCTGTCTTCCTGCACTACGGAACCAAACAATTGGTATCAGAGTAAGGCTCTGTTGTCCCTAGATCTAATGATCTACAGAGTGATCCCGGTGCATTCTATAATCATGAATTTTTCTGTTGAACATATCTCGATGAATTGCTTACCTATTTTTAATGGTTCTTATTTTACTTCATAGTTAGGTAAAATGTGTGGAATGATTAATTCTATTAATCCTAATCTTTGGAAGTTGATTTATGATGGTCCTCACATATTGCCTCTACATAAGACAAAGTGGTCTAATCAGGAAAAATTTAAGAACCATGAAAATATCATTATCCTGAGCTTGTTGAAAGCTTCTGTGAATACCAACATGTTTCCATTTGTCTCTTCTTGCAGGACGGCAAAGGGGCTTATGGATCGGTTGATCAAAGCTCAAGAGAAGAAAGGACAAAAATGTATCATGGCCGACGATACTGATCAGTACAGTGACGAAGATGCCGAAGAGATAAATTCTGATTCTGAAGATCTTACTCTTGATGAACTCATTGATGCTTATGATGAACTGGGGAAGTAATATAAGAAAATCAAGTCAGAAAATAGAAAATTGAGAAAGAAAACTGAAAACACCACTCATGACTCCCTCTGTGAAAAATGTGTTGAGTTTGAGGAATTAAATGAGTCGTGCATGATTGATATTGAAAATTATAAAGAAACGACTGCATGTTTAATAAAGGAAAATGAAGCTCTCAAGAATAAAATCAATCAAATGAAGAAAATTGAAAATGAGCTAAGAAACAAAATGGAATCAAATTCTGTCGATCATGATCTTTGCAATGAATTGATTATGAATGATAAACTTACAAAAGAAAATAAAAATTTGAAACAATTGAACACAGCCATGTCGGAAAGACTGTTAACTCTTGAAAAAGGAAAAACTGTGGCTGTTCAAGAATATGAGAATATGAGTTTGCTAAAATAGGAAATAGAAAGCTACAAAACCATCAATGCGACGTTGAATGAAAAAGTCATTTCCTGTGAAAATGAGATTGCTTCATATGAACTACATGTTGCATCACTTGAACATGAAATCAATGAAATGAACAACTCATTGTCTAAATTTATCAAAGGGAAGGACAACCTGGATAAAATCTTGGGGACCAAGGTAAATTTTCAATGGGAAGGTCTAGGGTATGAACCCAGCAAAAAGAAAGCCTTTGGTCTGAAAACTCAAACCTCATTTGTGTATGCTTCCTGCTCCTCTAACACCTCAAATGTACCCTCTAATGAGCAAACCAAATCAAAATCTAAGGCTCAATCAAGGACCAAGAAATCTGCTCCTCCATCTAAACATCAAAATGGTCCTAAGAATTTTAAGAAAATGGTATATGCTCATAAGAGTCAATTGAAGCATGAATACAAGAGAAAAGTTTCCAATGGTTCTTGTTTTTATTGTGATAGAACTGGTCATATGATGCATGCATGTCATGTCATGAAATTAAATGAACAAAATGCATGCAAGAAAATGAATGGTTTCAAAAAGTCTAATGCTCATGCAAAAAGAGCATATGAAAAAGCTCCACCCTTGCATTGCTATCATTGTGGGAAATATGGTCATACAATGAACTCATGTTTTCGAAAGAAGAATGATAACAATCATGTAATGAAGAAGAAAAATTTTCATGCTAATAATGATAACATTTTTGCTAAATCACAAAAATTCAATGCTCATGCTTACAAGAAATCTGTGAAGTCTTCAAAGTGTTGTCATTATTGTGGAAAAATTGGGCACAATATGGATGATTGTGTTTTGATGAAATTCGATGATATGCATGCCCATAAAATGTGGAGAGCACCCACTAGAGGTACAACTAACCATCCGGGACCCAAGAAGATTTGAGTACCCAAAACATCCAAATGAGATTTTGGTGCAAGAATGCCTTGAGACCGATGAAGGGATGTTGATAAATAAAGGTCTCTCAAGGTAAAGGTGAGAAAATAAAAGTTTTTTTTGGCTCTTGTCTAAATGTCAGTGCTCATATGACAGGTATTGTCTCTAAAACTTTGAATAGTTTTTGGTTCTTTTTTTTTGCTATGTTGAAAGTGTCTAATTGGCTGAAAAGAGTTAAATAAAATTGTGGAGTGTGTATGAGGTCATTGGCTATTGTATATTTTTCAATCCGAATTGCTTGAGCACATTTGAGATTAACTGAGTGTCTGGTATCTCAAATGGTGATCTACAGAAAGGTAGATTATGTCTGTCTGGAACTCTCACCATGCCTGAGGTGGTTTTCGGACCTAGGTTCTCTGCCTTGTACCAGAACTCAGAGAAATCATATGTCTTGTTTTTGAGTGAATGTTTCACTTGAGAAGTGTCAATTTGAAAATGTGTTTCTGAACTATTTCTAAAAATGTTGTTTTGTTCAGACCTCACTCCTTGCTCATTTGTAAACAAGCCCCGATGTCTTATGGGCTGCATTGCATATTTTTTATTATCTCTTGCTCACTGCAGTCTCATGTAGATCATAGGCTGCACACCCTTCTTTCAAAACCCTTAATGAGTTTTCTAAAAATCATGCATTTGTTAAAAGGGAGTTGCTAGCTAATCAATGTGAAATTGATGCAGTCCCATTTTATTTTGATTGATAATATTGTTCTATGGCTGCATATTTTTGTGGACTAAATTTAATCAAATGCTCTATGGCCTCTTCCAATGTGCTCCTCAGATATCAGGACAAAGCTGAAATGCTTTCAAGAAAGGGTTGACCCTCGCCAACTTGCTCATCCGGGTCATAGCCTGATCATTATTTCAGAACCTCCAAATCCTTGGTTAATAACTTAATCGTCTCAGTTTCAGGTCAATCTGAGACATGCATGTTATCAGGGAGAGTTTGCTTCTGATCTTACTTGGAGTCTCTATAATAGTCTACTTTGCACATAGACAAAATGCATATTCCGATGGTGCTAAATTTGATGTTCTGTGTGATTTTGTGTACTGCTGACTATTTGTTGCCTATTGAGGGTGAGCTTTGAAAGCCGTTTTCAAATTGAAGCTTACAATGTGTTTTTCAGACAAAATGTAATTTGATGCTTCAAGTAAGGGGGAGTTTTTGACTGAATGACTTGCAATTGTGACATGAACTCATTTGTTCTTGAAGTACATCTCATGCTAACTGTTCAAGCTGAATTGCTCAGAATTCTCTACACATTGATGCTTGATAATGTTAAAAATTTTGTAATGGATTTCTAAAATTTTGTCACAGTTCTGAGATTTAAGCCTCTTCCTACTGAAATACCCCTTGTGCAAAGTGATTAGACTGTTAATTGCTTACAATCTCTAAAATTGATCCTTGAACATGTCAAATTGATGCAAGGCTTTGTCATTTTCTATTCTGACTGGACTGAAAGTGTCGACCCCAAGAGTCGACCATCCCTCATGATGGTTCTGTCTGATTATTTTCTGAATATTTGGCTCTTGATCATGTTTTCCTGTGCATTTGTCATCACACCAAGGGTAGACAAGTCTGTAAAGTGCATGCATTTAGGACAACATTAGAGTTCATGCATCCGGTGCATTTAGAACTTTCATGTGAAATCTGAACTCTAGCATTTAGCACTCATCTTGCATTTTGCACCCATGTTACATTCTGCACTGCATATTGCATGTTCTCACTATGTGCTTGCATGTTAATATATGATATCCAACCCCCATCCTTGAAACTTCTATAACCGTATGCTCCCTTGATAAATAATGTTGCATCTGAGTCTCAACTAGTGTGCCTCATGTCACTCACTCTAAGGGAGGAATCATTTAATAAAGTACACCTATATAGGGGGAGCTGCACAACCATGCTTTCATTAAAATTTCTGGCATACATGTTAAATCAAATTTGCACACTGTCATGCACAAATGTGAAAATGAGTGTTAAATATAAGGAAGCCGGAATTTCTTTTCAACACTCTAGAGAAATTGAACATGCTGCATGTATTTTGAAGAGGCAGTTGAGGAAAAAGCTGCCTACCTCAAATTGAAAAGTTGTGATCAAATGAAAGGCAGAGCACTGCTCTGTCTCACTGAGTAAAGTGGATGCATGTCACCTGAGACGTGATGTGGTTCATTTTTGAAAAGTGTTATACTGAAGTACCTCTGCTCAAAATGAGGTGCAATGGTCAATATTCTGAGTAACCGGGGAGTCTGGCATGCTCTCTATGTGTCTCCTCGCGTAAAAAGAGAAAATTTGAACCTGATAACTCTTAGAAAAATTCAGATTGTCCTTGTGAAAATGGTGAATAACTTTGAGATGAAAAATTACGGTGTGAAAGTTTATTAGGGCAGAGCGTAGCCTCCAATATGTTGTTCTCCCAAATTGAAGTGCAGTCTGGGTAATATCTCCTTTGTTGAACTGAAAATCTGGATATCCATATGACTAAAACCTATTTTCATGTTATTCACTTGCATACTTGTAATTTGATTTGATATGTATTCTGAAAATTTGTTTGGCCGCATGATCTGCTGCATGTTTTCTTCTATTTAAACTGCACACTCTCTGAGGTGTACACATGAGCATCCTTGTTACACTGACTCATCTGTACTTTCCCTACACCTATCCCATCCCTTTAAATAAAAAGGGGGAGTTATATTGCATGTATCTACATTTATCTACTTTGGGTCAATCACATTTAA
The DNA here is from genome assembly GCA_022559845.1 of Amorphophallus konjac. Classification (NCBI taxonomy): domain Eukaryota; kingdom Viridiplantae; phylum Streptophyta; class Magnoliopsida; order Alismatales; family Araceae; genus Amorphophallus; species Amorphophallus konjac. The sequence continues at coordinate 293,110,222 of CM040122.1, read as the reverse complement.
TCATTTTATTTGCACTCTGCATGTCCACATTGTCCATATTTGCATTTCAACCATGTGCATTTAGTTCATGCACCTCCAAAGAAAACTAAAAATATGAAAATAAGAGAAAATCATGCATTTTATTATTGACTTATCTACGTGCATATTTGCCTAACTTCAATGACTTGTCTTCAAGAGATTTCATTAAATCTGCTGAGCTTATACTGGAATTCTGAACTTCATGAATCTTCAAAACTGTCCTCTTAATTTCCCAGTTTCTGAACTTCTGAGAATATGAATTTTGACATGTGACTTTGTGTGGTTCTTTATATATGATGGTTGCATTCATTGTCATACTTCTATGTCTGCCTCACATGCATGGCCTGCTTTATGTTACATATTTCCTCCCATTTTTGATTATGCCAAAGGGGGAGAATGTTTGAATAATGCATAATATTTTATCATCATAAAAATGGGGGAGATTGTTGTGTGTGTAATTTTGATGATTACAAAATGTTTCAAAATATTTGTTTACTATTTGTCAAAGGTGTTTTTCAAGTGCATTTATCATTGGAAAGTTTTGCACTGATTGTGAATGGATGTGGAAACATGCTTGCAAGATTGCATAGTTGCATGTGGGTGAGTGATGCATGAGTCTCATGGACTACTCATCTTAAATTCCAAGAAGGCTACATTTGATCTATGTAATCATGAAGATGGATTGTGTGAAAATAGCTTGATTGGGTTTTCACGAATGAGAGTTAAGAGTTTGTTTCATCATGCATATAACTCCAAGGGTGGTTGTGAATAGAACCTTAAAACATGTTCTAAGTGAGTGTTTTTACAAAAGTTACAAAAGTGCAGTTATCATTGGAATGATTGCTGAATTGTTCTGTGCTGAATTGGTTTTATTTTGATGAGCTATCCTTGTTGCTTTGGTGTATGGATTTGATGTATGCTTGTTTTAAGAACTGGTTTAAAGAAGTGGCCTTCTTCGAGAATATTGTGCATGTGGAAGCATATGACATGCGTGCTGGTTTTAGGTTGCCTTGTGATTGTTTAATGCTCATGTGAATGTGTGTGGGTTCATTTCAGCTCATTGGTTTGAAGCTATGGTGAGAGGACGAGGATAACAATTCATGTGTGGCAAAGAAGTTTCCATACTTTGCTTGGGTTGACTCAATGGGTGATTGCATCAACGCCATCTTCATGACGTCGTGTTTTTTTGCTGCTAAGGCATCGACTCGATGGGTCATTGCGTCGACGCACCCTTTAAAACTTCCTTAATTCGTTGCCTTAAGATATGGAATTGATTTACACATGTGGAGTTTGAAAAGTATAGTTATTTTCAAATGAAAAATCAAGTTCCATACTTTGATCTTGATCCTCATACATGTTGCATGGATGGATTGTAAAGTGCTTGTAATCTAGCTCATGTTTTGATTGAGTATTGTGAAGAATGATCAAATTTCTCATGTGGTTTACATGCATCTCCTTCATGGATTTTGAGGCTCATAATGTGTTTAACTCTTTTATATCAATCATGGTTGAACTCATGTTTCAAAGGGTTGAACTCCTTGATTTTGATATCCTTGCTGGAATCGGTCGACCGAATGGGCAGTTCAGTCGACCGGTTAGCGTTCGCCACGGTAGGGCTATCTGCCCTAGTTTGGTCAACTGACCCAACCGGTTCTATCGACCGACCCAGGCCAATCGTCCACCTTAGGACTGGTTGACCGACCCAGTGAGCCGGTCGACTGACCCATATTGTAGGTCGACCGACCCAGTGTGCTGGTTGACCGAAATGCAGTCTTATCACCCATTTTGGCCACTGGTCGACCCGGTTGAGACCCATTGGTCGACTGTTAGCCCCGTGGATGCCCCGACATTAGTTTGAATTCGTGTTTTTGGGTATCCGGAGAAGTCATGATACCTCGAATACATACCCATGTGGTTTGAAGGTCCGGGTGACCCGTGTGTTCCGGGCTACTTTGTTATGCTAGTTCGAGTCACCGTACTCCATAGTACAAGTAGAGGGTTGTTTCTACACTGTGATAGTTTCCTCGGAAAGTGATTTTCATGTAGGCCTTGAGTATGGCCAATGACCGTGAGTCCTGTAACCCAGCCAGGGGTGCTAGGGACTTCTTAGTCTCCCTCAGAGAGGGAATGAACCTGGCGGTTGTGACTTGTGAGCCGCATTAAAAATCCTTTTGACATTAGTTTCTGACTCTCAGACTAAGGTAATTTGACGGCATGGAGTCGTATCGTACAGCGGACTTAGGCTAAGTCGTGCGACTCAATGGCCGTTGAATTAGCAAGTCTAGCTAGTCGTCTTGAGTTTGGTGGCACCATGCCACCCTGTGTTCCGTGATGCTTACGATAGGTGTGTGCATAGCCTGTTAGTACTTTGGTGTTTCCTCTCTACTGAGAGTCTCCACGTCTAGTGACTTTCCCCAACTAGTCGTAACTTATCTGGGCACACGTGTGTTGACCCACCTAGGAGCGGTGGAGAGCTAGACCTGAGAGAGACGATTTTAGGGTGGTTGCCGTAGGGCCTCCCACTGTGACCGCTCGAGTCCGGACCGGGAGGAAAACCAACTAGAGGGCCTGACGTAGTGCAGTCAGTCAGTGTGTGCACACGTGGTCAGGGACTATAGACGTGTGCTGACGAGCATGACCCTGACTAGACCATTGTCTTCGGTTACTTGTACGGTGTCTCAGTTTCTACCTGGGACAAGTAGGGAGACACTTGAGATGTGGACTAAGTCATCAGTGGATGCATCTGGCCTTGCTTCTAGTTGGTAGGTTCTCCTGTCACGCGACACGTGACTCTCTTGACTCGAGGTTTTAGGTTTTCTGACAATGAGGTCCTAGTTTTCCAGGTGACTTCTTCACACTTTTCCAGACATTAAGGTCTAGGGTTCCCTGTAGAGTTAAGAAGGTCTCACCCGTAGACAGTGTAGGGTTCACGACGGCGAGGTCGTGATTGTACCCTTAAAGCACAGGGTCTTGGTTAGGCCCATGTCCATGAGTATGGGCCTTCACGACAAAGATATCGTGGTTTTTCCTTCAGTAACGTAGCCATGGTTTCACCGGTGGTTCGTCGATCCCGACTGTGAGATCGGGGTTTACTTTTCATTGTCGATAGGAGTAGCTTAGAGAGCTATATTTCCGCCGCCTTCATCCATTACCGCTGCTATTACGATCGCTAATGTTGTTGTTGTTATTATTGTTGTTATTGTTGTTGTTTACCGCCATTGTTTTATGGTGGGCATCCGTTGGACCCCTATTGATCCAATGAGATGCGGCTCACCCATTTCTTTTTAAGCGTTGCAATTCTTCCTCGAGGTTCGGAGGTACAGCGTGGAGGTTCGTGGTTGCCAACCTGCCAGAGCCGGGGGCGTATCTGCCGATTGAGTACGTTTCCTTCTCTATAGATTGTACTTTGTGGACTAGACTCTTTAGTTAATTTATTAATTGAAAATATAAATTATTTTCTATTATTTAAATAATTATTTCTATAGTTATTTTTTACATTATTTTAAATTTCAATGTACCTCCACAACACCCAAATAACCTTTCCGAGCCTTCCAGCTCATGGATGGCGGACTCGGGACTCGGGACTCGCCATCCCGACAATCACGGCAACTCTGGACTCGCCATCCCGACAATCTACAACTCGGCTGGTCAACCTCAAAAAATAGGGTGAGGAAAGCTCCATTACCTCGAACCCCAAGCACAGATTCACTCCCAAATCTGGCAATCCTCTGCAACTCTGCAGGCTCTGAACCACCACGCATCGGAAGGTTCCAGCACCAGCCAAGAATTCGAACACGGCCTAACCAGCACTCATCCTTCCGGAACAGCGCCAGCACCCTCACACACCAGGGGAAATGGGCACGACTTCCCACTGGCAACCACCTTGCCAACACACAGGATGCGTCTCGCACGGACTTTATGGCACACAAAGGCCAACCAATCCAGACACGCAATGCAAGGCGACGAACCTTAGCTAAACACAATCTCTCCAACCAAAGGAGAAACCGATCACACCACCGACCAATGGAAAAACTCCATGCACGACCTGATCTCGAATCTCGCGTACGCTGGGAACAACACCTTCCAGCACCAAGAAAACCATCACCACATCAGGTCAGCACCTTTGACACACTCGGCGAGTGTCATGTCGGACCACGATTACATCATCTCTCGATGCACCACCACTGTAATTCCTCGAACTACAACACACCACGTCAAGAGCTACAACACGAGCAATAATCGACAACTGCCAACGCTCATCCTTGAGTCCCGGACTTACCACGGAACCTTCTCATCTCAAACCAAATCCAAAGCGAAAACAACCCATTCGCACACAAGAGCGCAGGAGCAAGACTTATTGGGACACCACAGTCCAATCCTGCCTCAAAATCCGTAAGAATAACCAGGACCGACACGTCATTCCTGACGCCACAGAGCATGACAAGAACATCAGGCTCGACGAAACAACAGCTCACCGAGAAGATCTTCAGCTCACCCGAGCACACTTCTCGATCAGAACACTCCGCTCTGCCACCTTAAACCACAACCTTAACACCTCAGAGGATGGATAAACCCAAGCTGGAGTGGCCAAACCAATAACAACTCCTTCAGAGCACGCTCACAGCCACTTAACCACAAACAATCCTCGCCAGCCACCTGACCTCGCTGCAAAAACCTTGAACGCAGCACCGCAAATCCGTGCCTACCGATAACCTCTGCTGAACGCAGTACAACCGGGACCACAACTGATGAGGGAGAAAGCTCCCGACCTCGATCCTTAGACCCCACGCCGGCACGAAAGCCGTGAACAGTAACCACCTTCACAGTGCCACACAGCGCACTCAAGCTCTCAAGCGAGAAATCAAGCAGAAAACATGCACGAAACCCTACGCCAGCTGCCGACTGTACTGGACCTTATGGACTCTGATCACTGCAATGTTTCGAATTCCTATGTACGTCCACAACCATCGCTCTGATACCATCTGTGATGACCCAAGATCCGGATACCGGGAAGAACCCGATACCATTTGAATCCTGGCCCGCCGCCCACGAGCCGGAGGGCTCGGAAGGGCTAAAAGGAGTGTGGAGGCACAAAGAAATAGGAAATAATGCAGAATAATACAACAATTAATAGAAATAAATAAATAACTACAACAACAGAGTCCAGTCCAACGGAAAGTATAGTCTAAAGCAGTAAAACGTATCCAACACCGAGTGAACACTCGGCTCGGCGAGCTGGCAACTAAGAACCTCCGAACAGCACCCTCGAACCTCGAGGAAGAACCGCCGCTCCTGAAACGCAGGGGTGAGCCTCATGTCACTGGCTCAGTAGGGATCCCATAGAACCCCAACCGAGAACAATGGCGGTAGCAGAAAGGAAAGCAGCTACAACTACATCAGGAACATCGAACCGGTCGCCGGTCAAAACTCGGCACTACAGCTACTCCTACTATACCGGTCAAGCAGAAAGAGAAATCCCGATCTTTCAATCGGGAATCGGACCACTCTAACACTAGGCCTGCCGAGAAAACACTGACGGCAACCCCGCCGTAGAAGTCTGCCCACACAGGCACGACCAACCGGGACCGCACAGTCCCACACTGGCACGACGAAACCTCGGTGAAGCCACTGGCACCCTAGCCACTACCTCGGAAACACCGGACGGTCCAGAAAACCACGTCTCACAGACGGGAAATGGAACCTGGGAATAGGAGAGTCACGTCTCACGTGACAGGAGTACATGCCCACCAGAAGCAAGGTCGAATGCGTCCACTGACGTCTTAGACCGCGCCTCAGGTGTCTCCCTCCGGCCCAGTGGAAACTGAGACACCGTACTAGTAACTACAAAGCAAGTGACTAGCTGGGATTGCGCTCGTCAGCGTGGGTCCACTGCCCCCATCCACGTGTGCACACACAGACCATGCGTCCTAGGTCTGGCCTCTGACTGGTTTTCCCTTCAGTCGGACTCTGGCTACAAGATGTGGGGCCCTACGGTAACCAGTCTAAAAACCGTCTCTCGGGGTAGCCTCGCCACCACTCCCTGGTGGGACCACTCACGTGTCGGAAGGCTAAGACTAGTGGGGAGTCACTGATGTGACCACTCTCCGAGGAGAAATCTGAGAACCACACATGCACCCTGCACGAAAGTCAAGAACAACCCAGAGACGCCGAGCCACTGGACTCTGGACAGTCCTCTAGACTCACTAAATCTAACGGTCCTTGAGTCACAAGACTCAGGGTGAAGACCGTCGTACACAATGACGCAATGCCGTTAATCTAGCCTAAACTCTTGGTCTAAAATCACGGTAGCACGAATACCGAGGTAGCTCACGAGCCGCCGAGACCATTCCCTCGGGAAGGGAATTGAGAAACATTTCAACCCCAGGCTGGGTAATTGGACTCACAGTTCAAGGCCACACACTTGGCCTACGCGGAAAGCACAGAAGTACGATTCTCAAGGCAGCTCACAAGCCGCCCCGTCGATTCCCCATCCCTGGGAAAAGAGGGAAACCTCCCGCCCCAGGCTGAATGACTGGACTCGCAGTCCAAGGCCATACACTTGGCCCAGTCAGGAACCATCTTCTGCAGAAACCTACAACATGCTAGGGAACCCCACCGCACTCACACCGATACACGGTGACTCCATGAGCGTAACACGAAAGCCTGTAACACATGGGGTCACCCGGACCTACCAGACCTACGGGCACACTAATCGAGATAACACGTGTTGTGCCCCTGTGGTCATTTGAGTTATCCTATGGTCACTTGGGTCTTTCGACATCATCCTATGGTCATATGAGTTCTATGGTATTCTTGGTTTTGATAATGGCTAAACACTATTGGTCATTGATGTTTTCCACTTTCATGTGACTGACATACGTGATGTTTTATTCATGACAGATATGCCAATGAATGGACAAGGAATAAATTGGAAATGGCAAAAGTGAAAGCTCAATGTTGCGCCCTCGCACACGGATCGACCTGCGCGGTCAGGTCGCGGGGACTGGCGGTCGACCGCCAGCCAGTAGCGGTCGACCGAAAATCCCAGGGACCGCCCATTTGCAGATTTCTCAGTAGCGGTCAACCACCAGAAGCTGTAGGTCGACCGCCAGCCCTGAGCCTTCATTGTTGACTTTGTTTCCAACTTCGAAAAGGGCCACTCTCCATGGATTTCTTTAATCCAAAAGGCACCAAACCTGCCACAAATTGTGGATCTGGTCTGGGGGTGTCCAAGGACCATTCCAAAGGTTATAAAACATACACCAGAGGGGTTAGAAACCCTAAGACTTCAAGGCTTCAAGAGAGATCAAGGGAGGTCATTTCGCGGGTACTGTAGCACCTGAGTGAACAGTACTTCGGGCTGGAGTTTTTCATCCATCCAAGGTGATTCAAGCTTATTTCTGAAGCCATCTCAACCTGCAAGGAAGCAAGAAGCAATCAAGACTTTCAAAGGTGATCTAAACTGCATTCTTCATCCTCTTTATCAACTCAAGAAGATCAAAAGGAAGATCGAAGCTACATCCATCGTCTTCTTCGTCAACTAGAAGAGATTCAAGAAAGATCATCTCGCAAGGAAGAAGACACCTTCAAAGCATCCGATTCAAGCTTCTACAACTCAGACAAGATCTTCTTTCTTTGAGCATACTCTATATCTTGTTTGAGTGATTTCATATTTGTTATCTTTTTCATTTCATATAAACATTTGGAACTGAGGATCGTCCCTACCGGTGGTTAGTAGGAAGGTAATCGGAAGTTGTTCGATCTGCGGTGTTGACGTCCCTACCTGTGGTTAGTAGGAAGGCAATCAGAGGTCTTTCCGATTTGCGGTTCAGTGCGTGGCACTAGTGGAGCCTCACCGGATTTGGTGAGGGGTAGACGTAGGACTGGGGATTCAGTCCGAACCACCTTAAAATATTGTGTGTTGTGGTTTGTTTATGTGGTTGCTCATTCTAAATGCATGCTTAGGTTCGAATCGATATATTGGATTGCCCATCGTGCCAAGTGAATCATAGTGTTCTTCGATAAGCTAGTTATATTCCGCTGCAATTTATCTTATCTAGCTATATAGAGGGTTGCATTGCGAAAAGAGGGGCAGATCTATTCACCCCTCCCCTCTAGATCCGCTGTCCACTACACAACAACACGGTACCTCTAGACACCCCAGAAACATAGACACGGAACCCATGGGATGTTCGGGACACTCACAAAACCGAAGGTCAACCACTGGGTCACAATCGGGTCGACCGGAGACCAACACACACAGACGGACACGGCGAGCATGGAAATCGCCTAGCGGTCTAACCCTAGACCACGATGATGACTAGCGGTCTAACTTTAGGCCGCTAAAGCAAGGCTAGCGGTCTACCACTGGACCGCTACACACTGAAATCACGGACCCCTTGCGCTCTACCCTTGGACCGCGAGGCCCTGGCTAGCGGGCTACCTCTGGACCGCTAAACCCTCAGAACACACGAAACTCAAGCGATCTTAGCGGTCTAACCCTAGACTGCCAAGGACCCTGGCAGTCTATCACGTGACCGCCAGCCTTGAGCCGACATAGGTAGACCCCTAGCGGTCTACCCTTGGTCCGCTTGGCGCCCCTAGCGGTCTCTGGAACGACCGCTAAGGCGTCCCGAACCCGAAACGGCGGGAAACACCCCAAAAACCCGATCCACGCCCCAATCACCCCCGGGTAATGGGGAAACAAAGGGGAATCCATCCCCAAGCCTCCTAGCATACATCTATGCCCTTAGATCAGTCAAAAACCTCACGAAACGGGCGATTCGGCTCACACCCCAAAAATATGGATTTTCCCCAAATTGCTCAAATAAGCCCGCTTGGCTCGCCACAGCCTACAAAACTCGCGGGAAAGGAAGTGCACGAGCTGGGGGTCCATCTCCCTACCTCCATCAAAGATTTGACGTGCCGTGGATGCCGATCCACGAAGAAATGACGCGAAATGCTCGCCGTCTCGTGATCACGCCACCGAGCTTCCACGCGCCCTCGTCCCCCGATCCTCAATCCATCCTCCCTGTCCTCCTCGCCCGCGTTGCCTCGATCCTCCCCCGCCCCGCTCCGTCGGCCGCTGGAGAAGAGAGGGTGAGAAGGGAGAGCGTGAGAGAAGAGAGAGGGAGAGAGTGACAAATGAGAGGGGAGAGAGAGAAAGGGTTAATATATATAGAAAAACCCCAAAATTCCAGAAATTTAGAAAAATACTAAAAATTACCTCCGCGATCCTCGGGAGGAGCACAACACGTCGGTACTATCTCAGAGTCGGAGAACGCCACGGTTAGCCCTACACAGAGTTCCGAAGGCACATCAGGGAAAAATACGTGTAAATCACAAAATACACTCCGAGACTCACGAAAATGATCCGAAAAATAACCGAAAAATCCGGGGCATTACAGAAAATCACACTCGAAATTCACCCTATCCAAAATCGCCACCGCCACCCCCATTTCCACCCTCCTAGGGTTAGGGTTTTTGGGGAAAATGGTCCATGCTAAGTGGGCTAGGGTTTAGGCTAGCTATTAGGCCCAAAAACTCTGAATCAACGCATATTTAGCCTATTTAGATTTGGGTTTGATTAACTCCGAATTTCCTTATTTTTAGCCCAATTTGGGTCTATTTCTTTGCCCATTATTCCTGAGAATCAATTATTATCATTATTTAATCGATCCTTATCATTATTAAGGAATTTCCTCTACTTTAGCCTATTATGTAATATTTTACTATCGAGTTGCTATATGATGCCTCATATGTGATTCACTATGATGACTTGATGCTACGAAAGGATCTGTCTTATGAGGAGAAACCTATCAATGTCTCGGATCGGAAACTTCAGCAATTGAGGAATAGAACTATACCTATGGTCAAGATCCAGTGGAGCATATGTGGTCAAGAAGAAACTACATGAGAATTAGAAGAAGCTGTCAAGAAGAAATACCTAGAGTTATTTGCTGGTAAGTTCTGTTAACCCTTCACTTCGTAACATATGAATTTGGGGACCAAATTTCTTTTAGAGGGGGAGGGTGTAGTAATCCGGTAAAAATATAAAATTATAAATACGGAATTATTCTCTAATTGTTCTCACAGTAAAATAAAGACAATTATATTAGTGCATAAATAAATTAACTAGCATAAATGTAAAATTAGAATAAATTAAAAAGAGGCTAATTAGGTTTGAATTGGTGTTCTTTTGGATAAGATTAGAGCCTAATTGGATAAACAGTGGGTCAAAAACCCTAAAATAATCAGACTAATTGGGTAAACCCTAATTGTTAGAAGATTAGTGGCTAAAATATAGCCTATTAGGCCCAAAACCGTGGGGAAACCCTAGCCCACTTAGAGGAGAAGCTTATCCCTCGGATGCCTGACCTAATTAGGGTTTTGGAAGGCTTTTGACAGTGCTAGAATGAGTAAGGTCAAGTTTTTCGGCGTAGGGATTTCTATCCCTTGACAGCTTTGCCTATCCTAAAGGAAGCTTCGCCTATCAAATAAAGACATAATCTCTTGGGCGCATGCACTTTGCCTATCTTATTCACATAGGTGCTACTATTCAACTTAGGCAATATTAAGCTTAGACATGTGTAGAAACTTCGCCTATCTTAACCAATATACATCGTGTATCCTATTTATAACACCTACCTAGAATAACAAAAACAGCGCTGTTCCATCAGCTATCATGAGCTTATCTATTTTTCTTCATTAACTGACTTAACACAGATAATTGATAAAGTTTTTTTAGGGAATACTATTTATCCAACTATGATTATATTTTGAAGAGTCGGTATACGAAGATACCGAAAACTAGATGGCTAAACAGTTCGAGAGGGGGGGGGTGAATCGAACTATACCTACTAAAAATTAAATGCGAACGCTCTCAAAATAAACCAACACGAATCAGTGATGTTAAGGAGAGGTTTGTGGGAAGAATGCATGTCTTTTCTGAGTAATGACTCTCCGTATTCTATGTGTTTTGATGCTGGCAATAGTTCATATTGTGCTAAATTTTGATTATATTTTGTTACTGGCAATAGTTCATTCAGTGCTTAATTTTGATATTCATAACCTTGCATTGTAGCATAAAGGTCAGTGGACTTCATGCTGTTACATCTATCCGGATGATGAACCTCTTGCTTACCCACAAGCAAGAGTTGACTCATAGAGTCGACACACTAGGCCGTGCATAGTCTCATCAGTCATCATATAGGTCGGTGCACATTGTGGTTTGTTCTTTGTTAAGGTCAGTGCACGTTATGCCTTAGCTATACAAAGGTTAGTGAATGGTATCACCTAAGTCCGTGCACTTCACTGTAGCAAACTCAGTGCATACTAGTTATGGCTTGCATCAACTAAGGTCGATGCTAGCTCTAGGTCGGTGCATGTTTTACTTCATGCACATGCACACATAATCGATGCTATTTCCTGTAGCACACTAGTCAAGGTCGGTGCTAGTATTTGTCTGAGGCACAACTGAGGTCGATGGACATTTGCATTGGACTGATCTAAAGTCTGCACATTTCATTGTAGCAGGTCAGTGCATATCCATCACATGTTCATAGGAAGGTCGGTGCATCTTCTACTTTATGCATCTAGGTCTGTGCATATATGCTCACTAAGTATGTGCATGTTCACATAGAGGTCGGTGCAAGTTGTGTTCTGTGCCAAGTAAGGTCTGTGCACATCATGCGTGTGTAGAACTCAGGTCGGTGCTAGTTGCACCTTGTGCATGCCAGGGTCGGTGCATGTTGCATACTGAAGTCAGTGAATATTGGTTAGAGGCATGACTTAGGTCGGTGCTAATTCCACCTTGTGCATGCTAGGGTCGGTACTAGCTGCATAATAGGTATGTGCTAGTTGCATCATGTGCATGCTAAGGTCGGTGCCAACCGAACTCGGGTCTGTGCTAGTTGAATTTAGTATAAACCAAGGTCAGTGCATGTTACATGTGTGGTCAGTGCTAGCATGAAAAGTCGACTCTAAGAGTCGACAGTTCATTTTAGGTGTTCGGTTAACACTGTATGCTTAATAACTCTGTTTTTCTTTTCTAAAACCGTAGGAATTTGAGGATGCACATGATCCAATAAGTGAAGCACGTGCTCCAGGAATTTTCTGATGGGCTCAAGATCCCAGGAACCAATGATTGGGCACATGGACAACAATCTCTCACAGCGTGACACGTGGACCCCAAAAGTAGCGCTGCTTTTCAAATTCATTGGGCGGGAAACGTGGTTTCCACGCGCCCATCTCTCGAAAGCCTCTATATATAGATGCTGGTTGCATATAAGACAAAATAGAGAATAGAAGACCAGAGGGAGTATATAGAAGATTGAAGTGAGAGCTGAGAAGTTTTTCGAAGAGGCCTGAAGGTAGCTGTACTGAGAGAAAAGAGCTGAGAGAGTAGAGAGAGTTAAAAGAGAGGAGAGCCTTCGTGGAGCTGAGGGAGATCTGTGAGAGCTGCTGAAGTGAATTTGGAGGATAAACAGAGTATCAGAATTCTGAGAGGTTGGTTTTGACTGCTGGATCAAATCCAGAGTTGAATTTCTCATTGAGAGCTACATATCTTTTATCTGTTTTGCATCTTTGTTTCTTTGTTTCTGTTCTTTCCATTATACTTTTGTAAGCTGTGAATCAGCGGACGAGGGTGTGTCCCTTGGAGAGCAAGCTGTGAGGCTCAGTGGTCTGGGATTGTATTCCCTAAAGCTGTGGATCAGCGGTGTGTAGGGATTCGATCCTCGAAGCTGTGGATCAGCGATTTAAGCTGTGTTTCAGTAGTGAAGCCACACTTAGTTAAGTGTGGGGTGGACGTAGATCTCTGGATAGAGATCGAACCACCTAAAAATACTTTGCCTCGTGGTTGATTGTTATTCATTCTGTTCTTCGTGTAGATGAATGCTTAAGGGCCGAATTATTTTCTGATACAGTAATTCCTGATTTCATCTTCCATCATCATCTAATCGAGTTACTTGATCCATTAGACTAAGTATATCAAAAGCTGTGACTGGAAGGTTTGGCAAAGCCAATCTGAACGTCACTTTTTGTGTGAGAGATCTACGATCTGTAACTCGCCCAGTACTTGGTTTATGGATTTTTAATCTCGCTAAGATGATGATTAGCGAAATCATCTAATTACTGTAGTTCTGATCTGTTATGTTCTTGTTTGATTTTAATCAAAACTATATTATTGATTTGCGGATACTTAGTTGTTTACTGAATTCCTTATAAACTACTGGTAGCTGCTTCGAACTTCATTTCCGCATTATTAAGTTCTTTTAATTGGCAATTTATTTGGGGTAGATCTATTCACCCCCCTCTAGATCTATATCACGTGGTATCAGAGCCTAACTCTTCTGAAGGGACTAACATCCTGAAGAGATAGACATTATGGATGCTAGAGGAATGACAGCTGAAGGACATTCTACAACCAAGCCTCCGTACTTCGATGGGTCAAACTATGCATACTGGAAGAACCGTATGCAAGTCTTCTTGAGGGCGAATGATTATGAGATTTGGAGAGTTGTTAGCAAGGGTCCCTTCAATTTGTCTGAGAATGAGGAATTATGGACCTGAGAAGAGATCAGGAAGTCAACTCTGAACTGGAGCGTCGTCAACACCATCCAGTGTGCCCTTCATCCACAGAGTTCTCTAGGATATCATCCTGTTCTACAGCTAAGGAGATGTGGGATAAACTAGAAGTTATATACGAAGGGACATCTCAGGTGAGAGAGACTAAAGCCAACATGCTAGTCTCTGAGTACGAGGCATTTAGGATGAAGCAGAATGAGTCCATTAAAGAGATGTATGCTCGCCTCATGATTATCACTAACAGTCTTAGAAGTCTTGGGAAGATCTATTCTGAATATGAGTTGGTGAGAAAAATTCTGCGTTCTCTAACTCCAGTTTGGCACACCAAGGCTACAGTGATTGAGGAGTCTAGGGACTTGAAGAATACCAAGGTCGATGAGTTGATTGGTTCACTCATGACATATGAGATGAACCTGCCAAAGCAAGATGAGCTGGAGAAAAGGAAGAAACCCATTACATTGAAGGCAACATCTAGTAGCAAGGGGTCATCCAGTGAAAGTGGATGTTCTGGATCTGAAATTGAAAATGATCAGTTTGCCATGCTGACTCGTCAGTTTAAAAGATTTCTGAGAAAAGAAGGAAGACAATTCAGAAGGAAAAATCAGAATGACAGGAGATATTCAAGGTATAAATCTAGTTCTGCCAAAAAGAATGATACTAATGTTTGTTATCATTGTAGGAGATCTGGCAACATGAAGGCAGATTGTCCAGAGCTGCAAAAGGAAAAGCCAAAAATGAAGAATAATAAAGGAAAGGCTTTGATCAGTACTTGGAGTGACGAGGATGAGGGCAGTCATAGCTGCACCTCTGATAGTGAAGAGGAAAGAAGCCAAATCTGTTTAATGGCAAAGAGCAGTGAAAATGATGAAGATGATCAGGTAACTTCTCCCTTTGAGAATTACACTATTTCTGATTGGGAGGATGCATATGCTGAACTTCTTGATAAATCTGATGATGTTAAAAAGGAGAATAGGCATTTAAAAAGGAAAGTTAATTCTCTCATGAATGATACTACATTATCTGATAACATTGCCTATCTTCAAACTGAAAATGATGTGTTAAAGAAATCTTGTGCTGAATCTGATGAAATAAAATTTCTTTGATTGATGCTAGAAAAGAAAATGAAATACTGAAAAATGTTGTTGATGATCTGAAGCTTAGATTGCAGAATTTGAAAAGGAAATGAAATTGGAATGAAAATATGATGCAGTGTTGGGGGTAAACACTGAGTTAAAGAAGAATATAGAGAGTCTAGAAAATCAAAACAAGGACAAACAACAAATTATTGAGAGCATGACCCAAGGGACTGAAAATCTGAATGCTCTTTTGGGGACTAAGGTTAACTTTAGAAAAGAGGGGCTAGGTTTTAATCCCACTGCTAAGAAGAGCTTTGAAATCAAGACTGTTTCATTTGTAGCTGAAAAGGGAAAAGGACCTCTCATTAAAATGAGCAGTGGAAATACTCCAAAAAGTTTGCTAACTTCAAAATGCCCAGTGCCAAGGACAAGGGCAAACAGAAAATTAATGTGTCAAATAGCACACATTGTCCTACACCTCAGGGCAGATTTCAGGTTAGAGGTCAACCTTCATATACACCAAAACTCCAGGCTAGGTTCACCAAGTCTCCACAGAAAAATCAGAGAAAAACCCAATCATACCCATGCACACTCCAAGTAGGCCTAAGGTGTTCAGGAGACAAGACTCAACCAGGGGTACATCAAGTCAATTCTATTATCCCAGAGTTCCAACTTACACTCCATACCAATCTACATATTCTCATCAATTCAGAAGGTCTGGCAGGGATAGAGCTAGCTTAAGGACAGCATATCATTCATACCCCAATCAGAATTTAGACCTCATGATGGGAAGTGGTTCGGGCAGGTCAAGTATAGAAGTCCAAGAAACCACAGTTACTATGTTCAGCCTAGGACCACCACTAGCTAAACTACACTGAATACTCATTGGCCTAGGCACTGGCACAAACATGCTCAATTTGCTAATAATAATGGTGTCTGGACACAAAACAGAACTGAAAAGACTCAAATTGTTAATGTTGAAAAGAAGAACAACAACAAGAAGAAAATAAACAAATCCATCAAACGAACAATTCCTAACAGATGTGGATTCCAAAGCAGTTGTTATCATGTCTGAATAATGTTACTCCTGTTCTGGAGCCCAATCATTCTTGGGTTCCAAACTCTTCTGTTTAATTGTTGTTGCAGGTATGCCTGGCAGTCAAGCACAATATGTGGTACTTGGACAGTGGCTACTCCAGACACATGACTGGGGACAAGGAAAAATTCTGCATGCTGGTCGAAAAGAGTGCAGGACAGGTCACCTTTGGAGGTAATTCCAAAGGAAAAATTATTGGGTCAGGTAAGGTAGGTAAGTGTACTACCTGTTGTATAGATGAAGTATTGCTGGTTGAAGTACTTGCTTATAATCTGCTAAGCATTAGCCAGCTTTGTGATAAAGGTCATGGAGTTATTTTTGATTCTCATGGTTGCAATATCTATGAACCTAATTATGACATTGTTAAGTTTTCTAGTAAGAGAGTGAATAATATCTACTTGGTAGATTTAGATGACATTGCACATTCTAATCTTTGTCTTACTGCAAATAAAGATGACTTGGCATATCTGTGGCATCGTAGACTAGGCCATGCCAGTTACACTGTTCTTCATAAATTGAATAAACACTGCATGGTTAGAGGTCTTCCTGAAGTCTCTTTCAAAAATGAAAGTAAAATATGTGATGCATGCACCCAGTCCAAGCAAACTAGGAAGTCATTCAAATCCCGAACTGAGAACCTGTCTTCTAGACCTTATGAGCTTATTCATATGGATCTTTTTGGTCCTACAAGATCGGTAAGTTTATCAGGAAGAAGATATGATTTGTACTTGTTGATGACTTTTCTAGATACACTTGGGTGTTTTTCCTCACACACAAGAATGAGGCTTTTACTGAATTTCAGGAACTCTTTCGAAAATTAGACAGCAAAATGTTAATTCCATTATGAATATTCTGTCTGATCATGGTGGTGAGTTTGAAAACTCACAGTTTGATATATTTTGCAGGGAAAATGGTATCACACATAGGTTCTCCTCATCTAGAACACCCGAGCAAAATGGAGTAGTGGAAAGGAGGAACCGAACCCTTATGGAGATGGCTCGGACCATGCTAGTAGAAGGTAACCTACCTAGGAAATTCTGGGCTGAAGCAGTTAACACTGCATGTCACATTGTCAACAGAGCCATGGTAAGGCCATCTACCCAAAAAACTCCTTATGAAATTCTCAAGGGTAAGAAACCTTCACTAGCTTATTTCAAGGTTTTCGAATGTAAATGTTTTGTGCATGTTAATACTAAAAGAGACCTTGATAAATTCGAACCTAAAAGTGATCCTGAATATTTCTAGGATATTCAGAAACATCTAGAGCCTATAGGGTCTACAATTTAAATTCAAAAACAGTAGAAGAATCTCCACATGTGGTTTTTGATGAAACTTTTACTAAATCTGATAATGGTCTGTGCAGGGAAAAGAATGATGGAGAAATTCTGAAAGATGAGGATCATGAAGATCAATCTGATGAAAATAATGAAGAGCAACCTGATGCTCAGGAGGAGGTAACAGAGAACCAAGGTAATCAAATTATCAATGTAAGATTTCATAGAGATCATCCCATAGATAATAAATTGGTAATTTGCATGACCCTCCTAGGACCAGATCACACTTTAGAGCTGAAAATGAATTAAATTCTTTTGCACTGATTTCTCAAATAGAACCCAAAGATATTGACAGTGCTCTTAAAGATGTGCATTGGATCAATGCCATGCACGAGGAGCTGGATCAGTTTGAAACAAACAAGGTATGGGACCTGGTTCCTCCACCTGACCATGGCACTGTCATAGGAACAAAGTGGGTTTTTAGGAATAAAACAGATGAGCAGGGAAATGTGGTTAGGAATAAGGCCAGACTGGTAGCTCAGGGTTATAACCAAGAATATGGTATTGATTTTGAGGAATCTTATGCCCCTGTAGCTAGGTTAGAGGCCATCAGAATTCTTTTGGCATATGCATGCTCATTAGGAATAAAATTGCGGCAGATGGATGTAAAATCTGCCTTTCTGAATGGAGAAATAAAAGAGGATGTGTTTGTTAGGCAGCCTCCGGGTTTTGAATGCATTGACTATCCTAACCATGTCTATAAATTGAATAAGGCTCTCTATGGATTGAAACAAGCTCCCAGAGCTTGTTATGATCGGCTTAGTAAGTTTCTCACTGGAAAGGAGTTCACAAGAGGTGAGGTTGACCAAACGTTGTTTACTAAGGTATGCACTTCTGACATCATCATTGTGCAAATTTATGTAGATGGTATTGTCTTTGGTTCAACTAACTCAACTTTATGTGAGGAATTTGCTGATTTAATGACACAAGAATTTGAGATGAGTTCCATGGGTGAGCTAAAACTATTTCTTGGACTCCAGGTAACTCAGACTAAGGAAGGCACATTCATAACTTAGTCCAAGTACGTCAAGAACCTGTTGAAGAAATTCAAGTTGGAAAATCTGAAGGAAATCTCAGCACCCATGGGTACATCAATTAATCTTGATGATGACCCAAAAGGTAAATGTGTAGATCCCAAATTATATAGAGGTATGATTGGATCTCTTCTTTACCTTACAGCTTCTAGGCCCGATATTCAGTTTTCTGTGTGTTTGTGTGCTAGGTTTCAGGCTACT
The DNA here is from genome assembly GCA_022559845.1 of Amorphophallus konjac. Taxonomy (NCBI): domain Eukaryota; kingdom Viridiplantae; phylum Streptophyta; class Magnoliopsida; order Alismatales; family Araceae; genus Amorphophallus; species Amorphophallus konjac. Next base: position 293,091,876 of record CM040122.1, on the reverse strand, counting down.
CCTAAAGAGTCACACTTGAGTGCTGTTAAGAGGATTTTTAGGTATCTATCAGGCACCCTAGAACTAGGACTTTGGTATCCTGCTAAGTGTGAGCTAGACCTCATAGCCTACACTGATGCAGATTATGAATGGTGCAGGGTAGATAGGAAAATCACTAGTGGGTATTGCCATTACCTAGGTGGTTGTTTGGTGTCATGGGTTTCTAAAAAGCAACACACTGTTGCTTTATCTACAGCTGAAGCAGAGTATGTTGCAGCTGGGAACTGTGCAGCCTAGGTACTCTGGATCAAGCACCAACTGATTGATTATCAGATAAAATTGGGATGCATTCTAATTTTATGTGATAATACTAGTGCTATATCACTTACTAAAAATCATGTTCATCACTCTAGGACTAAGCATATAAAATCAAACACCATTTCCTTAGAGATGAAGTAAATAAAAATGAAATTGAATTGCATTTCATTGAATCGGAAAAATAGTTAGCTGATATATTTACTAAACCTCTAGGCAATGACAGATTCAAATTCTTGAGAAGAGAATTAGGTTTATGTAAATTTCAGTATGATGATTAATCTCAATTTCATTCATGATTAAGTCTTGTGATGTGGTTTGTGTACTAGTTTACTTTTGAATAATAGCCTAGCTCATGTTCTGAGAATGATGATTTGCTTGTCAGAAAATCTATTTTTGAATAAATCATCTGAATAGATTAGCATCAATTCATTGAATTGAATAACTGATCTGATCTGTTTAAGAATGATTTGATGATTGTTTGTTAGTTAATCCTAAATAAAGGCTCAGACCTTGTCTTGAGAATTCTTCATTGATAACAGACATAATTGAATGCTTGAATAAACATGCATATAGACAGGGGGAGTTGTTGCTTAGAATAAGGCTACCCGTCCATGTTGCATTATTCTGTAAGGGGGAGTCCAGTAAAGTCATGTCTAGATATGATCATATGGTTGTTTTGTCATATTCTCTCTTATCCACAAAAACTTCAATCATATGGTGTCATTCCCACTTCTTGACATCCCTTAATCTTGTGCTTCAATGTCCATTCCCCATTCTGAATGGATGACAGTCTTGCAATCATTCATTGTATTAAGCAGCAATTATTACATGTCTTCTACTATAAGAATCAGATTTGCTTCATGCATGAACTGATGGTTTAATTCTAATAAACTGTAGAGTTTAAAGACTATTTTCAGAAAATAGGGTGGTGGAAAATGTTTTATAGCTCTCAACCTCCTTCTCATGTTGTGATAGATAAGGTCTTTAATGTATCTGAAAATGACAGACTTAGTGAAATCTAGGTTGAGAAATTTAGATAGTGTATTGTCCTTAAACAAGTCACTTTGAAAAAGTAAAAAGGGCAGCAAAACTAAATGAATTAGAAAAAGAATGTCTAAATAACCTGGAAGAGCGATGACTGAAATGTGCTGAGAAACTGAATACTTCATCAATGAAATGGAGAAAAATTCATGTCATGAAGTGATTCATGTCAACTCTGTTCTAATGATTAAATATGTGGAATTGGTTTCACTAGGTAGTTGGGGGTACTGGCATTTAACAAATGTGTACCCTTATGTAAAAAGGTGTAATCATGACTGCTATTTTTAATCAGAGACAGATATGGTAATCTGTGCTTAGTAACTGGGGGTACTGGCGTCTAACCCACGTGTACCCTTAATGTCTAAGGCATAGATGATACCTGACTGTTCAACAGATTATATTTTAAAATCAAAAGTGAAAAAGGTTTGCTGTAACCCTTGCAACTCAAATTTCAATGAGTGTCAATTTGTTTAATCTCAATACACTTTCTAGTCACTCCCATAAATATTCATTGGATCTGACATCAGAAGGATATCTTTTTGATCAAGTCTATTATGGATATGTGACCTAGGTTCATTGCTATAAATGGTTACTACAACGTTATATCTGATATTCAGTGAATATACTCTACCTTGTATAACCATTAAACCAGACATTTACCAAGAATGCATAATTTTAATTCTTATGCCTGAAGACACTTCCTATAATCTGCTTATTTTCTGAACCTTTTGCATAGGATGTCACTCCGTTCCCTTTTCTTTTCTGCTATATTCCCCATTCCTTGTTTGCTGATGGCAAAGGGGGAGAGAAAAAGAGAAAAAGGTTGTGGTATTAAGGGGGAGTTATAGAAAGGGGGAGAGTATTTTCAGGGGGAGATCATCATTTGGTATCATTCGGCTCATGTCTGCATGTGTGTATTCATTCAATGCATCATGAATTCAACATTGCCATCAAAATTTAGAATTGTTATTTTTGTGGGTTGCCATCATCAAAAGGGGGAAGAATGTTGAGGAGAGGTTTGTGGGAAGAATGCATGTCTTTTCTGAGTAATGACTCTTCGTATTCTATGTGTTTTGATGCTGGCAATAGTTCATATTGTGCTAAATTTTGATTATATTTTGTTACTGGCAATAGTTCATTCAGTGCTTAATTTTGATATTCATAACCTTGCATTGTAGCATAAAGGTCAGTGGACTTCATGTTGTTACATCTATCCGGATGATGAACCTCTTGCTTACCCACAAGCAAGAGTCGACTCATAGAGTCGACACACTAGGCCGTGCATAGTCTCATCAGTCATCATATAGGTCGGTGCACATTATGGTTTGTTCTTTGTTAAGGTCAGTGCACGTTATGCCTTAGCTATACAAAGGTTAGTGCATGGTATCACCTAAGTCCGTGCACTTCAATGTAGCAAAGTCAGTGCATACTAGTTATGGCTTGCATCAACTAAGGTCGATGCTAGCTCTAGGTCGGTGCACGTTTTACTTCATGCACATGCACACATAGTCGATGCTATTTCCTGTAGCACACTAGTCAAGGTCGGTGCTAGTATTTGTCTGAGGCACAACTGAGGTCGATGGACATTTGCATTGGACTGATCTAAAGTCTGCACATTTCATTGTAGCAGGTCAGTGCATATCCATCACATGTTCATAGGAAGGTCGGTGCATCTTCTACTTTATGCATATAGGTATGTGCATATATGCTCACTAAGTCTGTGCATGTTCACATAGAGGTCGGTGCAAGTTGTGTTCTGAGCCAAGCAATGTTTGTGCACATCATGCCTGTGTAGAACTCAGGTCGGTGCTAGTTGCACCTTATGCATGCCAGGGTCGGTGCATGTTGCATACTGAAGTTAGTGCATATTGGTTATAGGCATGACTTAGGTCGGTGCTAATTCCACCTTGTGCATGCTAGGGTCGGTACTAGCTGCATAATAGGTATGTGCTAGTTGCATCATGTGCATGCTAAGGTCGGTGCCAACTGAACTCGGGTCTGTGCTAGTTGAACTTAGTATAAACCAAGGTCAGTGCATGTTACATGTGTGGTCAGTGCTAGCATGAAAAGTCGACTCTAAGAGTCGACAGTTCATTTTAGGTGTTCGGTTAACACTGTATGCTTAATAACTCTATTTTTATTTTCTAAAACCGTAGGAATTTGAAGATGCACATGATCCAATAAGTGAAGCACGTGCTCCAGGAATTTTCTGATGGGCTCAAGATCCCAGGAACCAATGATTGGGCACATGGACAACAATCTCTCACAGCGTGACACGTGGACCCCAAAAGGAGCACTGCTTTTCAAATTCATTGGGCGGGAAACGTGGTTTCCACGCGCCCATCTCTCGGAAGCCTCTATATATAGATGCTGGTTACATAGAAGACAAAATAGAGAACAGAAGACCAGAGGGAGTATATAGAAGATTGAAGTGAGAGTTGAGAAGTTTTTCGAAGAGGCCTGAAGGTAGCTGTACTGAGAGAAAAGAGCTGAGAGAGGAGAGAGAGTTAAAAGAGAGGAGAGCCTTCGTGGGGTTGAGGGAGATCTGTGAGAGCTGCTGAAGTGAATTTGGAGGAGAAACAGAGTATCAGAATTCTGAGAGGTTGGTCTTCGACTGCTGGATCAAATCTAGAGTCGAATTGCTCATTGAGAGCTACAGATCTTTTATCTGTTTTGCATCTTTATTTCTTTGTTTCTGTTCTTTCCATTATACTTTTGTAAGCTGTGAATCAACAGACGAGGGTGTGTCCCTTGGAGAGCAAGATGTGAGGCTCAGCGGTCTGGGATTGTATTCCCTAAAGCTGTGGATCAACGATGTGTAGGGATTCGATCCCCGAAGCTGTGGATCAGCAGATTTAAGCTGTGTTTCAGTAGTGAAGCCACACTTAGTTAAGTGTGGGGTGGACGTAGATCTCTGGATAGAGATCGAACCACCTAAAAATACTTTACCTCGTGGTTGATTGTTATTCATTCTGTTCTTCGCGTAGATGGATGCTTAAGGGCAGAATTATTTTCTGATACAGTAATTCCTGATTTCATCTTCCATCATCATCTAATCGAGTTACTTGATCCATTAGACTAAGTATATCAAAAGCTGTGACTGGAAGGTTTGGCAAAGCCAATCTGGAACGTCGCTTTTTGTGAGAGAGATCTACGATCTGTAACTCCGCCCAGTACTTGGTTTATGGATTTTTAATCTCGCTAAGATGATGATTAGCAAAATCATCTAATTACTGTAATTCTGATATGTTATGTTCTTGTTTGATTTTAATCAAAACTATATTGTTGATTTGCGGATACTTAGTTGTTTACTGAATTCCTTATAAACTGCTGGTAGCTGCTTCGAACTTCATTTCCGCATTATTAAGTTCTTTTAATTGGCAATTTTTTTGGGGTAGATCTATTCACCCCACTCTAGATCTATATCAAGTGAAAAACTCACAACGCCTCACTGTGCGAAAACAAGAATGGGTGGTAGAAGAAATGGTAGCACACACCACGAGGGACGCAGGATTTTTAAGGTGGTTCGGCCACGCAAACACACGTGCCTACGTCCACCCCTCATAGCAGTAAGGCTTAACCACACTAGGAAGAGAGTCCTCCAACACATACACATCCCGATCAAGACACACTGCCTGAAAGATAGTCACACACACACACACGGCACAAGGCCAACACGTGCATGCAGCCACGGCACGTACACACATAAATTCAATAATGTTTATGGATCATGAAAACACAGAAGATATAACAAAGATGACAAAACAACGAAGATCCCCCTCTGTAGAAATCGGGCTTGATGACGTATATGATGTGGCTCGCCCAATCAGCTGTCCTGTACTCCACAATGCATAAGGTTGCAATCCTCTCCCGATCGCTAGTACTCCTGATCTAGTACTTGGACATGGAAGCCTCCAGCAGATGGAAATCATGCTGTGGAAGTTGCCACACACGAATGCCTTTGAATCATAGATCTTGGACTTCAATAAGAGGATCCTTGCTCGAGGATTCTTGAGAAGCTTGTAATTTCATGGAGACCACTTCTAAAAGCCTTGGATAGACATATATATAGTTTCCAAAGCACCCCTAAAGGTTTTAGGAAGTCCCCCGAGAGATTTGGCAAGAGATCACCCAAATCAGGCTAGAAAATGGAAAGTTCGTAATTCTCGAAACCGCGATCGGTCGACCGATGAATAGGGTCGGTCGACCGAACTCTGCAGAGATCTGGTCAGCTGAGCGCTGGGAGAATCGATCGACCGATCCAAGTCTATTGGTCGATTGAACTCTGTAAAAACTTGTCCCTCCAGACTCTGGCAACTTCGGTCAACCATTCCAGGGCCATTGGTCGACCGAACTCTTTCCTGTAAACCTGAAACGCAGACAATAGAGACGAGGTTAGCATGAATTTAACCCACTAAGTCCAACATACCTTAGATGATGTTTCTTGGACATTTTAGAGCTTAGTCTTCTGCAACTCCACTCAAGATAAGTTAAATGATCATTAGATGATAGGCATTAGTTTCACCAAACACAAATAAGATTCCAAATAGATATACAAGTTTGTTATCATCAAAATCTATAAAGTGCACAAAATGTAACAATCTCCCCTTTTTTGATGATGACAAAACCATACAGCCAAGAGAGCTCAAACCACCAGCTACCTACCAAAGAATATGACACAGCCAACTCACAGACGCTTGCACTCTCTCTCTCCCCTCTATGACAAATGCAACATTCTCGTTGACAAACTCTTATGATGCAACAACGCTCGCTCTCCCCCTTTTTGACATCGGCAAAAAGACACGACAAAGAAATGTAGAGAGGATTGGCGGGGTGAAGGCAAGACGAATGCATGAAATTTCTAGTCAGGGGTTGTTGAGATGTAAAAGAGTCCTTTTGTAAGGAGAGAGAAGTAAGCCCCCATTAATAACAACAGAGATGGAAGGTGACACCCTGCAGTCCAGTAAGAGAGAAGTCGGAAAGCAAAACCTCCTACAAATGTAATAATATTAAGCATCCTCTTAGATTTTGCCCATAAATCGACTTACAACCTTACATATTATCGAGAAGAAGACCTCTGCAAGAATGACTTTAACTAGTATTAAAGTTAAACAAGTCGACATCGTCTAGAGTTGATGATGGAAGAGAAGGCAACAATAGAGCATGTGCAAAGATATATACTTTTGTAAGGTAGGCTGGCCTTCGTGCTTTCAGATGGAGTAGTCATGTTCAACCACACCTTTTTGCGTGAGGAGGCACATTGTTTAGATGCTAGAATCCCCAGCTACTCAGCGGGTTAACAATTCTACTTCTACAAAGCTCTGCATAATTTTGTTTTATATTTGAATTTTAGAACGGAGATAACGTTTGTGGACAACACCTTTTGACGTGAACCACCGCATTCGGTTACTCAGTGCATCCTTGTCATTGCTCTGCCAAGCCCCGAAAAGAGTTAACTTTGGACAACACCTTTTGATGCGAACCACCTCACGTCTTAGGTGAAGTGTATCCAGTTACTCAGTGCGTCCTTGTCATTGCTCTTCCAATCTTATTTTGTGGCTCACTTTGCACTGTAAAACTTCCTTCAGAAGACTCCAAGATAAATGAATTGTTTAAGATCAATACTTAGCTTAAAGTCTTTCAATGGAGGAGGCCTTGAACTTTCTAATTTTCAGGTCTAATGAAGATCTCTAGACACAATTTTTTAAGACTGCTTTAAGGGCATTAAACTTGTATGGGGTCCTTCTCCAAACTTCTGAAGTACGGATTGAGCAGGCCACAAACCATGAATCTCTCGGAGACTTGAAATAGGAGGGGTACAACTCTCTTTCTCTTTTTAAAAAGACTTTACATGCAGACTCCCCCTGAGAAGAAGCACCCATCTAAAGAACACAAAACACTCCCCCTAAGAAAGTGCAGCCAATGAAGAAACTTAATGAAGTTGAATAGAGATCAAGAGGCAAGTTGATAGAAACAAGTGGTTAGCGCCAGTAAAAGATGCCTGGTACAAGGCGGAGTATACACTCACGCATAGTGATAGTGTCTGGATAGATGTAGTCTATCCTTTCACATATCAACATTTGATATACGAGAGAACATGATAATCAAATAGTAGACCCTATGACACTCACAAAACAGAGTTCAGACATGAGCAACAAAGCAGAGAAAGTACAACCCTTTCAAATTTGTCATGCAGCACACAAAAAAATGACAAAGTCAACCTTTACAAATACCCAACTCTCTACTTAATGTTGTAAACCTGTCTTCATTCAGTGGTTTTGTAAAGATATTTGCAAGCTGGTGATTTGTGTTAATGAATTTGAGTTCAAAATCCCCCTTATTGACATGGTCCCTTAAAAAGTGGTGTCGAATTTCAATATGCTTGGTCCTCGAGTGTTGAACATGATTCTTAGATAAATGAATGGCACTAGTATTATCACACATGATATGAATGCAGTTCAAAGTGACATTATAATCAAGCAATTGATGTTTAATCTAGAGCACCTGAGCTCCACAACTACCATCAGCCACATACTCAGCCTCGACAGTTCAGAGAGTCACGGAGTGTTGTTTCTTGGAGCTCCATGAGATCAGACACCCTCTAAGAAACTAACACATCCCGCTTATGCTCTTCTGATCCACTTTACAACCTGCATAGTCCGCATCAAAAAAAGCTACCAGATCAAAGTTACAACCGATGGGATACAACAAACCAAATTCTACAGTGTTTGATAGATATTTGAAAATGTGTTTTACAGCCAAGAAATGTGATTCTTTTGGACACGACTGAAAATGAGCACAAAGACCAACACTGTACTGAATATCTGGTCTAGAGGCAGCAAGATAGAGTAGAGAGCCAATCATACCTTGGTAAAGTGTTGGATCCACGTTTTTACCTTTCTCATCATAGTCTAATTTCACCGAGGATGACATGGGGGTTGGCATTGGTTTCACATTCTCAAACCCATACTTCTTCAGCAGCTCCCTTGTATATTTGCTTTGGTTCACAAACATCCATTCTCCCGTTTGTTTGACTTGCAACCCCCAAAAGAAGCTAAGTTCTCCCATCAAGTTCATTTCAAATTCTCCTTTCATAAGATCTGCATATTCAATAGATAAAGCATTGTCAGTAGCTCCGAAAATTATGTCATCGACATAGATTTGGACCACTAAAATGTCCTTGCCCAGAGATTTAGTGAAGAGCGTTGAATCCACCATATCTCATTTGAATCCTTTATTAAGTAGAATTGTACTTAACCTTTCATACCAAACTCATGGCGCTTGCTTGAGTCCGTACAAGGCCTTTTGTAGTTTGAAAACATGGTGAGGACGATGGGCATCTATAAATCTCGGTGGTTGTTCTACAAACACATCTTCCTTGATGAAACCATTAAGGAAAGCACTTTTTACATCCATTTGGTATAATTTAAACTTCAAGGAACATGCATATGCCAAAAGGATGCGAACCCCCTCAAGATGGGCCACAGGAGCGAAAGAGTCATCGAAATCTATACCCATTTCTTGGCTATACCCTTTGGCTACTTGCCGGGCCTTGTTCCTAACCACCATACCTTCTTCATTTAGTTTGTTTTTGAACACCCATTTAGTGCCAATAATGGAGTGGTTGGTAGGACGAGGCACTAAAGTCCACACCATGTTTCTTTCGAACTGGTGCAACTCTTCGTGCATAGCCATGACCCATGACTCATCTTCCAAAGCCTCATTCACACTTGAGGGTTCAATTAGGGAAGTTAGGGCAATCAAGTCTTGATCAAATACTTGTCCAAAAGTTGATCTTGTCCTCAATCCATCTTCAAGATTACCTAGAATATTACCAACCGGATGATCACGCATGAACTGCCAATTTTTGGGAAGATCTGGATCCTTCTCTTGGATATCTTGAAGTTCTTCAAGTGGTGGTTCATCCTTGATGTTCTCTGAGCTTGTAGGTTCAATAGATTCATCCTTTTCTTGTGATGCTTGAGGAGCTTCTTGGGTTGCTGACCCATTTTCTGCATCAACGGAGACATTAGGTAGAGGTGTTAGTTTGTGACCAAACTCATCAAAAATGACATGCGATGACTCTTCTACAGTCAAAGTTCTTTTGTTGAAAACCTGATAAGCTCTAGAGTTTCCTGCATACCCAAGAAATATGCCTTTATCGCTCTTTTCATCAAACTTACCAGGGTTTGTTTTTCCATTGTTCAGAATGTAGCAGTACAGCCAAAAGGTTTAAAGTAAGAAATATTTGACTTCTTACCTTTGTACAGCTCATATGGAGTCTTTTTGAGAATAGGTCTTACCATAGCTCTATTGATAATGTAGCATGCCGTGCTCACCGCCTTAGCCCAAAAGTACCTTGGTAGGCCATTTCCGTGAGCATGGTCCTTCCCATTTCCACCAAAGTCCGGTTCCTTCGTTCCACAACGTCGTTTTGTTCTGTATTCCTTAGTGACGAAAAATTATGGGTGTAGCCCTGCTCATTATAGAAAATTTGGAACTCCTCATTGTGAAATTCTCCTCCATGATCACTCTGGATTGTAATCAAGTAACCTTATTGTTCTGTACCTTCCTGCAAAATACTTTGAATTCCATCAAGGCATCATTTTTATTGGCTAGAAACAGAACCTAGGTAAATCTAGAGTAATCATCAACAATGACGAATCCATAAGACTTACCTCCAAGACTTGAAGTCCTAGTGGGTCCAAAAAGATCAAGGTAGAGGAGTTCAAGTGGGCGAGTAGTGGAAACAAGGTTTTTATTTTTGAAAGACACCCTTGTTTGCTTGCCTTTTGTACAAGCTTCACAAACTCGGTCACTTTCAAATTTTATTTTAGGCAGACCGATAACTAGGTCATGTCTAGACAATTTGGATATTACTCCAAAACTAGCATGCCCCAACCGACGGTGCTATAACCATGCATCCTCATGTTTGTTAGCAAGCAAGCACCTGTCTTCACAAATTATTTCATTCAGATCCACAACATAAACATTATTAGACCTCTCACCAATGAACTTAATTTCATTTGAATTTTTGTTTAGCACAATGTAGTGTTTTTCATCAAAAATGATTTTGTACCCTTTATCACACAATTGGCTTATACTAAGCAAGTTATGTTTCAAGCCTTTCACAAGATAGACATTATCAATCAAGCTTCTAGAGTTTTTGCCAACAGACCTGAGCCCAATAATCTTACCTTTGTCCTTACCTCCAAAGGATACAAGTCCTCCAACCTTTTCCTTCAGTTCTGAAAACTTGGACTTGTCCCCCGTCATGTGTCTTGAGCACCCACTATCCAAGTACCATTTATCTCCGGTGGCTTCAAGACACACCTACATTCAAACAAAACACTCATGCACGAGTTTTTGGTACCCAAATAGTTTTGGGTCCTTGGTGGTTAGTCCACGAAGCAAGAACATCCTTTCTGATCCATACCAAATTCAATTTACTCAGATTTTTCTTCATAGTGCAGTTTGATTTAATGTGACCATTTACTCCACAATAGAAACATGTCACATTTGAAATCTTTGGGGCACGGACTTGTTTTACTTGTTCTTTTACACCACGGAAAAATCTTTGTTTCTGCATCTTAGATCCATGATGTGTAGGTCCTTTCTTAGATTTCAGACTTCCTAAATTGTTAGCTGGTACTTGTTGGATGGGATTTTTCATTACCATTGCAGGTGTTTTTGAAGTACTGGCCACACTGGAAGCATGCATAAAGGAGGTGTTAGTTTTCAATTTGAATGATGTTTTCTTCTCCGGTTTATAGCCCGAGGAGGGTAAATCTGGTCTGGCCCACATTCGGCCCAGTAACGACTGGCCCATGCCAAAGAGCTCTCGATAAGCGCGCCCAAGAAGTGAGCGACATATGCGGCCCGCCAAGGAGCGGCCCAATCCGACCCGACATTGGATTCTACAGTGAGGGGAAGCGCAGTTCTCACCGGAGAACACTCCGACGACCGACCGTTGCCCCCACGACGTTGGCCTTGACCCCATAACGGGCGAGCACGCCCCATGAGCACCGTAAGACTCGCCCAGGGACCGGCCGGCGCCGAGGCTATCGCCCCCCAACGGGAAACTCCCGCCAACGTTACTCTACTAAGCGGACCCTTCCCTCTCAAGGGATGAGGCCCCTCGCTCCAGGAAAGCCCATATAAAAGGGACATCGACAGAGGAGAAGAGAAAAGGTGGATACTTCTGCCATAAGAGTTTCCTACTGAGAATAGAGCAACCAGACCTACTACAACGACAGAGAGGCTACCCACTACGCCTAGAGAGAAACCTTCTCCTGCACGGCCTTAGCACCTAGCGAGCACTCTCCGAGTACCCACTGGGAGCGGCGAGCATGCGTGCAGAGGACCTACACGTCTCTCGGATCAGCTACTACGAACTCTACTTCTCTCTCACTTCGCTCTTCTCTATTGCTCATTGATCTCTTGCTGACTTAAGCATCGGAGGGTTGTCCCCTGGGGTAACACCCAGGACTCCTTCTGACACCTCTTTGGTTTGTTGGTGTTCATAGGCCTCCACGGGCGCGAGATGACTTCCCCAACAAATAAATAGAGAAGGTGGTACGTGGCCTAGGAACCATTTTCCTGCCGCTACACTTCTTGGCGCCGTCTGTGGGAAATATAGCAAAAGGCTATGGTGCCTCATGGAAGCCTCTGCAACGCCAGCAACCGGGGGCGGGGCTCCCACCAGGGACCCAACTCTCACCGGGGATTGCAGGAAGCTTCTTCCGCTCACCCCCGACAAGAGGTCACCCCAGGGGACCTAGATGAGCTCAGCCAAGAGGTCCGGGCCTTGGCAGAATTCTGCCGAGAACTTCGGGACCAGAGGGTGAGGCCCCAGTACGCCCCACCCGAACGACAGGAGGGCGAAAGAGGCCAGACCGGAGAAAACCTCTGGCAAGTACTGGAGGCATCCCATGCCTCCGTCGCAAGGACCCGACGATCACGCAGTGTACCTGCACCAAAGGTACGCATCCCACTCCATTCCAACCCAAATATGGACTGTCGGCTCCAACGGTTTGACGAGATAGAGGACAAGGTCCGATACCTGGATGACGTCCTCCTGGCTGCCAAGAATCGCGGCCTCATCGACGATGAACTGGACTTCCACGCTCCCTTCTCTAGGGAGATCATGGAAGCCCCCATCCCGCCAAAGCTCCAGCTACTATCATTCACCTTCTACAACAGCACCACCGACCCGGCCGACCACCTGCTCGGCTTCGAGTCCCACTTGGTGTTTCACTGGTCCTCGGATACCGTAAAATGCTTGGCGTTCGTCATGACCCTCCGGGTGAACGCCCGAGCATGGTTTCAGTCCCTGTCGGCCAGGACGATTTCCTCCTTCCAACAGCTCAAGAAGCTGTTCAAGGAGAACTTTGTGGGCTACCGAAAGGTAGCCAAGTCTGCTGTGACCCTGCTCGCTCCTAGGCAGAGGAAAGAAGAGACGCTGTGGGACTTCGTCTCCCGCTTTCGCACGGAGGCGCTCTGAATTCCCCACCTTGACGTCGGCATCGCCACCACGGCACTCACCCAGGGGACGCAGGACCACATCCTCCGGCGCGCGCTCGGGGTCGAAGCCCCGATGACTCTTCCAGACGTCCTCGCGGTAGCCCAGAAGCACGCACACTGCGAGGAGAACACTGCGGCCTTGCGCCGCACGATCGGGACTGACCAGCCTGACCTAAAGAGAGCCACCGACCCACCACAAGAGGGTAGGAGTAAATGGGAGTGACATGACAGGGACCGTCGTGACCACTCCGAGAAGGAAAGGGGTGGCTACCGCCACTATACGCCCCTAACGGCCCCACCCGACCAGATCTTGATGGAGATCCACGAGGAGCCATTCCTCACGTGGCCCCCGCGGATGAAGTCGGATCCGAATTCGAGGAACAAGAAGAAGTACTATCACTACCATCGAGACCATGGCCACGACATCGCCAACTGCATCAACCTGAGAGATGCCATCGAGGACCTCGTCCGCAGAGGACTCCTAGACAAGTTCCTCGCCAAAGCCACAGAGAGGCGACAGAAGACACCTCCCCCGATCGACAACCGGCCCAACGGAAATAAGATCATGATGATCTCTGGAGGGCCCGCCGCGGGGGGTGATAGCGCGAGCAGAAGGCGACGGTACGCAACGGCCATCAACACGGCGGACCAAGGCGACGGTACCCCATGGGAGCTCTCCCCCTCGGGTCATCCAGAAGACCCCATTGTTTTCTCTGAAGATGACCTGGAAGGCGTCAACACGCCCCATTCAGATGCTCTGGGTACAATGCTATCATCGGCCAAGGGATCCTCAGCACGCTTCGGGGGGGTCCCTTCTTCCTACCACCAGAAGCTTAAGTTTCCCACCCCCCGAGGGGTAGGGGAAGTCCGAGGTGATCAGAGGGAATCCAGAAGGTGCTACCTTATCTCCACTCGTGAGCGACGTCTCGAAGAAGTGCCACCGGAGAAAAAGGCGAGGACCGAAGAACTAGGTCCGAGCATGAGCACGTCGGCTGAGGACTTATACCTCATCCAAATTGGGGACGACCCAAGTAGAACACTGAAGATCGGCGCTACTCTAGCTGAGCACGATAAGCGGGCATACGTAAGCTTCCTCACGGCCAACCAGGTTGTGTTCGCTTGGTCCGAGGATGAACTCCCTGGAATCCCTCTGGAGGTTATCACGCACCAACTTAGATTGGATCCTACCTCTCACCTGGTGCAGCAACGCTGAAGGCCCTGCAACCCCGAGCGGCAGGCCATCATCAGGAAGCAAGTAAGAGAAAAGCTACGATCAGGGCTGTCACGTCCCGAGCACGGAAGATACTCGGATGCGTGACGCATCTATATAGATCGTGTCATTAGAGCGATAAGAATTTTAACAAACAAAATTTCGGAGTGAGTAAATAACTAAAAATCTAATAAATTCTAATAGTCCAAGTGATGTTTATTTGATTAATCAAAGGAAATAAAGATAGTCCATGATAAATTTCCAAATTTAGAAAGCCAACATTAGGCTACACGACTTAACACAAAGTTTATACCACTAACTGACATAACTAGGAATACAAGGTAGACTCAAATAAATTTAAAGACTCAACTAGCTAATGATAAATGGATGGCGTTCTAGCACTCTTCACTCGGCCTCAAACCCATTCTTGTCGCTATCCGAATCACCTGAAAATGTTAGGAAGTAACTGGATGAGCGAATCGCTCAGTAGGAATTACATCTCAAATACGAGCAATCTTTACGTGAATTATAATTTGCATGTATTATCAGTATGGCTATGCATAATGTACGTATAATAAAAATCAGGTATACAGGTAAATCTAGGCATGATGAATAATAAGAGATCAAGAACTGTATAAAGAGAGTATAACAAGATTTCAAGCATTTGACAAACAGTATTTCAAGAATTTACTGATGTAAATGCCACTTCGGGCAAGCGGGGATTCATGTACAAGTATGAACGCAGGTATGAGAAGGAACTCATGTACAAGTATATCAAGTAAAGATTCAATTCAAGCAAGTATTTTCGAGTACGCATCAGTAGAATTGGCTATTATCATGTAAGTATTTTGCCCTTTCTCGGGCCATAAGTCAAGTATCGCCCGTTCCGGGCCACGCAAGTCAAGTAAGTAAGGAGAGAGAGAGTAGGGGTGGAGTGTCTCAAGTTAAGCAAGTACTTCGGTGCAATGCTAAACACCGTGGTCAAAAAACTCCCATGGGCACAAGTACATTCGGGTGCTCCTCCCAGGACCAGACCGGGCCCTATATGCACAGCATTTCATGTATTACCTTTGACATCCACTCTCATTTATAGCCAATATGGAATTTCAAAAATTTAGAAACGTAGTATTTCAGACGAGATTAACTAGTCATTTGGTTATGGAGGATTCTGAGGTGGCCCCTACAGGCTCAAGAGGGGACTCCCGTCGTGTAGCACTTTGCGCCGTACGGCCTCAAGAGGTGGCTCCCACAACGTAGCACTTTGCCCTGCATGTCACTTAGCTCCTACACTCCCAAATGGTAGTTTAAGAGATTCAAGGTTTGACGATGTAGGGTATACACAAGTAGATTTTTCATGGAATGGAATTTCAAGAACTCATCATATTCAGGAGTATGGATTAGGGTTGTGTTTGCATAATTTTCGAGACATATCAAGATTAGAAGTTGTAATTACTGAGTTGGAATCTGAGGGTTTGCTAATCCTTCAAATTTTCAATTTTTTTAAAATTTATATATATGGATATCAAATTGGCGCCCCTTTACCCAGTCTTCAATTAATTGAAGACTTGAGGGACGTCTTCAATTCAGAAATTGAAGACTTAAGGGCCGTCTTCAATTCAGAAATTGAAGACTTAAGGGCCGTCTTCAATTCAGAAATTGAAGACTTGAAGGCCGTCTTCAATTCTGAAATTGAAGACTTAAGGGCCGTCTTCAATTCAGTAATTGGCGCCTGGGGGTTGCCCAATCTTTCAAAATTTTGATTTTTCAAAAAAAACTATATATATATGAAATTTGTGCCCCTTTGTCCAGTCTTCAATTTCTGAATTGAATACTTGAGGGCCGTCTTCAATTCTGAAATTGAAGACTTAAGGGTCATCTTCAATTATGTGATTTTCACCTATCAATACGTTTTGTGACTCAAAGCACTATTCGTTTCAAAAAAATTTCTCGAAATTCAAAAATAAGGATATGAATACTTAGTATAATTACTCGGGAGTCCAGAAACATGCTCAGATATAATTACTGAGTTTTGGTTTCACAGATATGAATTTTTTTAATGTTATAACTTTAATTCCTCAAGAAACGGAATTGACGACCCTGTGAGCAGTCTTCAATTAATTGAAGACTTAAGGGCCGTCTTCAATTCAGTGATTACTGTTCATTTCGAAAAAGTTTCTCCAAATCAGAATCCTAAGACATGGTCAGATGGAGAAAAATCTCAGGGTCACAGAAATATATTCTGTCAAAATTTTCAAGGTCCAGTTTATTAGTTATAGATTTTTGAATGCGTTGATTTAATGATTTCTGAAAATTCCAGAAAATGGAATTGACGACATGGTACATGTCTTCAATTAATTGACGCCCTCTAGGGCAGTCTTCAATTCTGAAATTGAAGACTTAAGGGCCGTCTTCAATTCAGTAATTAAAGACTTAAGGGGCGTCTTCAATTCAGTAATTGAAGACTTAAGGGCCGTCTTCAATTCTGAAATTGAAGACTTAAGGGCCGTCTTCAATTCAGTGATTACTGTTCATTTCAAAAAAATTCTCCAAATCAGAAAGTAATGGCATGAATATGTTGAGAAAAATGTCAGGATTCCAGAAACATGTTCATGCAAAAATTCCGTGCTTTAGTTTTACAGTTATGGATTTTTGAATGTGTTGAATTATCAATTACTCAAAATTCCAGAAATCGAATTGACGACATGTTGGTACATGTCTTCAATTAATTGACGCCCTCTAGGGCAGTCTTCAATTCTGAAATTGAAGACTTAAGGGCCGTCTTCAATTCTGAAATTGAAGACTTAAGGGCCGTCTTCAATTCTGAAATTGAAGACTTAAGGGCCGTCTTCAATTCAGTGATTACTGTTCATTTCAAAAAAAATTCTCCAAATCAGAAAGTAATGGCATGAATATGTTGAGAAAAATGTCAGGATTCCAGAAATATGTTCATGCAAAAATTCCGTGCTTTAGTTTTACAGTTATGGATTTTTGAATGTGTTGAATTATCAATTACTCAAAATTCCAGAAATCGAATTGACGACATGTTGCATGCCTTCATTTAATTGAAGACTTCGACGAAGTTTTCAATTTGCTAATTGGTGCCCTTGTCAGGGGCGCCAATTTCAATTGTGCTGGGTGTTAAGCCGTTAACAGGGGATTTAAAATAGGAATATCAAGACTGAAAACTAATGTGATAAAAATACGTTAAAAAGCTGAAGAAATCATGCTAATAAATTAAGTTCAAACTCATAAAAAAATCATGAAAACAGTATGTAACAAGCTATTAACAGATATATAACATGGTATTATTCTTGGTCATGGTAAAGTAGTTTATATGTACATATATATAGCATGGTTGACTAGTTGATCTAACTCTAAACATGCATCAATTAACCTATTTAACTACTAGTTAGGCAAGAATTTGAGAACACCTACCTCTGTGAAGTGACAGGAGTTGACAGGAGAGGAAGAAGCAGCCCTTCCCTTCCTCTGCAACTCTTCAGAACTTGTTCCCGTATCTAGCCTTCGAACTAACCAAACAGGGAGAAAATAGAGTGTATTTTATAACCTTAGGGTCGATAGGATGGGAGACCAGATCTAAAATTATAGGGTATTTAGTAGGTTGACAGCCTACACAGGCTGGAGGGATAGAATGATCGAGATAGTTGTCGGAATGAAATGACGCCCCACAGAGGGTCGTGTATTTCATAAGTTAAGATTTCCAAGTTAACTTCAAAGATTTTTATCTTTAAACATTGAGGGAATTTGTTTGTGAAATTTCAGGGGTGAGACCCTTACATTTTTCTCTATTTTTACATATAAATTGTTTTGAAAAATTCTATTTAAGTAAAAAGTGGCACTATTCACATCACTATTCACATTTAGGAAATAACGACTTAACATATGTCGTTATTTTGAACAGAGATTTTTGTATTCACTCTACACTAACTAAAATTGTCTATATACCTTTTCTCACTTTGTAAATTATGTTTATCCTTTAACACTTCATCTATATACCCTTATTTCTTCAAAATAATGATATCATGTAAAAGTTGAAATATGAAATTTTCTAAATTATGAAAATATGAATTGGCATCTTGTAAAAGTGATGTTTAACCTTTAAAACACTATCTATATAACCTATTTCCTATTTCTTTGGAATAGTGTAATATTAATTTCCTAAGTGATTCAAAATATAAATTGGCATTTCCAAAAATATAATTTGGCATCTTCTAAAGCATCTATTGGTAATTAAATGTTTTAAATGGTTAATCTAATAGAATTAGAATATGAGTTCAATAATAATAATAATTTTTTTTATATATTTCTATTTTAAAATTTTCAGGTGTTACACCCTCCCCTACTTAAAAGAATTTGGTCCCTAAATTCAACTGTATAAGGATATTGTTGAAAGTATAAAATACTTACAGTTTAGAATAATTCTGGGTATTTTCTTTTCATAGATTCTTCGGTCTCCCAAGTTGCTTCTTGTTCCGTGCATCGATTCCATTGTATTTTCACCATAGGGATCGTCTTGCTCCTTAGAACTCAGACTTCGCGATCGAGGATCCGCATCGGCCTTTGCTCATAAGTAAGATCTCTTTGAATCACCAAATCAGCATGGTCGATGACGTGAGAAGGGTCGTGCACATATTTCTTCAGCATAGATATATGAAATACATCATGCACTTCTGAGAGTTGAGGAGGTAAAGCAATACGGTAGGCCACCTCGCCCACTCTTTCCAATACTTCGAATGGACCGATAAACCTCGGTGCAAGCTTGCCCTTAACACCGAATCTTCTAATACCTCGGCCAGGAGATACCTTGAGAAATACATGGTCACCAACTTGGAACTCCAAATATCTCCTTCTATTGTCAGCATAAGATTTTTACCTGCACTGAGCTACCTTGAGTCTCTCTCTGATAAGGTGTATCTTCTCAGTCGAATCTCTAACCATATCTGGGCCTAGAATTTGTCTTTCACCGACTTCTTCCCAGCATATTGGAGAACGACAACTCCTGCCATAAAGCGCCTCAAAAGGTGCCATTTGAATACTAGCTTGATAGCTGTTATTATAGGCAAATTCGGCTAGGGATAAGTGGTCGTGCCAGCTTCCGCCGAAATCTATAATACATGCCCTTAACATATCTTCAACAACCTGATTTGTCCTTTCAGTCTGACCATCTGTCTGGGGATGGAAAGCAGTGCTGAAATTAAGTTTCATCCCCAGAGAGTGTTGTAGACCCTTCCAAAAATGTGAGGTGAAACGCGGGTCTCGGTCAGATACGATCGAGACGGGAACTCCATGCAATCTAACCATCTCCTTAATATACAGGGCAGTAAGTACGTCGACTAACCATCGACTTTTGATGGGTAAGAAATGGGCCGATTTAGTTAGTCGGTCGATAATTACCCAAATTTCATCATATCAGCCCCTAGACTTGGGCAAACCCATGATAAAGTCCATGCCAATGTCTTCCCAATTCCACTTAGGAATATCCAGCGGATGTAGTTTTCCGGCGGGTTTTTGATGTTCCGCCTTCACTTGTTGGCATGTGATGCAACGAGACACAAAGTCTACTACCTCCCTTTTCATGTTAGGCCACTAGAAAGTTCTTTTCAAGTCTTGGTACAGTTTAGTGGCTCCAGGATGGATCGTGTACCTCGATCGATGAGCTTCTTCAAGAATCTTCTTCTTCAATTAGGGACAGTCGGGCACACATGTCCGTTCATGAAATAGCAATCTGCCATCATGTGCCAGTTTGAAATCCAGTCTGTCGTCCAGCTTACTCTTTATCTCCACTAGTGAGGGATCTTCTTCCTGTAGCTTCTTGATTTCAGGTAGCAAATCTGGATGTAGGCTCATATGAGATAGAATAATACACATGTTCTTCTCATCTGTGCTGATATCAAGCTCAGAGAATTTCTCCAACAACTTCCATTCTTGTATCATGCAGTTGGCCAATATTGTTCTCCGCTTTCGACTAAGGGCATCAGCTACGGAATTACCCTTACCAGGATGGTACTGTATAGTGAAGTCGAAATCCTTGAGATACTCGAGTCAATGCCTTTGCCGCATGTTCAGCTCCTTTTGGGAGAATAAGTACTTGAGACTTTTATGATCGGAGTATACAGTGAATTATTCTCCGTAGAGATAGTGCCTCAAGATCTTCAAAGCGAATACTACCGCGGACAGTTCTAAGTCGTGAACCGGGTAGTTCTCTTCATGTTTCTTCAATTATCGGGAAGAATATGCAATGACTCTTCCATTCTGCATCAATACACATCCGAGGCCAACCCAAAGCATCGGTATATACCTCGTATTTTTCTCTTTCAATTGGTAACGATAAGACTGGGGCAGTGGTCAAGAGATCCTTCAAAGTTTGGAAACTCTTTTCACAGTCTTCATTCCACTCATGAGGCACTTCCTTGCGCGTTAACCTGGTCAGTGGAACGGTAATCTTGGTGAAGTCCTTGATAAAACGTCGGTAGTAACCAGCTAGACCCAAGAAGCTTCGAATTTTCGTTGCATTTATTGGTTGTTCCCAGTTCTTCACGGCTTCGACCTTTGACGGGTCAACAACAATTCCGTTCTTCGAAATGATGTGGCCTAAGAAAGAAACTTCCTCGAGCTAGAACTCGCATTTGCTGAATTTGGCATAAAGCTTATTTTCCCGTAATATCTGCAGTGCCTTCTTGAGATGTTATTCATGACCCTCTTCGATCTTGGAATAGATCAAAATATCATCAATAAAGACCACAATGAATTGGTCTAAGTAGGGCCTGAATATGCTGTTCATTAACTGCATAAAAGCTGCGGGGGCATTTGTTAGTCCGAAAGGCATAACAGTAAATTTGTAATGCCCATACCTGCTTCGGAATGTAATTTTATGAATGTCTTCTTCTTTGATCTTCAATTGGTGGTAACCAGAACGAAGATCAATCTTGGAGAAATATAAAGCTCCAGATAGTTGAACGAACAGCTCATCAATCCTCGGTAGTGGATACTTGTTCTTGATTGTAAGGTGATTTAGCTGTCGATAATCTATGCATAATCTCATCGATCCGTCCTTCTTTTTGACGAATAGCACGGGTGCTCCCCATGGGGAAGTACTCGTCTTTTTCAATAACTCCATTAGCTGCTCTTTTAGTTCCTTCAGCTCAGCAGAGGACATTCTGTATGGTGCCCTGGAAACGGGACCAGCACCAGGGACAAGGTCGATTGTGAACGACACTTCAATTTCCGACGGTAAGCCGGTTAAATCTTCTGAAAAAATATCGTGAAAATCTTGAATTACACGGATGTCTTCAAGTTTAGCCTTCTCGACTTCCGTGGCAGTCACGAATGCTATGAAAACCATGCATCCCTTATTCATAAGTTTACTAGCTCGGAGTGCTGATATAAAAAGTGATTTACTCCGAGGGCTATTGTAAACTAGCTCTGGGAAATCTATGAAAGTTACCTTGCCATGCCGGCAATCTACAGTTGCTTGGTATGTGGATAGCCAGTCGGCACCTAGTATGACGTCATAACCCTTCATATCTAGGCATATTAGGTCAGCAGGTAAATTGCTTCCCTTAATCATCACTTCACATTTTGGATAGTGATAAGTGATATCAGACTCATTCCCAAGAGGTGTAGATATGACCAAATCTAACAGTTCATGTTTCTTAGAAAATGAAGCAACAAAGTTCTTGGAAACGAATGAATGAGTTGCTCCGGTATCGAATAAAACTTGAGCAGTTTTTGAACAAATAGTGAGAGTACCTTCCATAATTCCGCCTTCAGTGGTTTCCGTCTCTCGGAGAGCTTGCAGACGGCCTTGTTTCTTTACCGGACACTTCTCGTCTTTGGTGTCTTGTTCCTTCATCAGTGGGCAGTCTGGGATTCGATGCTCTCGGCTCCCGCATTGAAGACAAGCTCCTAACTTCCTCCAGCATTCCTCGGTCTTATGACCAGCTTTATCACAATACTTGCAAATCTCCTTTGAGGGTGTGGAGGTGAAGAATGGCCTGTCATTCTTCTGGAATTTCTTTGCCTTGGAGGGCTCCCCTCCCATGAAGAACCGCTTCTTGTTGAAGGATTGTTTGAATTTTCCTGGGCTTGTGACGGGTTCCGTCTTGTCTCTTCCTCGGATTCTCTCAGATAATTCGGTGGCGTCTTCCAGCAGTTGAGCACGCCGAACCATCTCCGAATAGACTTGGATGTCCATCGGGGCAAGTTGTGTGATATAATGGGGCCGAAGCCCGTTGAGGAATCTTCTCGCCTTCATCTTTTCCGTACACACCAAGTGGGGTGCATACCTAGATAATCTGGAGAATTGGGCCTCATACTCGGCCACTTTCAAGCCCCGTTGTTTTAGAACGGTGAATTCCGTGGCCTTCTTTTCCTGGATATGATCGGAGAAGTACTTGTTGTTGAAATGCTCCGTGAATTCATCCCATGTGACATGGTATTCTGGCAGTGTTGCTTCTATGGATTCCCACCAGCATCGAGCGTCCCGCTCTAGTTGGAATACGGCCAGTAAAACCTTCTCTTCGTCCGCACATTGCATCACACGGAAGATTCGTTCCATCTCCTTTAGCCAATTCTCGGCATCCTCGGGGTCGGATGGACCCGTGAACCTTGGTGGGTTCATGTTACAGAAAATTCGGTGGAGATCTCCAGCTCCACGGTTTGTTCCGCCTTGGGCCACTTGTTGTAGTGCCTGTGTGAGGCCTTGCACGGTGCGCTGCATCTCGCGCCATTGTGCTCTTTCTGCAGCCATGATCCTACAAAAGAGTTAAGTATGATAAATATCAGGTTTAATTGTAAGGTCAAAAGTCATTATAGAACTTAACCCATGGCTCTATCCATCTCACCGGGTAAGGTATATCTATCCTTGGACTCGGGTTTTTACTTAGATTTCAATTTCTAACCTTTTATTTCTTCTAGTTCCCTAGGTTTAAAAACCTAGGCTCTGATACCACGAAGACTGTCACGTCCCGAGCGCGGAAGATACTCGGATGCGTGATGCGTCTATATAGATCGTGTCATTAGAGCGATAAGAATTTTAACATACAAAATTTCGGAGTGCGCAAATGACTAAAAATCTAATAAATTCCAATAGTCCAAGTGATGTTTATTTGATTAATCAAAGGAAATAAAGATAGTCCATGACAAATTTCTAAATTTAGAAAGCCAACATTAGGCTACACGACTTAACACAAAGTCTATACCACTAACTGACATAACTAGGAATACAAGGTAGACTCAAATAAATTTAAAGACTCGACTAGCTAATGATAAATGGATGGCATTCTAGCACTCTTCACTCGGCCTCAAACCCATTCTTGTCGCTATCCGAATCACCTGAAAATGTTAGGAAGCAACTGGATGAGCGAATCGCTCAGTAGGAATTACATCTCAAATACGAGTAATCTTTACGTGAATTATAATTTGCATGTATTATCAGTATGGCTATGCATGATGTACGTATAATAAAAATCAGGTATACAGGTAAATCTAGGCATGATGAATAATAAGAGATCAAGAACTGTATAAAGAGAGTATAACAAGATTTCAAGCATTTGACAAACAGTATTTTAAGAATTTACTGATGTAAATGCCACTTCGGGCAAGCGGGGATTCGTGTACAAGTATGAACGCAGGTATGAGAAGGAACTCATGTACAAGTATATCAAGTAAAGATTCAGTTTAAGCAAGTATTGTCAAGTACGCATCAGTAGAATTGGCTATTATCATGTAAGTATTTTGCCCTTTCTCGAGCCATAAGTCAAGTATCGCCCGTTCCGGGCCACGCAAGTCAAGTAAGTAAGGAGAGAGAGAGTAGGGGTGGAGTGTCTCAAGTCAAGCAAGTACTTCGGTGCAATGTTAAACACCGTGGTCAATAAACTCTCATGGGCACAAGTACATTCGGGTGCTCCTTCCAGGACCAGACTGGGCCCTATATGCACAGCATTTCATGTATTACCTTTGACATCCACTCTCATTTATAGCCAATATGGAATTTCAAGAATTTAAAAACGTAGTATTTCAGACGAGATTAACTAGTCATTTGGTTATGGAGGATTCTAGAGGTGGCCCCTACAGGCTCAAGAGGTGACTCCCGTCGTGTAGCACTTTGCGCCGTACGGCCTCAAGAGGTGGCTCCCACAACGTAGCACTTTGCCCTGCATGGCACTTAGCTCCTACACCCAATTGGTAGTTTAAGAGATTCAAGGTTTGACGATGTAGGGTATACACAAGTAGATTTTTCATGGAATGAAATTTCAAGAACTCATCATATGCAGGAGTATGGATTAGGGTTATGTTTGCACAATTTTTGAGACAGATCAAGATTAGAAGTTGTAATTACTGAGTTGGCATCTGAGGGTTTGCTAATCCTTCAAATTTTCAATTTTTTTAAAATTTATATATATGGATATCAAATTGGCGCCCCTTTACCCAGTCTTCAATTAATTGAAGACTTGAGGGACGTCTTCAATTCAGAAATTGAAGACTTAAGGGCCGTCTTCAATTCAGAAATTGAAGACTTGAGGGCCGTCTTCAATTCTGAAATTGAAGACTTAAGGGCCGTCTTCAATTCAGTAATTGGCGCCTGGGGGTTGCCCAATCATTCAAAATTTTGATTTTTCAAAAAAAAACTATATATATATGAAATTGGCGCCCCTTTGCCTAGTCTTCAATTTCTGAATTGAAGACTTGAGGGCCGTCTTCAATTCTGAAATTGAAGACTTGAGGGCCGTCTTCAATTCTGAAATTGAAGACTTAAGGGCCGTCTTCAATTCTGTGATTTGGCGCCCCTTTGCCTAGTCTTCAATTTCTGAATTGAAGACTTGAGGGCCGTCTTCAATTCTGAAATTGAAGACTTAAGGGCCGTCTTCAATTATGTGAGTTTCACCTAGCAGATACGTTTTGTGACTCAAAGCACTATTCATTTCAAAAAAATTTCTCGAAATTCAAAAATAAGGATATGAATACTTAGTATAATTACTCGGGAGTCCAGAAACATGCTCAGATATAATTACTGAGTTTTGGTTTCACAGATATGAATTTTTTTATGTTATAACTTTAATTCCTTAAGAAACGGAATTGACGACCCTGTGAGCAGTCTTCAATTAATTGAAGACTTAAGGGCCGTCTTCAATTCAGTGATTACTGTTCATTTCGAAAAAGTTTCTCCAAATCAGAATCCTAAGACATGGTCAGATGGATAAAAATCTCAGGGTCACAGAAGTATATTCTGTCAAAAGTTTCAAGGTCCAGTTTATTAGTTATAGATTTTTGAATGCGTTGATTTAATGATTTCTGAAAATTCCAAAAAATGGAATTGACGACATGGTGCATGTCTTCAATTAATTGACGCCCTCTAGGGCAGTCTTCAATTCTGAAATTGAAGACTTAAGGGCCGCCTTCAATTCAGTAATTGAAGACTTAAGGGCCGTCTTCAATTCTGAAATTGAAGACTTAAGGGGCGTCTTCAATTCAGTAATTGAAGACTTAAGGGCCGTCTTCAATTCTGAAATTGAAGACTTAAGGGCCGTCTTCAATTCAGTGATTACTGTTCATTTCAAAAAAATTTCTCCAAATCAGAAAGTAATGGCATGAATATGTTGAGAAAAATGTCAGGATTCCAGAAATATGTTCATGCAAAAATTCCGTGCTTTAGTTTTACAGTTATGGATTTTTGAATGTGTTGAATTATCAATTACTCAAAATTCCAGAAATTGAATTGACGACATGTTGCATGTCTTCATTTAATTGAAGACTTCGACGAAGTCTTCAATTTTCTAATTGGTGCCCTTGTCAGGGGCGCCAATTTCAATTGTGCTGGGTGTTAGGCCGTTAACAGGGGATTTAAAATAGGAATATTAAGACTGAAAACTAATGTGATAAAAATACGTTAAAAAGCTGAAGAAATCATGCTAATAAATTAAGTTCAAACTCATAAAAAAATCATGAAAACAGTATGTAACAAGCTATTAACAGATATACAACATGGTATTATTCTTGGTCATGGTAAA
Organism: Amorphophallus konjac; assembly: GCA_022559845.1. Lineage (NCBI taxonomy): Eukaryota > Viridiplantae > Streptophyta > Magnoliopsida > Alismatales > Araceae > Amorphophallus > Amorphophallus konjac. Next base: position 293,065,776 of record CM040122.1, on the reverse strand, counting down.
GTAGTTTATATGTACATATATATAGCATGGTTGACTAGTTGATCTAACTCTAAACATGCATCAATTAACCTATTTAACTACTAGTTAGGCAAGAATTTGAGAACACCTACCTCTGTGAAGTGACAGGAGTTGACAGGAGAGGAAGAAGCAGCCCTTCCCTTCCTCTGCAACTCTTCAGAACTTGTTCCCGTATCTAGCCTTCGAACTAACCAAATATGGAGAAAATAGAGTGTATTTTATAACCTTAGGGTCGACCAAATGGGAGACCAGATCCAAAATTATAGGGTATTTAGTGGGTTGACAGCCTACACAGGCTGGAGGGATAGAATGATCGAGATAGTTATCGGAATGAAATGACGCCCCACAGAGGGTCGTGTATTTCATAAGTTAAGATTTCCAAGTTAACTTCAAAGATTTTTATCTTTAAAAATTGAGGGAATTTGTTTGTGAAATTTCAGGGGTGAGACCCTTAGATTTTTCTCTATTTTTACATATATATTGTTTTGAAAAATTCTATTTAAATAAAAAGTGGCACTATTCATGTCACTATTCACATTTAGGAAATAACGACTTAACATATGTCGTTATTTTGAATGGAGATTTTTGTATTCACTCTACACTAACTAAAATTGTCTATATACCCTTTCTCACTTTGTAATTTATGTTTATCCTTTAACACTTCATCTATATACCCTTATTTCTTCAAAATAATGATATCATGTAAAAGTTGAAATATGAAAATTTCTAAATTATGAAAATATGAATTGGCATCTTGTAAAAGTGATGTTTAACCTTTAAAATACTATCTATATAACCAATTTCCTATTTCTTTGGAATAGTGTAATATTAATTTCCTAAGTGATTAAAAATATAAATTGGTATTTTCAAAAATATAATTTGGCATCTTCTAAAGCATCTATTGGTAATTAAATGTTTTAAATGGTTAATCTAATAGAATTAGAATATGAGTTCAATAATAATAATAATATTTTTTATATATTTCTATTTTAAAATTTTCGGGTGTTACAAGGGCTACTCCGGCCTACCCAGTATCCAGACTAGGTGGCCAACATGGTCCTGGTGCCCAAGAGCAACGAGAAGTGGTGGATGTGCGTGGACTACATCGACCTCAACAAGGCCACGCCCAAAGATAGCTTCCCCATGCCGCAGATCGACCAGCTGGTCAACGCTACGGTCGGGCACGAAATGCTGAGCTTCCTCGACGCCTATTATGGGTACCATCAGATCAGCATGCACAAGCCCGACCAAGACAAGACTGCGTTTGTCACCGACCATGGCCTATATTGCTACACTGGCAGGCCGTTTGGACTGAAGAACGCTGGAGCTACATATCAACGCCTCGTCAACCATATGTTTGACTCGCAGATTGGCCGTAACATGAAGGTCTACATCGATGACATGCTCGTAAAAAGCCTCCGAGCTGTTGAACACTTGCGTGATCTGGCAGAGACCTTCGCCACACTTAGAAGGTACAACATGAAACTCAACCCTGCTAAATGTGTGTTTGGGGTACGGTCGGGAAAATTTCTAGGTTTCCTTGTCACCCACCGGGGAATCGAGGCCAACCCCGACCAGATACGAGCAGTGTTGGAGATGAAGCGACCAGGACGGGGGAGGGACATACAGTGCCTTACCGGACGCGTCGCCGCCCTGGCTCGATTCCTATCTCGAGCCACCGAGCAATGTCTCCCCTTCTTCCGACTGATCAAGTAAGCCAACTTGGCGCCAGAAAAGAAGGGGTGGATTGACTGGGACCAGGAGTGCGAGCAGGCATTCGAAGAGTTGAAACACTACCTCGCGACCCCTCATGTCCTCGCCAAACCCCAAAGGGGAGAACAACTACTCCTGTACCTGTTCGTGACGCCCAGCACCATGAGCATCGTGCTCGCACGGGAGGAAGCAGAAGTCATGAAGCCCGTCTACTACGTTAGGCGAGCACTACAAGGACGAGAGTTCTGGTATTTGCAGACTGAAAAGTTCACCCTCGCGCTGATTACGGCTACTCGCAAGTTACGACCATACTTCCTGGCTCACTCGATCATCGTCCTCACCGATCAGCCCCTCCAACAAATCCTTCAGAACCCTGATACTTTCAGAAGGCTGGTCAAGTGGGCTATCGAGTTGGGAGAATTCGACATCAAGTTTCGACCGAGAACAGCGATCAAAGCCCAAGCTCTCGTTGACTTCGTCATTGAGTGCACCCTACCCGTCGAGGATTCACCCGAGCAGTCCTCGGGGCCTACCTGGGATCTATACGTCGACAGATCTTCCTGTGCTGCGGGCAGCGGTGCAAGGTTGGTTTTACTCTCGCCAGAAGGGTTGGAGCTACAGTATGCCCTGCGTTTCAACTTCCCGACCACAAACAATGTGGCCGAGTATGAGGCACTGCTCACTGGGCTACGCATGGAAAAACACCTGCGGGCATCAAGTGTGCGAGCGTACAGCGACTCCATACTCATCGCCAACCAGGTCAGGGGGGAGTTCGAGGCCTGAGATCCCTCCATGATGAAGTACTTAGAGAAGGCCAAGGCGGCGGCGAGCGAGTTCGCCCGCTTTGAGGTGGTCCACATCGCACGCGAGGAGAACGTCCGAGCAGACGCTCTCTCTCACCTAGCGTCAGCCACCGCAATCTCCAGTTCGAGGTTGGTCCTGATAGAAGAATTATCAGCACCGAGCACAGATGATCCGATGACCCAGGTGAACACCATCGACTACAAACTCTCCTGGATGGATTCTCTTCTCGATTTCCTCCATCGGCAACAACTCCCGAGCGACAATGTCGAGGGGCGACGCACGCGGGCAAGAGCAGCCCACTTCACCATAGTGGACGGTCGGTTATTTGGCCAGTCCCTCTCAGCCCCTCTACTCAAGTGCCTCTTCCCCACGGAGGCCAACCAGGCCATCCAAGAAGTCCACGAAGGACTTTGTAGAAGCCACGTGGGAGGGCGAGCACTCGCACGAATGCTGATCCGGCAAGGGTATTGGTGGCCCACCGTGCAGCAAGACTGTCTCAACTATGTTCGGAGCTGTCCCCAATGCCAGAAATATTCCCACCTGCACCACCAGCCAGCTACGCAGCTCCACGCTTTGATGAAGCCTCGCCCATTTGCTCGATGGGGAATTGACATACTGGGACCCTTCCCTAAAGCACAAGGGAGGAAGAAGTTCCTCATAGTTGCCATCGACTACTTCACCAAGTGGGTCGAGGCTGAACCATTGGGGAAGATAACAAGCGAAGTAGCTTGTAAGTTCGTGCTGCGAAGCATCATCTACCGATTCGGGATCCCAAGGGTTCTCACAACCGACAATGGCAGACAGTTCGCGAGCACTGCTTTTGAGGAAAAGTGCTCGGAGTTGGGGATCTGGAACCACTACACTTTGGTGGGGCTCCCCCAAGCCAATGGGTTGGTGGAAAACGCCAACCGAACCCTCCTCCATGGCATCAAGACCTGCCTGGACCAAGCATGTGACTCATGAATCGACTCGATCCCTAACATTCTATGGTCCCACCGGACCACCGCTAGAGCTGCCACCGGAGAGAAACCTTTTCATCTCGCCTACGGAGTTGAGGCAGTGGACCAGTAGAGATATCCAACCCCTCGCTACGAGTGGGACACTTTGATGAGGCCAGGAACAACCGAGTGATGCGGGAGAACTTGGACATGCTCGAAGAAGATAGAACGCACGCTCAAGTAAAGCTCGTGGCATACCAACAGAAGCTGGCCCAATACTACAACGCTCGGGTCAAGGAATGACACTTCTTCCCAGGAGATTTGGTTTTCCGACGAGCAAGCGCGGCTGACCCAAAGGGCTCCGCGGGAAAACTCGCACCCAATTGGGAAGGCCCGTACAGAGTAGCGGAAACACTAGGTAAAGGAGTGTACCAGCTAGTGGCGCTGGAAGGGGAGAGGTACCCCGGACGTGGAACTCCATCAACCTCAGGAAATTCTTTCAGTAAAACCATCACCAGCCGTACTCCACTGAGGCAAGCTGTCCACATACCCCGAAGAGGTGACCTAAGGGTCTCCTAGAGGTGAGCACGGCTCCCCTCGAAAACGAGAAGGTAACCCAAGGGTTTCCTAGAGGCGAGCACGGCTCCCCTCGAAAACGAGCAGGTAACCCAAGGGTTTCCTAGAGGCGAGCACGACTCTCCTTGAAAAGGATAAGGTAATCTAAGAGTTCCCTAGAGGCGAGCATGGCTCCCCTCGAAAATGAGAAGGTAGCCTAAGGGTTTCCTAGAGGTGAGCACTGCTCCCCTCAAAAACAAGATGGTAGCCTAAGGGTTTCCTAGAGGCGAGCACTGCTTCCCTCGAAAATAAGAAGGTAACCTAAGGGTTTCCTCGAGGTGAGCATCGCTCCCCTCAAAAATAAGAAGGTAGCCTAAGGGTTTCCTAGAGGCGAGCACCGCTCCCCTTGGAAACGACAGCAGCAAGCAAATGGATGGCACAAGCATGGCAAGGATACGCGCACAGAAGGGCGACCAGAAACACGTCATGCAAAAAGCTCCCATTGAAAGGTACACACCAATATCGACTCAAAATAAAGAATTTATATTTCTTTAGTCAAGATACAAGCTGCTAGAAATCGGCAAGTAACCCTCACCGGGCAAAGGGAGGAAGACGCCTACATTGAAGTGCGACAACCGGCAAGACGTGGGTATAGTTTGCAGGAGACCTCGCAGCAGTTCTTATAACCACCCACTACGGATCGACGATATCCCCTGAAGGACAGGTGAAAGGACACCGGCCGCTACGGCGGTACGGCTACCGATGTCAGATGACCGTTCGGAGCCCACGCTCCCAAAACGAGATAAGACTCGGGGTCATGATTACCAGCGTGGCTTCTGCCACCGTCAGAGGCACCTCGTGCGCCAAGCAGGCTCTCGAGGTCACCAACTCCCGTTGTACGAGGAAATCATCTTCGGATCTTACCCTCCAGAAAACTCTCTCTTGGACTACTCTCAGCCCCCTACAGAGTGCTCGACGACTGAGAGTAGGGGGTAAGTGAGGAGGGTAAATCCAGTCTGGCCCACATTCGACCCAGTAATGACCAGCCCATGCCAAAGAGCTCTCGATCAGCGCACCCAAGAATTGATCGACATATGCGGCCCGCCAAGGAGCGGCCCAATCCGACCCGACATTGGATTCTACAGTGAGGGAAAGCGCAGTTCTCACCAGAGAACACTCCGACGACCGACCGTTGCCCCCACAACGTCGGTCTTGACCCCATAACGGGAAAGCACACCCCATGAGCATCATAAGACTCGCCCATGGACTGGCCGGCGCCGAGGCTATCGCCCCCCAATGGGAAACTCTCGCCAATGTAGCGGGGGAACGTTACTCTACTAAGCGGACCCTTCCCTCTCAAGGGATGCGGCCCCTCGCTCCCGGACAGCCCATATAAAAGGGACATCGATATAGGAGAATAAAAAAAAGTGGATACTTCTGCCATAAGAGCTTCCTACTGAGAATAGAGCAACCAGACCTACTACAACGATAGAGAGGCTATCCACTACGCCTAGAGAGAAACCTCTTCCTGCACGGCCTTACCACCCAGCGAGCACTCTTCGAGTACCCACTGGGAGCGGCGAGCATGTGTACAGAGGACCTACACGTCTCTCGGATCAACTACTACGAACTCTACTTCTCTCTCACTTCGCTCTTCTCTATTGCTCATTGATCTCTTGCTGACTTAAGCATCGGAGGGTTGTCCCCTGGGATAACACCTGGGACTCCTTCTGACGCCTCTTTGATTTCTTAGTGTTCGTAGGCCTCCACGGGCGCCAAGAATTGTAGCAGCAGGAAAGTGTAGCACACTTCTTCCCAGGAGATTTGGTTTTACGGCGAGCAAGCGTGGCTGACCCAAGGGGCGCCGCGGGAAAACTCGCACCAAATTGGGAAGGCTCGTACAGAGTAGCGAAAACATGAAATTCTCCATACCATAGTGTCTGACCAGGATGTTAGGTTCACCAGTTATTTTTGGAAGACATTGTGGCATATTCTCCACTGCATATCATCCTGAGACCGATGGTTAGACATAGGTAGTCAATAGGAGTCTAGGAGATCTATGGAGGTGTTTGGTAAGGGATCACGTAGGGGATTGGGACCTAGTGTTACCACTTGCCGAGTTTGCATTTAATGATTCTGTCAATAGGTCCATGGGCATGAGTCCATTCGAGATTGTCACAGGTCCTAGACCTAGGAAACCAGTGGATCTTGTTCCCCTACCCGTGCATGCTAGAGTGTCACAGTCAGCTAAGTCATTTGTCGAACATGTTAGGAGTCTGCATGATAACATCTGTCATCATATTAAGACCATCAATGCGCGGTACAAAGAGTTAGCTGCCGCTCATAGGCACCATCATGAGTTACAAGAGGGAGAGTATGTCATGATCAGGGCCATGCCCGAACGGTTTCCCTCTGGAACCGTGAAGAAGTTGCAAGCTCGTGGTGCCGGTCCTTTTTGAGTAGTGAGGCGAGTCAGGTCTAATTCATAGGTTGTGGACTTACCGGAGGACTATGGGATCAGCTCCACTTTCAACGTCTCGGATCTAATGGCTTATAGGGACCCCGTAGTGATATCCAGTGAGCCATTTGAGCCGTCTCCACCCCTTGTGAATGACACCACCCCGGAGTGTCCACTTCCAGCCTCGTTACCTCAGCAGCGTGAGCAAATAGAGCACATACTGGATGAGTAGGTGATGACTACAAGGAGTGGAGCGTACTAGCGCTACCTAGTGCGATGGCGGGGACGGCCCGCGTCTGACGACACGTGGATCACTCGGGGAGAGATAGAGAGGATAGATCCAGATCTGCTGGAGCAGTACCTGAGCGATATAGACTCCTACTCGACGAGGTCGAGTTCTTCCCACCCGAGGAGAATTGGTGAGTACACACGAGCTAGGGATCAGCGCGACGCGATAGGTCGACAGTACAGGACGCGTAGTGCGACTCGGGCTATGCAGGCATCGCTGTGGCTAGGAGATAGCTTGGAGTCCTAGTCTGGAGGCCGGATTTTTATTCTCATTTTGGAGCCTTTATAGGCCATTCCAAGGCCATTTAAACTTAATTGGGTCATATATGTGCTTATAGGGCTTTAGAGTGGGAAGTGGGTCTCATTAGTTGCATAAGGCCCAAGAGGAGAGCCGGGTTTGGGCCACTTTCTAAATTCCCTTTGGGCCTAGTTAGATCCCCCTCCCCATTACTAGTGGATCCCCCTCCCCATTATTTGTGGATCTTGTACCCTAGTGCATCCCCCTCCCCATTACTAGTGGATCCCCCCTCCTCATTATTTGTGGATCTTGTACCCTAGTGGATCCCCCCCATTACATATTCTCTTGTACCCTAGTGGAGAAAAAATACAGCATGTAAGAAATCTTTTGGGTTGGAGAATTCAGCTCTCCCCTTCCTCTCTTCTCCTTCCTCTTGGCGTGGGATGCTGTAACGACCCGAGATCCGAGTACCGGAAAGAAACTGGCGCGCCTCGAACCTCGGCCCGCCACCCATGAGCCCGAAGACTCGGAAGGGTTAAATGGATGGTGTGGGAGTACAAGAGAAGCTGAAATAACTACAGAGATAGCACCATAATTTAAATAAAATGCACAAAATAAAATAAATAATTAAACTGCTACAAGGTCCAGTGTATCTCATGTCCAAAAATAAGTACAGTTAATAAAAAGAAAAGTACAAGTACACGAGACATACCCCGGCTCTGGCGAATTGGCGACTAACCCTTGCTACTAGAACCATGCGGAAACTCTATCGCGCCTCTCGATGACCCCGCCTCACTTGAAAATATAGGGGTGAACCTCATTTCATTGGCCCAGTAGGGATCCCTCGGACCCCCCACCGAACAACGAGAAAAACGAGACAACTAGGTGCGAACAACCACAGAAAGTAACACTACCTAACAGGAGTACGGTAGAAGCATCAAGCAGTAATAAATAAACGGAAAAGCTCCCTACAACTGACCGTACCAAGCCAACCGACCTCAAACCGGCGAAAAAATGAGTCCATACTTGCCCGGAGACAGGAGCACCACCCACTAGAAGTAAAGCCGGATGCGTCCCCTGACGTCTTACACCGCGCCTCAAGTGTCTCCCTACAATGCCCCAGGCGGAGACTGAGACACACAACAGTAACCAAGAACTCAAAACAAGGACTAGCTGGGGTCGCGCTCATCAGCGCGTGTCCTCTGCCCCCAACTACGCGTGCACACGGAGACTAACTGCTCTAGGTCGGATCCTCTAGCCGATTTCCCCCCCAGCCGGACTCGGGCTGCAAAGGCAAGGGGCCCTACGAAAATCGGTCTAAAAATCGTCTCTCTTGGGTAAGCCGCTCCACCACTCTCGGGTGGGTCAGCACACGCGTGCCGTAAGAAGGCTACGACTAGTGGACGTGTCACCGGAGGTAAGACTTAACTCACGGAAACCATCGATCGAAAGGAAACCGAGTGGCGGTCCTCGCAGGACTGCCCCTCAGCCTTGCAGTCGCTCTCTGGGCCGCAAGGGGCCTAGCGGTCCTCTCCTGGACCGCAAGGAGGAGCCAAGCGGTCCTCTGCTGGACCGCAAGGGAATGGACCACGAGGGACCAAACGGTCTATCGCCAGGCCGCTAACCCCAGCCTAGCGGTCCTCCTTGGACCACAAGGCAGCCACAAACGGTCATCATCATGACCGCTAGGTAGCACGTGACCCCCAACGGTCAGAATCACGCACCCCGAGGGTGCTCGATCAAACAGGGAAAATGGTCATCTGACGACCTCTAACCCAAAGGTAGCGGTCTATCACGTGACCGTCACCATGACCCTAGCGGTCCCCGGGAGGGCCGCATGGGCCTACCGATGTTCTAAATCGCCTAGCGGTCTCCCTAAGACCGCCAAAGGGAGCCTAGCGGTCACTGGAATGACCGCTAGGTCGTCCCGAGCACGAAACCCCAAAATTTCATTCCACGCCCTGATCATCACCCGATGATGGGGAAACAAAGGGGAATCCTTCCCCAACCAACCTAGCATGCATCTACGCCCTTAGATCAGTCAAAAATGCCACGAAACGGGAGATCCGACGCTCAACCCCAAAACCTGGATTTTTTTCCTCTGGGCTCAAAAACTCCCCTCTCGACCTCCCCACGGCTTACAAGTCAAGGGGAAAGCAGTAAAGAGGGTAAGGATCCGTCCCCCTACCTCAAGGAAGGCCGAAACCCGCCGGATCGTCGCCGATCTCCAAACCTTGGCCGAACAAGAACGCCTCCCCACGCCGCGAGGAAGGCACCGCCACGATCCTCTCGCCACCGCCGTCGTCACCACCCCGCCGCCGAAGCCCGCCGTCCGTCACCGGAGGAGGGAGGGGCGCCGGAATGCTCAAACGGGAGAGAGAGGGGGCAACGGTCGCGAGCGCCCACGGGAGGAAGAAGAGAAGGAAAAGAAAAGGCAATGGGTTATATATAGAAAATCCAGAAAATGCCTAAATTATAAAAAATTAGGAAAAATCATTTCTGCGATCTTCGGAACACACTCAATGCACTGGTATAGTCCCTGAGGAGGAGAATGCAACGGTTTGCCAGCTATGGCGTTCTGCAGGTCCGTCAGGGAAAAACACCTGTAAACCACAAAACAAGCTCTGGGACCTCCGAAAGTGATCCGAAACTCACGGATCTGGATCCGAAAAATGTCCAAAAACCCGGGACATTACAACCCTCCCCCCTTAAATAAATTTCATCTTTGAAATTAAGGATAAGGCACAACGATAGGGGAGAAGACTCACCCGAACAAATAAGAATCCTGCTACCGCATCTCATTCTCACGCTCCCACGACGCCTCACCACCGGAGTGACGCTGCCAGACTACCTTAACCAGAGGGATAACCTTGTTCTGCAGGCGTTGCTCACGCCGAGCCTCGATGCGGATAGGGTACTCTGGAAGGGACAAGTCTGGGGTCACCTGGGGCCAAACGACATCCTCCAGAATGTGGGAATCGTCAGTCATATACCTCCGTAACATAGACACATGAAACACATCATGCACAGAAGATAGCTCCGGGGGTAACTGCAACTGATAAGCAACTTCACCAATACGCTCGATAATAAGAAAAGGACCAATATAGCAGGGACTTAACTTCCCACGCCTGCCGAAGCGCATTACACCCTTCATAAGGGAAACTCGCAAAAATACTCGATCTCCCACAGCAAAGTTGAGGGGCTGCCTCCTCCGATCGGCATAGCTCTTTTGTGGGCTCTGCGCTGCCAACATCTTCTGTCGAACCAGATGCACCACCTCTGTACACTACTGTACTAAATCCGATCCTATCAGCACACGCTCTCCCACCTCGAACCAATCAAGCGGAGTCCGACAAGGTCACCCGTACAACGCCTCGTACGGAGCCATACCAATGCTCGAATGATAGCCATTGTTGTAGGCAAACTCCACTAATGATAAATGCTGGATCCAACTCCCCTGCTACTCCATGCAGCATGACCTCAACATATCCTTTAAAGTCTGGATGGTCCTCTCAGACTGACCGTCCGACTGAGGATGGTACACCGAGCTAAAAGCCAACTCGGTGCCTAGAGCCTTTTGGAAACTCTTCCAGAATCCTGAAGTGAAGCGCAGATCACGATCGGATACAATGGAGATGGAGACTCCATGCAACGGAACGATCCGCTTCACATATAATCGGGCTAACTTATGCACGCTCCAACTGACTTTGATCGGCAACAACCGAGCCGTCTTCGTCAGTCTATCCACCAGTAACCAAATACTATCATGCCCACTGGATGTCCTCAGTAATCCAACCACGAAATCAGTGGTCACGTGGTCCCACTTCCACATCGGAATCTCCAAGGGCTGAAGTGTACCACCCGGTCGCTGGTGTTCTGCCTTCACCTACTAACAGGTCAAACACCTGGCCACAAACTCCTCAACATCTCTCTTCATCCTAGGCCACCAAAACTGCCTCTTCAGGTTCTGGTACATCTTCGCCGATCCGGGGTGCCCGGCATACCGGCTCCCATGAGCCTCCCGCAATACCGTATGCCTCACCTGCTCCTCGGCTGGGACGTACAACCTACCTCTGAACCTCGCAGCTCCATCCTCACCAAACTCCACCCCGGCCATCGACAAAATTTGAGGTAGCTCGGGGTCCGCACGTTGAGTCTCAGTCACCTGATGACGAATAACTGGCGTGACAGTCAAGCTCGCGAGAATAGCCGAACCCTGATCCTGAGGGATCTTGAGCCTAAAAGTCATGGTCGGCACCTACTCCCATAACCTCCACCTCCTCAACAACATCTGACTGACCACCACCTTCCTACTCAAGGCGTCAGCCACGACGTTCATCCTGCCAGGCTGATACGACAGAGTAAAATCATAATCCTTCATGTACTCCATCCACCTCCTCTGCCTGAGGTTAAGATCCTTCTGGGTAAACACATACCTCAAACTCTGATGGTCAGTGAACATCTCAAAATTCTCGCCGTACAGATAGTGCCTCCAGATCTTCAGAGCAAAAATCACCGCCGCCAACTCAAGATCATGAGTAGGGTAGTTCTCCTCATGTGGCTTCAACTGCCGAGATGCATATGCCACAACCCTACCATGCTACATCAGCACGGCACCCAAACCAACCCTGGAAGCGTCTATACACACCATGAAACCTCCCGATCCAGAAGGTAATACCAACACTAGAGTAGTCGAGAGCAATCTCTTCAGCTCCATGAAGCTCTGCTCACACTCCTCCGTCTAGACGAACGGCACATCCTTCCGCGTAAGTCTGGTCATCGGGGCTGCAATACGAGTAAAATGCTAGATAAATCCCCTATAATAGTCTGGAAGCCCCAAAAAGCTCCGAATCTCCGTGACAGAACTCGGCCTCGGCTACTGCACCACAGCCTCAACCTTGGCCGAATCCACCGAAACACCATCACCAGAAATCACATGCCCCAGAAAGTGCACCTCATTAAGCCAGAACTCACACTTGCTGAGCTTGGTATATAACCGGTGATCACGCACGGTCTGTAACACAGCCCTCAAATGATGCACATGCTCCTCAGCAGACCGCGAATGCACGAAGATGTCGTCCACGAACACGACCATAAACTGGTCCAGATACGGATGAAACACCCTATGCATCAAATCCATAAATGCCGCGGGGGCATTGGTGAGCCCAAACGGCATCACCAAGAACTCATAATGCCCATACCTCGAGCAGAACGTAGTCTTCTCAATGTCAGACTCTCGGATCCGCAGCTGATAATAACCCGACTTCAAATCGATCTGCGAAAACACCTGGGCTGACTGAAGCTGGTCAAACAAGTCATCAATCCGAGGCAACATATACTTGTTCTTAACAGTCGCTTGGTTCAACTGCCGGTAGTCAATGCACAGCCTCAGACTACCATCCTTTTTCTTCACAAACAACACGGGTGCACCCCAAGGGGAAAAGTTAGGATGAATGTACCCCTTGGCCAGCAACTCCTGCAACTGCACCTTTAACTCTCTCAACTCAGCCGGTGCCATCCGGTAAGGGGGCTTTGACATAGGGGCCGTACCCGGTACCACCTTAATCATGAAATCGATCTCTCACTGCGGTGGCGACCCTGGCAACTTCTCGGGAAAAATATCAGAAAACTCATACACGATCGGAATATCCTCCACATCCGGACACTGCCGATCGACAAAAACTACAGAAGCAAGAAAACCTTGACACCCCGCATCAAGCAATCTACGAGCCTTAATGGCCGAAATAAGCAAACGGGAGGAGGAAGATCGGATGCCTTGGAAATAGAAGGGGGGTCCACGAAGCTGCCGGAAGTAGACCCTCTTCGAGCCGCAATCCACCATGATATGATGGGCCTTGAGCCAATCCATGCCCAAGATCACATCAAAATCCTGAAGCGGCAATGCATAAAGTATGGCTCGTAAGTTCTGCCCATCTACCCACACAGGCACCTTCTCAAGGAAATATGGGGTGAGCATGAAATCAGGTAGGCAACTCCACTGCCAGATCACAAGACACCTCAGTAGCCGACTCCTCGGCACTCTGAGCAAAATCCTCTGAAATGAACGATTGGGATGCACCAGAATCAAACAAAACTCAAGCCGCACAACCCATAATCGAAATAGTACCTTCCACCAACTGTGACGCCTCAGCGTCTGCTCTGGTCATGTGCGTGACTCGGCCTCGTGATCTCTGCCTCCCCATGGTAGCCGATCGAGTCAACTGTGGAAACTGACCCTGCTGTTGGTACTGCTGCGGCTGTGGTGGAAACTACTGGGGCTGAAACTGCTACTGCTATTGGAACTCGTGCGGCTGACGGGGTCTCTGCGGATAGTCACGTGCCATGTGCCCTGGCTGGTCGCACCTGAAGCAAACCACGGGCGCCTAGCACTGCCTGCCTGGATGAGAATCGCCACACCGAGGACACTCACCCCAAGAACCACTCACTGAACCCTAGTGTGAGAACGGAGTAGGCTGCTGAACACTGCTCAGTAACTGTTGCCTCGACTCCCTACAATCCTGACGGCTCCTGATAAACCCAGCTTCGCTGAACAACATCTTGAGCTTCGATCCAATGGATGACGAATCTGCCGCTGACGCCACAGACGGAGATGCCCCTGAACCACCTACTGAGGGCTGAACAGTACTCTGCTATTGCACGGTCGTCGGCTGACTAAAACCCATCTGCGTCTGACCTGCACTACCCTGACCTCGAGTCTTCTGCAAATCTCTCTCCAACACCGCTGCTGCTCTGCAAGCTGCAACCAGGTTGGTCAAACCCGACGAAAGCAAGGGATGCCTCAGCTTTGGCCTCAAACCCCCAACAAACTATTCGGTCCGCACCACCTCATCTACCACAATGTACGGTGTAAAGTGGCCCAACTCAATAAACCTAGATCTATACTGCATCACGGTCATGTCACCCTGGACCAGCTCTAGAAACTACCGCAGGTTCTGCGTCCTGAGGAAGGATGGACAAAAAGCACGCTCGAAAGCCGGGACAAACTCCTGCCACATGATCTACCGAAGAGGACGGGACTGAAACACTTCCCCCCACTCTGACGTCCACCAAGTCCAGGCTGGCCCCTGCAATCGATGCGTAGCCAACACCACCTTCTCCTCCTCGGGACACTCCATCGAACTAAACACTCGCTCCAGGTCATCTAGCCACTCCCTGGCCACCTCTGGATCTGGTTTCCCGCTGAAAAGAGATAGCTGGAACTGCAAGAAATCCCTCAGCATGCGATCAGGACCACCTCGAGACGACGAACCCTCGCCAGCCTCACCGCCCTGCTGCTGCTAAAGAACATACTGATACATGCCCCGGAAGAACTCCTCTGGTCCGAGAACTCTAGCCTCTCCTACTGCATCATCCAGAAGCACTGCTCTACTCTGCCTTCCTGGCCCCCACCCGACTCTCCCTGCTGGGAACGAGTCGCTCTCCTGGGCGCCATAACTCCTGTTAACAGAAACACATAGTAGAATTAATAAAACACACGGGGCCCTAAGCCAATCACCAACTGTACAGGACATTCACAGACCTTCTGGACCAATGCAATCATCTCAGATTCTTGTATACCTCCACAACCTAGGCTCTGATACCAACTGTAACGACCCGAGATCCGAGTACCGGAAAGGAACCGGCGTGCCTCGAACCTCGGCCTGCCACCCACGAGCCCGAAGACTCGGAAGGGTTAAAGGGATGGTGTGGGAGTATAAGAGAAGCTGAAATAACCGCAGAGATAGCACCATAATTTAAATAAAATGCACAGAATAAAATAAATAATTAAACTGCTACAAGGTCCAGTGTATCTCATATCCAAAAATAAGTACACTCAACAAAAAGAAAAGTACAAGTACACGGGGCATACCCCGGCTTTGGAGAACTGGCGACTAACCGTGGATACTAGAACCACGCTGAAACTCTGTCGCGCCTCTCGACGACCCCGCCTAACCTGAAAACACAGGGGTGAGCCTCATTTCATTGCCCCAGTAGAGATCCCTCGGATCCCCCACCGAACAACGAGGAAAATGAGACAACTAGGCGTGAACAATCGCGTAAAGTAACACTACATAGCAGGAGTACGGTAGAAGCAGCAAGCAGCAATAAATAAACGGAAAAGCTCCCTACAACTGACCGTACCAAGCCAACCGACCTCAAACTGGCGAAAAAATGAGTCTGTACCTACCAGGAGACAGGAGCACCACCCACTAGAAGAAAAGCCGGATACGTCCTTTGACGTCTTACACCGCGCCTCAAGTGTCTCCCTACAATGCCCCAGACGGAGACTGAGACACACAACAGTAACCAAGAACTCAAAACAAGGACTAGCTGGGGTCGCACTCGTCAGTGTGTATCCTCTAACCCTAACTACGCATGCACACACAGACCAACTGCTCTAGGTCGGGTCCTCTATCTGATTTTCCCCCCATCCGGACTCGGGCTGCAAAGGCAAGGGGCCCTACGAAAATCGGCCTAAAAATCATCTCTCTTGGGTAAGCCGCTCCACCACTCCCAGGTGGGTCAGCACACGCTTGCCGTAAGAAGGCTACGACTAGTGGACGTGTCACCGGAGGTAAGACTCAACTCACGGAAACCGCCGATCGAAAGGAAACCGAGTGGCAGCCCTCGCAGGACTGTCCCTCAGCCTTGCGGTCGCTCTCTGGGCCGCAAGGGGCCTAGCGGTCCTCTCCTGGACTGCAAGGAGGAGCCATGCGGTCCTCTGCTGGACCACAAGGGAATGGGCCACGAGGGACCAAAAGGTCTATCGCCAGGCCGCTAACCCCAGCCTAGCGATCCTCCTTAGACCGCATGGCAGCCATAAACGGTCATCATCATGACCGCTAGGCAGCACGTGACCCCCAACGGTCGGAATCACGCACCCCGAGGGTGCTCGGTCAAACAGGGAAAACGGTCGTCTGACGACCGCTAACCCAAAGGTAGCGGTCTATCGCGTGACCGCCACCATGACCCTAGCGGTCCCCGGGAGGGCCGCATGGACCTACCGATGTTCTAAACCACCTAACAGTCTCCCTAAGACCGCCAAAGGGAGCCTAGCGGTCACTGGAACGACCGCTAGGTAGTCCCGAGTGTGAAACCCCAAAATTTCATTCCATGCCCCGATCATCCCCGATGATGGGGAAACAAAGGGGAATCCTTCCCCAACCAACCTAGCACGCATCTACGCCCTTAGATCGGTCAAAAATGCCACGAAAAAGGAGATCTGGCGCTCAACCCCAAAACATGGATTTTTTCCCTCTCGGCTCAAAAACTCCCCTCTCGACCTCCCCACGGCTTACAAATCAAGGGGAAAGCAGTAAAGAGGGTAAGGATCCGTCCCCTTACCTCAAGGAAGGTAGAAACCCACCGGATCGTCGCCGATCTCCAAACCTTGGGTGAACAAGAACGCCTCCCCACGCCGCGAGGAAGGCACCGCCACGATCCTCTTACCGCCGCCGTCGTCACCACGTCGCCGCCGAAGCCCGTCGTCCATCACCGAAGTCAAACGGGTGAGAGAGGGGGCAACGGTCGCGAGCGCCCACGAGAGGAAGAAGAGAAGGAAAAGAAAAATAAAAAGAAAAGAAAAAGGAAAAAGGAATGGGTTATATATAGAAAATCCAGAAAATGCCAAAAATATGAAAAATTAAGAAAAATCATTTTCGCGATCCTCGGAGCACACTCAACGCACTGGTACAGTCCCGGATGAGGAGAAGGCAACGGTTCGCCTGCTATGGCGTTCCGCAGGTCCATTAGGTAAAAACACGTGTAAATCACAAAATCAGCTTCGGGACCCCCGAAAGTGATCCGAAACTCACGGATCTGGATCCAAAAAATGTTCGAAAAACCTGGGACATTACAGACGCCCCCTTCACCTCCCTTCTCTTTCTGCTGGGTGCGACGCCCAGATCTATCGTCTCCCTCCTCTTCCGGTGTGGTGCTGCCGAAGATCTCTCTTCTTTGCCATAACTGTTGCATTGCCTACATCTGACCACCATATTGCGAAGTTTCCCCACACCACCACACTGTGACTTGGAGCCTAGTTTTTGGCAGAGACGTACCTCAGCCTCTCCTCTTTGCAACAAGCCTTGTCTTGCCATCATCCGCCTCTGGGACCAACCTGGGCGACCATTCTCATGCAACTACGCCGATCTGCTTCGCCAGAGAGCCCTGGTACGCGATAGCAGGTTGGCCACCTCCCATACCCTAACCTGTTCGCCTCCCTCTAGTCACTTTGTCTTCCCCACGTCTTCCTCTATCTCCAGTAGCCCTTCCATGCTCCGAAACCTCCATTTCCCCTACTTCGCATCTAAATCTTCCAGGTCTGTGCAGTCCGCCTCTGTGCAGATCTGTAGAGACAGAGGCCGACCCCAGCCCTAGTTTCGCCCCTTTACCCTCACCCGATCGCCACAAAATTTGGTCAGCATGTTCCTTACATCCCCACAAATCATCCATAGCCTCCCCTAGCCTTTCAGAGGCCGTTTGTCCCTCCTACCACCGCAATCTTCTGCTATCTAGTGTGTACTCCCACTGGACTGTAGGTAGGCGCCCCAGACTGCCATCATCTCCCATGCCCAAATAACGACCCTAGGAGCCCTTGCCCTTCTACCCATGTCCCCTCACCACCTCTCCACAAAATCCCAGCCTCAGATTCGCTCCGAACACCCTGTTCCCATGGCCAACTCTTTCTATCTGTCCGGTTGTCTGCAGACAGACCAGACCTGACAAAGGTCTGCTTTACAGTCTGCCCCGACTTCTCCGCCTGGTTCGAGCACTATGTCTTCACTGGGCACTCTTAGGACGTCCCCGCCGACGTTCACGCCAAATTTCACGATCAGAAGACCACCGGAAGCCGCCGTTCCTAGCCCTTCAACCTTCTGGTCGCCTGACACTGTGTAGGCTGGCCTACTGGCTATTTGCGATGCTGGAGTGACTAGCTGATCCTACGGGCCGCCATCTTTCTGGAGAGCATCATCTAGGAGGCGCAGAGCAGTTCGAGTAGGTTTACAGTGCACCGTCGCCACCATCACTCCCTCGGCTTGCAGCCCGTCAACCTAAGCGCACTTCTCCCGGACTTGTGGTGTAGCCTTTTACCTCCCTGCGAGGAGTCGGCCTTTGATTGGGATTATGTACTTATCTAGTATGTTGTACCGGGAGCTTTGTGTCTTGGTCGGGAGTCTTTCCCCACGCCCCGACCGTGGAGGTATGCACTCACTCCTCCTCTAGTTTTGCTTACTAGTTTAGTATATGTTCTTGCTGCCGCTGCTAGTGTGCATGATAGGTTCCTAGCCCGTTATATTATTCACTGTTGCGAGTGAGAGAGTGTGACCATCCCGTGTCTCAGTCTGAGCACGTGAGTAAGCAGACCACCCTAGCCTCCGTCAGTTTCTCAATCGTGCGGATCCGTGCGCTTCCCTTCACTTGGAGACGGCTGTGAGCTTGCTGTTCTTGTTGTGGGCGTAGTTCCTCCTTGGATGCTCTTGGTGTCGAGCGAAATTAGCTCAGTTGTTCCCATCGTTGTTGGTCGCATTGTCCACCTAGTCCGGTCAACACCTAGAGAGCCCGGTTTGCACCCCGTCGCACATCACCGCGACTAGGAACCGACCTAAATTGACTTAAAAAGGCAAATGGCGGTCTCCAGAGGTCCGCCTTTACACCCCGAGGAAGGTGGTGATCTCTGGTACGACCGCTACCTCAACTCGAGCCAGATTTTGCGAATTCGCACGGGAACCTCCATTCCACACCCCAATTGTCTCCAAACGAAGGGGAAATATACACAAACTTGATACCAACCTTCCACATACCGGAAGGGGCCAAACAAACTACAAAATGACAAGAAAAAGGATGATTTCCTCAAATCAACCCAAAATGACCCACATGGACATCCGGCCTCATACCGGCCTATAAAAAATCGCGAGCAAATGCAGTCAAATTGATGAGAATCGAATCCCGACAAGCCATGGGTTCGAATTCTATCATTAGAATCAAGAAATATCGCCTGGAACGGCGAATTCGCCTCACACCCCCAAAACAAGCTTTTCGCCCCAACATGGAAAAACCCGCTCAAACTCGCGCTAATCGGCACGAAATTGCAAGGAAATGCAGGACAAAGGTAGAGTATCCATCCCCCTACATCCATAGATGATCTACCGCGCCAAAAACGTCGATTCCATGCTGAAAACATCACATGAACCCCGCCAACACTTTGAATCCATGTATGGGATGGCGCTGCGCCACACCTCGTTCCTCGCACCGTCCACGCTCCACGTCACCTCCACATTGCCTCCGCATCGTCCCGTATCACCTCCATCGGCCGTCGGAGCAGTGGGGAAGAGAGGAAAGAGCACGGTGGGGAGAGAGAGAGTGAGATCGTGAGTGAGGAGAGAGATGGTGAGGGTTAGGGTTTAAAAATAAGAAATAAAAAATAATAATATTTGTGGAAAATATTTTTGGAACTCAAAATTCCAAAAAATCATAAAAATGTGAAAAATAACCTCTGTGATCCTCGGAAATAGCACAACACACCTGCAGTGTCTCGGAGTCTAAAATATCAACGGTTTACCCTCCACGGGGATTCGAAGATAAAATAGCCCGAAAAATCGATTCAAAGGCCAAACACTACTCGGGACCAACAAAAGTGCTCCAAAACCTCTCGGATTCTGATCCGAAGGATCCTGGGTATTACAGCTTGCGGCGCTGGAAGAGGGGAGGGAGAGGCCGGCGGGCAAGGGGGGACGCAGGGGGAAGGGGGGAGGGAGAGGTCGATAGGGAAGGGGGGGACGCACACACCGGAAGAAGGGAGGGAGAGGTTGGTGGGGAAGGGGGGATGCCTACGGCGGGATGGAGGGGGAAGGGGGGCGGGAGAGGGGATGGGGGACGCAGGGAGAAGACAGACGTGTGAGAAGTCTCGAGCCACGTTTTTAAAAAAAATTGCTCCAAACTTATTTTTATTTTGAGGAAGGTTTACACGGGATAAGATTCCTCCCTAGAAAATAGGATAGATCTTACCAAACATGTTTGAGTACTATCCTCTTTCTTAATTTTTATTTTGAGAGAAAAAAGAGGTAAAAAATTACAACTTAACACCCTATTATACCCCTAAAGTTCTTTTCTCCATGAAACATGTCATATTCTATCTCCTTTTATTCTTTGAATTAGTGTATGGATTTCATACCATGGCATATAGTCATATTGCATGTTCATAAGACAATTAATTACTTACATTAACCTAGTTAAAGAGGAGTAATTCTCACTGTAACGACCCAAGATCTGGATATCGAGAGTTACCCGATACTATTCAAATCCTGGCCCGCCACCCATGAGCGAGAGGGCTCGGAAGGGTTATTTAGTTGTGTAGAGGTACATTGAAATTTAAAATAATGTAGAAATCAACTATGTAATTAACTATTTGAATAACGTGAAATAAATTATATTTTAAACTAATAATCTAACTATAGAGTCCAGTCGAACAAAGTACAGTCTATAGGGAAAGAAACATACTCTAACGTCGAGTATGCCTCCGACTCTGGCGAGCTGGCAACTATGAATCTCAACGCTGCACCTCCAAACATCGAGGAGGAACCGCAACACCTAAAAGGAAAGGGGTGAGTCTCATCTCATTGGCTCAGTAGAGGTCCCACATATCCCCACCACAAAACAACGGTAGTAAACAACAACGATAACAATAACAACAATAGCAGGAGTAGCAACTGTAATAACAACAACGGAAGCGACAGCTGTAACAAGAACCGTAACAACGGTAGCCGGTGGAACCACGGCTCTCTAAGCTAGTCCTAACTGCAACGAAAAGCAAACCCCGATCTCGCAGTCGGGGACCGCCGAACCAATGAGAAACTCTGGCTACACTTCCGAAGGAAATACCACGACATCTCCGTCGTGGAGGCCTGTCCTCACAGATGGAGGCCCAATCGGACCACGCGGTCCAAGGGTACACTCACAACCTCACCGTCGTGAACCCTACACTATCTACAGGTAAAACCTCGGTGACGTTACCGGGAACCCTAGGCTTTTACGTCGGGGAAAGCACGTAGAAGCTACTCGAAGAACCATGTCTCACAGATGGAAAACTAAATCTCGAGTCACAAGAGTCACGTGTCACGTGACGAGAGCACTGCCTACTAGAAGTAAGGTCGAATGCATCAACTGACGACTTAGTCTGCGTCTCGGGTGTCTCCCTACTCACCCCAGGTGAAAACTGAGACACTGTACAAAGTAACACAATGACAAGGGTCTAGTTAAGGTTGTGCTCGCCAGCACGCGTCTGAAATCCCCGACCATGTGTGCACACACTGACTAACTACACTACGTCAGGCCCTCTAGCTGGTTTTCCTCCAGGCCCAGACTCGAGCCGCCACAATGGGAGGCCCTACGACAACCAGCCTAAAACCGTCTCTCATGGGTCTGCTCTCCACCACTCCCAAGTGGGTCCACACACGCGTGCGCAGAAAATCTACGACTAGTGGGGGAAAGTCATTGGACAAGGAACTCTCAGTAAAGAAGAAACCACCGAAGCATCTATGGTCTACGCACGCACCCATTCATAAGTATCGTGAAGTACCAGCTGCATCGGTGCCACCAGACTCTAGATAGTCAACTAGACCTACTAATCCAATAGTCCTTGAGTCATGTGACTCAGGCCAAGACCGTTGTACAATAAGGCTCCATGCCATCAAATTATCCTAGTCCTAGAGTCAAAAACCACGGTCTCAAGAACTTATGAGGTGGCCTATAACTGCCGGGTTCATTCTCTCTCTAAGGGAGACTAAGAAAGCCCCCAGCCCCTGGCTGGGTCACTAGGCTCACAGTCAATGGCCATACTCATGGACAACATGGAAACCGCTTCTTGAAGAAGCTAATGTCGTGCGGGGACAACCCTCCACACCTACACCAATACACACTGACTCGATCTAGCACAACGATGAAGCCCGAAACACAAGGGATCACCCGGACCCACTAAACCACATGGGCACGCCAATCGAGATATAATGATTCTTCTGGACACCCAAAAATACGGTCTCGATCCCTACGGCTCGATTTGATGATCTAATTCCCTGATCTTTAGTGGACCTTTGCTCAGATTCCTTGGTTGCTAAGGTCGTACCAGCAACTTTGAAAGCTTCTAACTTCTTGTGCAGTTGATCTCCTAGCACGAAATTTTGAGAGCTATTAGTCTAAAGTATTATAAACGGAAGCTTCTAAAGAACTTACCCGAAATTATGACTCATTACCTGGATTCCACGCGAGCCAATGTAGGGGTCACGCAGGTCAAAACTAGGGTATATTTATAGGGTTTTGGCTAGGGTTTGAGGATTAGATCGATTCTAGAGTCCTTGTTAAAGCTTAGATCGACTTATGAGAGCCCTTAACACATTTACTAGTCCTCCCATCTCTATCCCTAAGAGATAAGCTAGCAAAAATCTAATCTTTTGGCTTGTTCTTCACTTCACGGAACTAACAGAGCGTAACAGTCTAATGCAGGCGCGTTACCTGACTGTGGCGGTCGCACGATAGACCGCTACATCCCATGTGCGCAGAATTCAATAAAATTCAAACTCTTTTATTTATTTATCCATATAATTATCTAATAAATGAGTATTTATCCTTAAAATCCACGAATAGGTTAAATAACTTTCTAAAATGTGGGTCAAACTTAATGGGCTTGGTCCTTGAACCTTTTGGACCTTATTTAAATAGGCTAGGTTAATTGTTTACCATAATTGGGCCTTAATAATGATTTATTCAACCCAATATTTATTTATTAATCTATTTTGGGTCTTTAAAATTTCCAGAAAATACTTAAATATACCAGAAATAATTTATAAAAATTATGGGGCTTTAAATTTATCTACACCAGAGTACCCAATTAGAATTGAAGATCGTCGTGAGCAATGATTAAGAAATAAGGTAATCCCTCTGGTTAAAGTTGTATGGCAACGTCATTCGGGTAGGCTACCTGGGAACGTGAGGATGAAATGCGTCAGTAGTTTCCTTTCTTATTTAAATAAGGTATAATTTCTTTCAGTTCTCTCCTTGTGTTTCCTTTTAAATTTTAAGGATGAAATTTCTATTAGGAGGGAGGGACTATAGGACCCGTTCTTTAACGGATCTTTACCGGTATTAAAATATATTTTTAGCCATAAATTTAGGAATTTTTAATGGGTTTAATGGGCTTTTTCTATGCATTTAACCCATTTAGTTAAAGGTTTTTACAAATTTAATGGGCATATAAGCAATTTTGTTTCTTTGGGGGTTATATGGCAATTAAAGGTTAAAAATAAAAAATAATAATATAACAAAATTTTTCCCCCAAAACCGTCGACCCCTCTCTCTTTCTCTCATTTCTCTTTCACTCTCTCACCCTCTCTCTCTCCCACGATCGCTCTCTCCCTCTCTCTCGGGGCGCGGCCTGACCGGGCCACTGCAGGAGACGCGGGAGGTACCGTTAGAAAGCTCGCGACGCGTGAAGCGCGTTGACGCCAACGTTGGGGCGAATCGAGGAGCGTGGAGGCGTGTGCGAGGGAAGGAAGGCGCGGTTACCCTTGGCCCGTTCGGCATCGTAACAGTGGTTTCATTGCAAAATAGGTAGGGGGATGGATTCCTCGTCGCCTTAGGATCGCGTCCGTCCCACATGCATGCCCATTGTCTTATGTTTTCCTAGATTTTGGAGTGAAAATCAATGAACATTGTATTTTCGTTTTAATTCTTCAAAATCACTCCATGGCCATCGTTTTTATGTTTTTGATGGATTAAATGTTGTGGGATGGTTGTGGCAAGGCAGGTTTAGGTTAGAAATTTGTTTTCCCGTCGATTTGGATCGACCGGGAGGGGATTCCATGGGGTTTACCCCGTTTTCGATTTCCCGGTAATTGCACGGTCCTATTAGTGACCGTTCTGAAGTCACGGTCCTCGTCTAGACCGTTTTAACCCATTGCACGGTTCTTAGTGATACCGTTCAAGGACTAGGGCAGCCGACCCTCGACCGCGTATGACCCTTAAACAGTAAGGCGGTGTAGATGGCACGGCCCAACGTCGGTCCGTTCAGTCCATTGAACGGCCAGTCGTGGGACCGCCTAGGGGACCGTTCCTCCTATTGAGCGGCCAATAGTCGGACCGCTTAGACCATTGCACGGATTAACCTTGACCGTGCTATTGAGCTACACGGCTCAGTAGTAACCGCCTAGATCCATTGAGCGGCCAGTCGTTCGACCGCTTACGCCTGGAGCGGCCTTTTCTTGACCGTTTAATTCCTGCAGAATTCAATTGTTAGTCTATTCATTTAATTATGCTTTTATTATTGCATATTCACCATGTTTAAATTATTTTACAAACTGTGGCTCATTGTTAGATCTTAATAGAGTTACTTTCTATTTCCTTGTGATGGAACCACTAGTCGTACCCTGACGACCTCTAGTGTCGGCCCACCTGGGAGAGGTGGCGGGGTAGTCCCGGTTTACGGTTTTTAAGCTAGTCTATGTGGGCCCCTTTGCTCGACAGTAGCGTCCTACTAGGGGGAAAACTAGCTAGAGGCCTGGCTCAAGGCATTGACCATGTGTGTGCACACGTGGTCAGGGGCTTGGACTGGCACTGACGAGTGTTACCCTAACTAGTTCTTTTCTTCTGGTACTGTTACGTGTCTCACTTGTCACGATCTAGACTGGTGTAGTACTTGAGACACAGTGTAAGCCGTCAGTGGACGCATCTGGTTTCTCTTTCTGGTGGTCTTTCTCTCTCCTGTCACTTGGAATTATTGAAGCTTATTCTATTGGTAGATCTAGTTCCTTTTGCATTCGATTAGCTGTTGTTAAACTGTTTAGATAGTTTTACAGCTTTACTAAATTGTTATATAATTCTGCCAATTCATGCTTTAATTGCTTTCCTTTGTTTAGTGGCGAGGCAGGGATCCGCGTGACCCCTACTCAGTCTTGTTGAGAGACTCACCCTTACTTTTCCAGGTGAGCAGCCTCAGCCGACTTTCGGAGCTTCCCATGCGTTTGACGGCCGTACTTAGTGCCAACAGTGGTCGGTCAGTAGGTTGTTAGTAGTCTTTTGTCCTTTTTTTGTACCTTTTGGCCGGGGTATGCCCCGAGTAGTTGTATATTTTTGACTCTTGTTCAGTGGGTGGACTTGTATAAATTGTGGATCTGGACTATTATATATATTTATCACTCTGATATGTAAATTACTTCCGTTTATAGTTCAAATTGTTGCTATATTAATATTATGTGCGTGTAATTCCAATTCGTTATGCATCACCTCGACAAAACCCTTCAACCCTTACGGGGCCTCATCAGCCTCTTGGGTGGCTTCCCCGAGTTCTTGGTATCGGTTTACCGGTATCTGGATCTCCGGGTTGTTACAACCAGTCCTTCGATGCCCAACGCAATCTCAGGAATCCGCCCGTGGCACCCAACGCTGCGATCCTGAACCTGTGAGTTATGGGCCCACCAGACTTCCGCTGCGCACTCTGATCCACGCGCACAGCCAAACACGGCAACTCGGGACTCGCCATCCCGACAATCCACAACTCAGCTGGCCTACTTCAGAAAATAGGGTGAGGAAAGCTCCATTGCCTTGAACCCCAAGCACAGATTCTCTCTCTTAATCTGGCAATCCTCTGCGACTCTGCAGGCTCCGAACCGCCACGCATCGAAAAATTCCAACACCAGCCAAGAATTCTCGCGGACACCGCCGAACCAGCACTCATCCTTCCGGAACAGCGCCAGTACCCTTACACACCAGGGGAAATGGGCACGACATCTCACAGGCAACCACCTTGCCAAAACGCAGGATGCGTCTCGCACGGATTTCATGGCACACAAAGGCCAACCAATCCGGACATACAATGCAAGATGATGAACCTTAGCCAAATGCAAACTCCTCCAACGTAAGGAAAACTCAATACACTTTCGACCAAGGGAAGGAAAACTCCACGCTCGACCTGACCTCGAATCTCGCGCACGCTGGGAACAACACCTTCCAGCACAGAGAAACTCATTCGTTTATTTTGGAGGAGTTTGCTTAGAGTGCCGAGGAGTCGACGACTGAGGTGTCCTGTGACCTGGCAGTGGAGTTGCCTACCGGTGATTTCATTCTCACCCCGTACTTCTTCGAGAAGGTACCTGTGTGGGTGGATGGGCGAAACATACCGGCCAGGCTTTATGCATTGCCGCTTCAGGACTTTGATGTGATCTTGGGCATGGATTGGCTCGAGACCCATCATGCCTTCGTGGATTGCGGCTCGAAGAGGGTCTACTTCCCACAGCTTCGTGGACCCACCTTTTATTTCCAAGGTATCCGGTCTTCCTCCTCCCATTTTCTTATTTCGGCTATTAGGGCGCGTAGATTGCTTGACACGGGTTGTCAAGGTTTTCTCGCTTCTGTGGTTTTGGTCGATCGATAGTGTCCGGATGTGGAGGACATCCCGATCATGTGTGAGTTTTCCGATGTTTTTCCTGAGGAGTTGCCGGGGTTGCCACCGCAGCGAGAGATTAATTTTGTGATTGAGGTGGTACCAGGTACCACGCCTATGTCGAAGGCCCCTTATCGTATGGCGCCGGTGGAGTTGAGAGAGTTGAAGGCGCAATTGCAGGAGTTGCTGGCCAAGGGGTATATTCGTCCTAGCTTTTCCCCTTGGGGTGCGCCGGTGTTGTTTGTGAAGAAGAAGGATGTTAGTCTGAGGCTGTGCATTGACTACCGGCAGTTGAACCAGACGACTGTTAAGAACAAGTATCCATTGCCTCGGATTGATGACTTGTTTGATCAGCTTCAGTCGGTCCGGGTGTTTTCGTGGATTGATTTGAGATTGGGTTATTACCAGCTGCGGATTCGAGAGTCTGATGTTGAGAAGACGGCGTTTTACTCGAGGTATGGGCATTATGAGTTTTTGGTGATGCTGTTTGGGCTCACCAATGCCCCCGCAGCATTTATGGATTGGATGCATAGGGTGTTCCGTCCGTATCTAGACCAGTTCGTGGTCGTGTTTGTGGACGACATCCTTGTGTATTCGCGGTCTGCTGAGGAGCATGTGCATCATTTGAGGGTGGTGTTGCAGACCTTGCGGGAACACCAGTTGTATGCCAAGCTCAGCAAGTGTGAGTTTTGGCTGCGTAAGGTGTAATTTTTGGGGCACGTGATTTCTGGTGATGGTGTTTCCGTGGACCCGGCCAAGGTCGAGGCTGTTGTGCAGTGGCCAAGGCCGAGTTCCGTCACGGAGATTCGGAGTTTTTTTGAGACTTACAGGCTATTATCGGAGGTTCATGTAGCATTTTTCTCGTATTACGGCCCCGATGACCAGGCTTACGCGGAAGGATGTGCCATTCGTCTAGACGGAGGAGTGTGAGCAGAGCTTCATGGAGCTGAAGAGATTGCTCACGACCGCTCCGGTGTTGGTGTTGCCTTCTGGATCAGGAGGTTTTGTGGTGTGTACAGATGCTTCCAGGGTAGGTTTGGGCGCTGTGCTGATGCAACACGGTGGAGTTGTGGCGTATGCATCTCGGCAGTTGAAGCCACATGAGGAGAACTACCCTACTCATGATCTTGAGTTGGCGGCGGTGATTTTTGCTATGAAGATCTGGAGGCACTATCTGTACGGTGAAAGGTTTTGGATGTTCACTGACCATCAGAGTTTGAGGTATGTGTTTACCCAGAAGGATCTTAACCTCAGGCAGAGGAGGTGGATGGAGTACATGAAGGACTATGATTTCACTCTGTCGTATCAGCCCGGCAGGATGAACGTCGTGGCTGATGCCTTGAGCAGGAAGGTGGTGGTCAGTCAGATGTTGTTGAGGAAGTGGAGGCTATGGGAGCAGGTGCTGGCCATGACTTTTAGGCTCAAGATCCCCCAGGATCAGGGTTCGGCTATTCTTGCTGTTGTGCGCTTGTGATTTTGATGATAGCAAGCACTATGAGTCAGCTTTGCATATCATGAATCCATTGCATATCATGAATCTGTGTCTGAATGATTGTTCTGCTTTGGGCATATGAATGTGTTATCTTGCATTAGTGCAGACATACAGTCCATATAGCATTGCATATAGTTGGTGCACGATTGTCTGGAGCATATAGTCCGTTCATTGCTCAACTGCTTTCTATAAAGTCAGTACATTGCTTAAGACTGTACAGGGTAGTTCATGCATACAGCAAGTCCATACATTCTCTACTGTAATCTTCATGCATATGCCAAGTCTACACATTGCAGCCTAGTCTGAACATCGTCAGCATAGAAAGTCTATACATTGCTTCATTCAAAGTCTGTACAGCCTGTGTTCGCAAGAGCAAGTCTGTACATCGTTCTCTTCAGTAAGTCTACACTGCATGCTCACACAACCTTTAAGTCTATACATCGCGTGAAGTCTGTACATCGGTAAAGTCTACACATGGTTGCTTTGAAGCTGCATCAAGTCTATACATCGCTCATGTATTACTTCAAGTGTGTACAGCCAGTGCATTCCTTGATATCAAGTCTATACATTGCATGCTACAAAGTCTGCACATCCCGTTTGCACTAAGTATGTACATTGCCTCTGCATTCACTTGTCTGGTTGCATGAGACACTAAGTCTGTACATGGTCCAGGCACTCGCAAAGTCTGTACATCGGCTTGGCGCTCGCAGAGTCTGTACATCGACTTGGTGCTCGCAAAGTCTGTACATCGGCCTGGCGCTCTCAGAGTCTATACATCGACTTGGCGTTGGCAAAGTATATGCATTCATAAAGTCTACACATTGATAAGTCTGTACATGGTCTGTTTGCATCGGTCAAGTCTGCACATTGGTGGAAAGTCTGTACATTGCCTTGCTTCTGGCACACTAAGTCTATACAACCTTTGCATTCCACATAAAGCCTATACATTGCCTTGCTGCATTGTCCTGTAGCTTGCACGAAGTAAAGTCTGTACATTGTCCAGCGTCTCACTCAGCGTCTAAGTGAGTGTGAACATTGCATCGCTAAGTCTATACAATGCATCGTCTTTCAAGTCTATGCATTGTAAGACCAAGTCTATACATTGCATCATCTCATGCAGCGTCTCTATGTGCAAGTCTATACATTGTCTGGGTGCATAACACAAGTCTATACATCGCCACTTGGCTCGTGGCTTAGTCAGTGCATCCATGCATACATAAGTCTGTACAGCGCCGTGTTCACATGCTTCAAAGTCTATACATCGTGTGCTTTGAGCATTCAAGTCTGTACATTGGTGTCGTCGTCTGCATGATCAAGTCTATACAGACTTAGCGAAAGCTTAGCAAGTCTGTACACTGGTGTCGTCTACTGCAGGCACAGCAAGTCTGTACATTGGTTTCTCATGCACGTAAACATCAAGTCTATACATTCCATTGTTTCATGTCTATACACTCGTTATCAAGCATTCAAGTCTATACACTCCTTGTGTCTGCATCACATACACTTCAAGTCTATACACAATTCAGTGGTTAAGTCTGTACATTCTTTAAGTCTATACATGCTTAGTTCAAATCTTGAACTAACTCGATGCATCCAATTTTCTCTTCGTTCAGGTTGATTCAAGCTGATGAGTGGCACGTGATCAGAGGTAGGCACCTGGCACGTGATCCGAGGATAAAGAGGGCACAAGCCCAACACCGCCCTAGTTGCTGCTGTTATAAATGCGAAGCTTCTTCCTCTGAAGAAGACTGATCGTGCAGAGTGATCGAGCAGCAGAGAGGCAGAGAGTAGCAGAAGAAAGAAAAGAAGAAGAAGAGAAAGGCAGAGAGGCAGAGTGTGAAAGCTTAAGAAGAAAAAGAGAAAAGAGAGATATAGAGAGGAAGAGAGAGCTTGCAGGAAGAGAGAGGTAGAGAGTCTAAGAGGAAGAGAAGAAGAAGACTTCGTTCTTCTGGCTTTTGGATCAAATCCATGCCAGATTGCTCCTTGGAGTGCTACATTTTGTGGACTTCATTTCAGCTTTCTGATCGCTGTATTTTCCTTTCTTGTTTTAGTTTACAATTCGTTGTTTGTCTTCCGATACTCTGTAGTGAGATCGGGGTTCCTCCTGTTGATTCAGGAGAAGGGAGACTTGGAGTCTCCGGTTGCTAGTGACTGGTGTCACTAGCGGTTTCTCTCTGGGTTTCAGAGGAAGAGAGACTTGGGTCTCTAGGTTCCCCTCCGATTTGGAGGAAGGGAGGATTGGTCCTCCGGTTGCAAGTGGCTGGGAGTCACTTGTGGGTTCCCTCCGGGTTCGCAGTGGAAGTGAGATCTGTGATCTCTGGTTTGCCAGTGACGGGCTGTCACTAGCAGGTTCCCTCCGGTTTGGAGGAAGGGAGATTCGTCTCCGGTTCTGGTCTTGCGGGAAGCAGGTCCAGGTGTCAAGCTTCTGTGGGTTGCAGAGCTTGGGTTGAGGGATTTGTTTCCCTCGGTTTGTCAAGCTGTTAGGCAGCAATTGTTGCAAACTGAGTCTGCTGTTCTAGCCTTGCTAGTGGAAGCCTCACTTCGGTTTGGAGTGAGGGGTGGACGTAGGTCTGTGGACCGAACCACCTAAAAATCCTAGTGTTCTCTTGTGGTCTGATTTTCCTTATGTGTTCTTTTCATTGCTGCGCTCATTAGATGCTTGCTTAGGATCGTGTGAGGGCTAATTGAATTGTTGTCTTGCTTTGATCCTTCTAAGTATTCTCAGTATATTTCTGCAATAGTTTTTAATTCCGCATATCTGAGCATTAGAGATTTAATTAGGTAATATTTGAAGAGGGATACATTCACCCCCCCTCTGTATCCGGGCCTTGCACCCTATCAATTGGTATCAGAGCAGGTCTCTGACTTTCCAGATCCAACGATCTGTAGAGGATCCTGCTGGCTTTCGGTGCATCACTGTCTTCTACATACAGTTTTGAAATTGCTTGATTGATTTGCCTTCATGGCTCATCCACCGATTTTCGAAGGTACGGATTTTAATGTGTGGTTTAAAAACTTGCATATGTTTGTTACAACTATCAATCCCGATATGTGAAAACTAATTTCACAAGGTCCTCATAGATTACCAAAGAAAGAGTCCAAATGGACTGACAGTCACAGATCAAGGCATGAAGAGAATCAGACAATTATCAATCTAATGAAAGCAGCTACTGACAAGGCCTTACATTCTTACTTTCATGACTGCAGTTCTGCTAAGGATATTATGGATATGCTGAGGCTAGCACACAGAAGAAATGAGGACAGCTGCATGATGGCTAACAGAAGTAATCAAAGCAGCAATCAGAATGAAGATAATAATGATGAAGAGGTAAATCCCTTCGAGAATTTTTCTTTAGATGATTGGGAGAATGCATATGCTGAGTTGCTTGAAACTCATGAACATTTAAGAAAACAATACAAGAACTTGATAAAGAAAAGTGATCGGGGTAGTTCAAGTTCTCCATGTGAAAATTGTTCAAATATGAAGCAATCTCATGATGCCTGTTTGTCTGATATCCATATGCATAAAAATCAGAATGAAAAA
Source organism: Amorphophallus konjac (assembly GCA_022559845.1). NCBI lineage: Eukaryota > Viridiplantae > Streptophyta > Magnoliopsida > Alismatales > Araceae > Amorphophallus > Amorphophallus konjac. The sequence continues at coordinate 293,034,302 of CM040122.1, read as the reverse complement.
TTGATGAAGGAACTTGAATGTGTTCGCTCTGAACTAAGTAGGCTAAAATCTGAAAATGACTCTCTTAGAGCCGAAAATGAAGAGTTATCAAATAGAAAAATACGGCTAGAACAGACTAAAGCTGAGTTGAATAATTTGAAATCTGAAAATGAGAACCTCAGAACCAAACTCATTAGAGAAGATTCTTGCAATGCTTGTGCAGTTTTAAGAGACTTGATAAATGATCTTGATTCTGATGATAATCTTCAAAAGGAACTAATCAAATCTCTAAAAGAAGAAAATATCTACTTAAAAGATCAGAACAAGAAACTGATGAGAGATTTAGAGTGTCTCAGTTCTGAATTGGAAGACATGAAATCTGAAAATGGAAAACTCAAAAAATAGTCCGAGGAATCTGAACACAAATCAATAAATCCTGAAAAAGAAAATAGACTGATTTCTGAGAAGCTGGAGGCTGATAGAGTAACAAATTTAGAGCTTCAAAAAAATCTCGACAAACTTTAGTCTGAAAAATAGCAAGAAATGTTTTATGAATGTCAGTCTTCATCAGAGGATTGGGTGTTTGATGATGAACTCACAGAGAAAAATAATAAATTGAGAGAGGAAATCAACGAGTTGAAACATCTAAACACCAAACTGTCAGATAGGTTATTGACAATTGAAAAAGGCAAGTGTGTGAGCATGGATACTTCTGATAAGTTGGTGGAAGCTGAACAAGAAATTGAGAGTCTAAAAACCATCAACCAAATGTTGAGTGGAAATGTCACGTGCTGTGAATAGAAGATAGCTAAATATGAGCTTACAATCACAACCCTTCAACAAGAAGTTGATGATCTCTATAAGTCCCTATCTGAAGCTGACAATGAAATGAAATTAAAACAGGAAGTGGAAAAACTTAAAAGTCTGAATGATGCCCTGCATCAACAAGTCATTTCCTGTGAAACAGATCTGTCCAAATATGAAGCTAATAGTGATGTCTTAAATTCTGAAATTCAAGATTTGAAAAATTCTCTATCAAAATTTGTCAAAGGAAAGGACAATCTGAATAAGCTTCTTGGAAAGAGTGATAATTTTTAGAGAGAGGGATTGGGTTACAGTCCGACAAATAAAAGGATTATTGGGAATAAAACATCCACTGTGTTTGTAAGAGCTTCTAATCAAAACAATACCACTGCTCCTTCTATCTTTCAATTCACTACACAAAAATCCACTGTGAAACCCAAAACTGTGGAACAAACTCAAAAACTAAAAAAGAGTGAAAATTCACAGAAAAAGGAAAAAGACACTTCTATTGGTACAAAGAAAGTTGCACACAAGTCACATGATCTCTCACACACTCACCTTAAAAAGGGATCATGTCATTATTGTGGAAGATTCGGTCATATGATGCATAACTGCTATATCCTGAAATCTGATGAATTGAATGCTCATAATAGAATGAAGAAAATTAAAAATTCAGGAAATACTCATATGCATTTTATTAAAAGCTCACCCAAGAATCAGTTTGCCCAGAAGAGGCAACTCAAATGTTCCCATTGTGGACGATCTGGTCATGCAAACCATGGTTGCTGGTTCTTGAAGAAGAATGAGTTTAAGGCTCCAAGGAGAACCACTGTTCCAAGGGGACCTAATGGCCATCTATCTGACAAGTCTGGTAATATGGCTACTGAATTCTGGTCAGGTTTTCATAGAAGAAATTCTTTTGCTTGCTCTCACTGTGGGAAAAATGGCCATACAGTCAAGGACTGTTGGCATGTTCAGAAGAATTCTATTAACCCCCATGTAGTCAAATTCCCTGCAAAACCATTTGTGAAATTTTCATGCTATAACTGTGGTAAGCAAGGTCACAAATCTGCTGAATGTTGGCTGATTAAGAATAAGAATCAAACTGTTTATGCATACAACAGAAAATCTTATGATCATGTTTATAAACCTCATACTGCTGTTACTATGCATCATAAGAACTAGAAACCAGTCATTTCATGTAGATATTGTGGAAAATTTGGACATTCTATGGACAATTGTTACCTGATGGATCATGATGACCTCGCTACTAACAAATTATTTAGAACACCTGTCAGGGCTAACGCAGGACCCAAAGCTTCTTGGGTCCCTGTAGGATCAAAATGATCAAAATGTTACAGGTGTGCCTAGGTATGAAAAAGAGGGGTAAATAAACCAGGGCACTCAACAGAAAGACCCCAGATCCTACTCTTCAGGTTTGTTCTGACCATCCAGTTTAAATTCCATTATATGAAATTGTGAACTTGAAATGACTGCATATCATGTTGATCTGTTGGTGCTAAACTGAAGTTTTGTAAAATATGAATTGCACAATCATGCTTATGGTAATTCTCTTCTGTCTAATTTGCACGAATCATATCTGAATGTAAAATTTGATATCATGTGATGTGCTTTCAATACATTTCATGCATATAGTCAGGGGGAGTCCAACTGTTTTTGATCAATCATATTGCTGCTTATGTTTTATCCTTCACATGATGCATCTAGACAGGGGGAGCATTTAAATTGGGGTTTAGTTTGTCACACTCTGAACACCTCTTGTCTAGGAATTGAATAAGTCTCATCTGATTTCATACACTCTCTCCTGATGATGAATTCTGCCTTCTATTCATTAAGTTTTTCGAAGAAGAGCTTCTCTCAACTTTCTTCATGGCACTCCTGTCAGCTGATCTGTCTGTATTCCAGACTCAGCTATTGATTCTGTCTGCTATGAGTTCAATTGCTAGCTTGTTCCTATCATTCACATTTCTTCATATCTTGTCAAGACCGGTCCAAGCTAATCTGACTGGATTTTAGTCTTTAATGCTGGCTTCTGAATTGCACTGTTCTCTCAATAAAATTTTTTTGTTAATTCATCTGAATGAGGAAAGATTTTTGCTTGTGTACCCTAGTCATAAATCAGACATATTCTGAAAAGAAAAATCTTCTATTATACTGGCTTAAGAATGTTTTGATAAATCAAATTGATTTAAGTCTAATGTATTTCTTAAGTCTAGATTTAGAATTCTTGAAAATATCTGAATCATCATGCTTAATAAATCTTAACTAATTGTCTTATGCAACTTCATGCAAAAACTTCTGAAATCTGAAATGTTAAAAGACATGGCTACCTCTGATTAAGATACATGTAGAAAATATTGTTCTTAAACAATTAAGTGTACTGAGCTTTGTCTAGAAAACTTGAAAATATGAGAAAGAAAAGAATGCAAGAGCAATGACTTTGGTCACAGAGAAACTGGGTTCTCTATCAAAGAAATAGAGCAAGCCCATGTCATGAAGTGCCATGGTTACCTCTCTTTTAAAAATGTTTGAAAATCTGGCAGAGCAATGGCATGGTTGTGTTGAGTAACTGGGGATTCTGGCCTCTGATCAAGGTGTCTCCTCATGTAAAAAGACACTCCGAATTGCTAACTCTGTTCTCTTTGAGAGGTAATATGGTTGTCACACTGTGTAACTGGGTCACTTCACCTAAGACGTGTTGTGCCCCACGTATAAAGGTGCTGACTGAACCAAACTTGCTCAGGAAATATAAGTGCTGATCAATAGAAAATTCTGAAAAACTAAAGACAAGTTCAAACACATTTATCTCTGTTTAATCTCAATATTATCTTGTGTAACTTCCATAGGACTCATTGAATTTAAATGAGTAAGATGGAAGGAGGTTAAACATGAATATCAGATGAGTTGTTGGTTCATCTCTATTAAAAGGTGTTTCAGATATGAGTATTGAATTTTCTTGATAAACTTTGAATACATCACTCTTAAATCATGATGGTAAGCTTAATCTCATTCATAATCTATTATAATTGAAGAATCTGAAATTCGTTTACAAAGATTTATGAATTTGGTGTGCTAATGAAAATCTTGCTTCCTCATTTATTCATTGTGCTTACAGATTTTGGTAATCCTTGAGTGCCCATGTGTTTTTACTGATAGATGTTTCACCTCTTGACATACCTCAACTCTTTTCTGGCTTTAAGGGGGTGATTAACATCTGCATCATAGACTTGATTTGTGCATGATCTTAACTGGCTGGTATAGGAGAGCATACATCTGCAACATAGACTTATTTAGTACTTCATTGTTTAACTGCCTCTGTGTCTTTCATGTCTAAATGACTGAGTCAAAGGGGGAGTATTTAATTCATTCAATCATTGCATGCATGTTTGTATTTCTCATCTCAAACTATTTTCTTTTTGATGAAGTCAAAGGGGGAGAATAGTTTGACATCAGTCAGTGTGAGTCATAGTGTTGCCATCATCAAAAAGGGGGAGATTATTGTGCCCCTGTGATTTTGATGATAGCAAACACTATGAGTCAGCTTTGCATATCATGAATCCATTGCATATCATGAATCTGTGTCTGAATGATTGTTCTGCTTTGGGCATATGAATGTGTTATCTTGCATTAGTGCAGACATACAGTCCATATAGCATTGCATATAGTTGGTGCACCATTGTCTGGAGCATATAGTCCGTGCATTGCTCAACTGCTTTCTATAAAGTCAGTACATTGCTTAAGACTGTACAGGGTAGTTCATGCATACAACAAGTCCATACATTCTCTGCTGTAATCTTCATGCATATGCCAAGTCTACACATTGCAGCCTAGTCTGAACATCGTCAGCATAGAAAGTCTATACATTGCTTCATTCAAAGTCTGTACAGCCTGTGCTCGCAAGAGCAAGTCTGTACATCGTTCTCTTCAGCAAGTCCACACTGCATGCTCACATAACCTTTAAGTCTATACATCGCGTGAAGTCTGTACATCGGTAAAGTCTGCACATGGTTGCTTTGAAGCTGCATCAAGTCTATACATCGCTCATGCATTACTTCAAGTGTGTACAGCCAGTGCATTCCTTGATATCAAGTCTATACATTGCATGCTACAAAGTCTGCACATCCCGTTTGCACTAAGTCTGTACATTGGCTGTGCATTCACTTGTCTGGTTGCATGAGACACTACGTCTGTACATGGTCCAGGCGCTCGCAAAGTCTGTACATCGGCTTGGCGCTCGCAGAGTCTGTACATCGACTTGGCGCTCGCAAAGTCTGTGCATCGGCCTGGCGCTCGTAGAGTCTGTACATCGACTTGGCGCTGGCAAAGTATATGCATTCATAAAGTCTACACATTGATAAGTCTGTACAGGGTCTGTTTGCATCGGTCAAGTCTGCACATTGGTGGCAAGTCTGTACATTGCCTTGCTTCTGGCACGCTAAGTCTATACAGCCTTTGCATTCCACATAAAGCCTATACATTGCCTTGCTGCATTGTCCTATAGCTTGCACGAAGTAAAGTCTGTACATTGTCCAGTGTCTCACTCAGCGTCTAAGTGAGTGTGAATATTGCATCGCTAAGTCTATATAATGCATCGTCTCATACATCATCTCATGCATCATCTTTCAAGTCTATGCATTGTAAGACCAAGTCTATACATTGCATCGTCTCATGCATCGTCTCTATGTGCAAGTCTATACATTGTCTGGGTGCATAACACAAGTCTATACATCGCCACTTGGCTCGTGGCTTAGTCAGTGCATTCATGCATACATAAGTCTGTACAGCGCCGTGTTCACATGCTTCAAAGTCTATACATCGTGTGCTTCGAGCATTCAAGTCTGTACACTGGTGTCGTCGTCTACATGATCAAGTCTATACAGACTTAGCGAAAGCTTAGCAAGTCTGTACACTGGTGTCGTCTGCTGCAGGCACAGCAAGTCTGTACATTGGTTTCTCATGCACGTAAACATCAAGTCTATACACTCCATTGTTTCATGTCTATACACTCGTTATCAAGCATTCAAGTCTATACACTCCTTGTGTCTGCATCACATACACTTCAAGTCTATACACACTTCAGTGGTTAAAGTCTGTACATTCTTTAAGTCTATACATGCTTGGTTTAAATCTTGAACTAACTCGATGCATCCATTTTTCTCTTCGTTCATGTTGATTCAAGCTGATGAGTGGCACGTGATCTGAGGTAGGCACCTGGCACGTGATCCGAGGACAAAGAGGGCACAAGCCCAACGCCGCCCTAGTTGCTGCTGCTATAAATGTGAAGCTTCTTCCTCTGAAGAAGACTGATCGTGCAGAGTGATCGAGCAGCAGAGAGGCAGAGAGTAGCAGAAGAAAGAAAAGAAGAAGAAGAGAAAGGCAGAGAGGCAGAGTGTGAAAGCTTAAGAAGAAAAAGAGAGAAGAGAGAGCTTGCAGGAAGAGAGAGGCAGAGAGTCGAAGAGGAAGAGAAGAAGAAGACTTCGTTCTTCTGGATTTTGGATCAAATCCATGCCAGATTGCTCCTTGGCGTGCTACATTTTATGGACTTCATTTCCAGCTTTCTGACCGCTGTATTTTCCTTTCTTGTTTTAGTTTACACTTCCGTTGTTTGTCTTCCGATACTCTGTAGTGAGATCGGGGTTCCTCCTGTTGATTCAGGAGAAGGGAGACTTGGAGTCTCCGGTTGCTAGTGACTGGTGTCACTAGCGATTTCCCTCTGGGTTTCAGAGGAAGAGAGACTTGGGTCACTGGGTTCCCCTCCGGTTTGAGGAAGGGAGGATTGGTCCTCTGGTTGCAAGTGGCTGGGAGTCACTTGTGGGTTCCCTCTGGGTTCGTAGAGGATGAGAGATCTGTGATCTCTAGTTTGCCAGTGACGGGCTGTCACTTGCAGGTTCCCTCCGGTTTGGAGGAAGGGAGATTCATCTCCGGTTTTGGTCTTGCGGGAAGCAGGTCCAGGTGTCAAGCTTCTGTGGGTTGCAGAGCTTGGGTTGAGGGATTTGTTTCCCTCGGTTTGTCAAGTTGTTAGGCAGCAATTGTTGCAGACTGAGTCTGCTGTTCTAGCCTTGCTAGTGGAAGCCTCACTCCGGTTTGGAGTGAGGGGTGGTCGTAGGTCTGTGGATCGAACCACCTAAAAATCCTGGTGTTCTCTTGTGGTCTGATTTTCCTTATGTGTTCTTTTCATTGCTGCGCTCATTAGATGCTTGCTTAGGATCGTGTGAGGGCTAATTGAATTGTTGTCTTGCTTTGATCCTTCTAAGTATTCTCAGTATATTTCTGCAACAGTTTTTAATTCCGCATATCTGAGCATTAGAGATTTAATTAGGAAATATTTGAAGAGGAGACATTCACCCCCCCTCTGTATCCGGGCCTTGCACCCTATCACTTGTGAGCTTGACTGTCACGCCAGCCATTCGTCGTCAGGTGACTGAGGCTCAGCGTGCGGACCCCGAGCTATCTCAGATTTTGTCGTTGGCCGAGGTGGAGTTTGGAGAGGATGGAGCCGTGAGGTTCCGAGGTAGGTTGTAGATAAGTGTCCATTTCTTATGATAATTCATCGCATGAACACCATTTTATGTGCATATAATTAGGTAATTATGCATATTTCATAGTTAACCTCAACTCCACATTTAAATTGGAGCTTTCACGCAAATTGATTAATTTGGCTATTTTATTTAATAATTTAAAGTTGAGGGCCATGAGCATTAAATCTCCATTGCATAACCATGAGCATTTGAGATTTATATGCACATTATGATAATTTTTATGGACTAAATTATATTTATGTGTGTGCAAGACACCGAAGGTAATTACAAAAGAAGTCGGGGGTAAAACTGTCACCACCACTTTGACCAAGTCAAAAGTACTTATTTTGATTGGAGGGAAAAGAAATTTTAAAAGTTTGAAATTGGGGAAAAGAAACACATATTTTGGTTGGAGGGAAAATTGAATTCAAAGTTTGAAATAAAGGAGAGACATGATGAGCCTTGGGAAATGGGGTGCCCAAAGTCCAAGAAAGGGGGTGCCCACCTACTTTTACTCTTCCCCATGCATCATATTCTATCTAAATCCCAGCCATCCATCTCCTTTTGATACAATCTCCACCCTCCATCTACCCAACTTTCCCTATAAATAGCCCATGACAAGGAGGAGAAATGGAGTTCTTCTTTTGGTAATCTTTCACTCTTTCTCTCCCAACCTTAGGTCTCCCGTTTCTCTCACGTAAGTTCATTTTCTTCTCTTTTTGTCTTCATATAAGTTCTTCATTTTTTGTTTTATACAACTTCTTCTTCTGTAGCATCTTCTCGTTTCTTCTAGTTTTTAAGCTATTTTATATTTTTCGCTGTGCTATCCTGTTCATCTGTTAACCAGTATTTTTCTCTGTTCTTCTTCTTATTTCTCCCCCTTCTAGTCATTTTCTTCTCTTGCGATCTTCATGAAAGTTCTTTATTTTTAAGTGTGCTACAACTTCTTCTTCTACATCATCCTCTAAGTCGTTCTGGTTTGGAAGTTATTTCCCATTTTTCAATATGCTGTCCTGTGTTCTTACTGTTCATCCGAGGTTCTTCTCAAGTTTTCATGCCCTTCTGTTCTTCTTTTCACCTTAGTCTCTTCATCAAAGTTCTTCATCTTTCTTAGATCTAAAATTGCTTCTTCTATCACTTACTCTAATTCTTCTTCATTTTTAAGTTATTTTCAGTTTTCTAAAGTTCAGTTTTTTTTGTCATGTTACTATTCATCCGTGTAGCACACTTATGTTCTTCCCTAATTTTTGTTGTGCCCCTGGTTTTGATGATGACAACCATGAGATGTGAATGTTGTACTAAACTCAAATGTTGAATTAAATCTTGATTCAATAACGCTTTCGTTTGATTTCATTCTTAATGCAAGAAAGGAATAGGGTCGACGCTGGAGTTCAAAGCGTCCTCGCATCAGTTGAAGATGCATTCACAGATACTCTTCACTGCGTTAACTCCACGCTAAGTGCTGCGTCAACTCATTCACTTAAGAAGCAGAGTCTTCTTCAGAACTACTCCAATGCGTCAACGCAACAGTAGGGCAGCTGTCGACGCAGTAGTTAATAAAGCAGAGTTAATGGTTCACTGGAACACCGCAGTGCGTCAACGCTATTGCATGACAGCGTCGACGCAGCAGTTGAGTCTGATGAGAATTCAGCTCTGGGTCAGTTCAGTGGGTTGATGCAGTGACCCCAGGCGTCAACGCATCCTGTCTTACTATCAAAGCCATATGAGAGATTTCAAGGCTGCGTCAACCCTGTGGACTCAATGGGTTGACGCCAACGGGAACTTCCGAGATCAGTTGGGTGGACCCCAGTCGCAAGTGACGTCAAAGGCCACATCAGCCAAAAGTGATTGCGATCTATTTTTTCCCTCGCGATTCCAGAAGGCTCTACACGGAGCAATCAGGGGGCTAACCAGAATATCTGGTTGGGGCCCACTAGATGTATATATGCATGGATCTGGAAATGAGAGTGGGAATTTTTTCTGCCGAATAGCAGAGGAGAAGGAGCCTTTCGAAGTTTGCTGTGGACAAGGCTGAGGAAGAGAATCACGAGAGAAACAGGGAGTTTATCTTCTTCCGATGTCGATATGCTGAAGACAGTAGTGAGATCAAGGAGCAGCGTTCTTTGTGAAGCTCACCTACATTTTGGAAGAAGAAGATCAGACGATCATTGAAGCTTCTTCCTCCAGAACTCTGAATTCAAGGCCGAGCTTCGGCTGCTTCACAGACCTGAGTTTATTTCTTCTTTTACTAAGTGGTTTCATTTTCTTATTTGTCTTACCATTTTGAACTCTATTATACTATTTCTCCCTAGTACTGGTTTGAGTAGAGGGAGGGGTTGATCCAGCAGACTGTGCTTGGATCAAGGGTCATTGGGCGTGTTGCCTGCAAGCTGTTTGTCAGCGGGTTAGAGAATCTGTTTCTCTGGTTAAGCCAAGCTGTAATGCTCAGCAGTGTATGTGAGGAAGCTTTTTCCTCGGTGTAGCTAAGCTGTAAAGCTCAGCAGGGATCCTCACTGGTTAAGTGAGGGGTGGACGTAGGTCTCCACAGGGAGACCGAACCACCATAAAAATCTGCGTACACTGTGTGGTTTGACTTCTCTTATTATTATCCCTTCGTTAGATGTTTGATTAGGCACGATTCTCATTGCTGTTTAGTTATTGATCTTATCTCTATCATTCTGCACCATAATTCGTGTGTGATCGTGCATAGAATATTTTAAAGGGTCAACCTATTCACCCCTCCCCTCTAGTTTGACATTCCACCTAATCCAACACGTGGTATCAGAGCTCGGCTCTCTTATTAAGGGTCTCACAACCCAGAGAGATTCAGTGGAATGGAAAACAAGGGGCTCATGCCTGAAGGGTATGCAGTGAATAGGCCACCCTTCTTTGATGGCACTAACTATGCGTACTGGAAAAATCAGATGCATGTTTTTCTAAGAGCTCAGGACCATGAGATTTGGAGAGTCGTGAGCAAGGGACCATATCAGATAGAAGGAGATGAAGAATTGTGGGTGAAGGAGCAGATTCGGAAGTCTAATGTCAATTGGAAAGCTATGAATATCATGCAATGTTCATTGCACCCTATGGAGTTTTCACGAGTATCTTCATGTGCCAGTGCCAAGGAAATGTGGGATAGACTCCAAGTGATTTATGAAGGTACGTCCGAGGTAAGGGAGACAAAAGCCAATATGCTAATTTCTGAGTATGAAGCTTTTAGGATGAAACCAGAGGAAAACATATCTGAAATGTATGCCAGACTAACCCTATTAGTGAATGGTCTTAAAGGTCTAGGAAAGGCTTACACAGATTACGAACTGGTTAGGAAGATTCTTAGATCTCTAACTCCAGTTTGGCACACCAAGGCCACTGTTGTTGAGGAATCTAGGAACCTTCCTACCACTACTCCTGATGAGCTTATCGGATCTTTGATGGCCTATGAGCTGAACTTCAAAAGGACTGATGAGGATGTGAAAAAGAAAAAGTCTCTTGCATTGAAGGCAGGACCAAGTAGCAAGGATACCTCAGATGACAGTCATTCATCTACCTCAGATGATGACTCAGGTGAGATAGCAATGCTTACTAGAAAATTCAGGAGGTTTCTAAGGAAGGAAGGTAAATTCAGAAACAACAGAAGACCAGAGGTAAGAAAGAGTTCAAAATTCAAATCAGAAAACTCTAGGAAGTCTGACAAGGTTGTCTGTTATCAATGCAGGAAACAAGGTCACATTAAATCTGAATGTCCAGAGAATGTGAAGAAAGTCCAACCGAAATGGAAGAATAAGAAGCCAAAGGCCATGATAAGTACGTGGAGTGACGAGGAGAAAGATGGAGATGAAGAAGAAAGTACTTCTAAAGAAGAGAGTGATGTTAAGTTGTGCTTCATGGCTAAGGGAGATGATAATGATGAGGTAACTTCCTCTTCTGAAAATTTCTCTTGTAGTGATTGGGAAGAAGCATTTAATGAATTGCTAGACAAATATGATCATGTAAAGAAAGAAAATAAATCACTCAAGAAAAAGAAAAATCTGACTAGTCAAGAGAGTTCATTAAATGATAAAATCAAGTGCCTAGAAGCTGATATTGTCAGTTTAAGAAAATCTCTTTGTGAAAGTGACTAATATAGAGATCAAGTAATAGAGATGAAGAGAGAAAATGAATTCCTACTGAAAATTCAGGATGACCTGAAACTCAAAATGCAAAAATTGGAGAGTGATGCAAAAATTGCTAAAGAAAAATATGAAGCAGTTCAAGGAGTGAATCAGGAACTCCAAGAAAACTTGAAGAAAATGAAAGATGAAAATTCAAGTAAACAAGCCTCTCTTGAGAAATTAACACAAGGTAAAAATAATCTTGAAACTGTCATGGGAATAAAAAGCAATTTCGGAAAAGAAGGACTTGGTTATAATCCAACCAAGAAGAAGGATCTAGGAACTAGATTCATAACTTTTGTTTTTGAACAAGGCACATATGAGCAGAGCCAAGTGTCTGAAAAGAAGACTTGTGAGAAAATTCAAGAAGAAGTAAAACAGACAGATGAAATCAGAAAAGAAAAGGGCAAAGAGAAAATGTATGATACCGTTAATGCCAATCACCATAAGAATGTGTCCAAGTTCAGAAGTAAATACTCAGGTCAGCCCATAGACCCTAGCTCATCAACCCAGCATCAAGAACATAGAAATTCATGGAGTCATAGGACTGGTACCCAACAGATGCGTCAACATACTGAGCATCATGCGTCCACTCATCCCATGTACCAAGGGTTTTACAGAAACAATGCTAGATCAAATCCTTGGGCGCGTCAACGCAGTGTCTGCACTGCGTCAACGTATACACCCTTCCCCAGTGGACATTCCTTAAGAAACATGAGAATGAGTCGACACAGCCACTTCAGTGTGTCGACACACCCTATGTACCAGAACCCATATGACAGAAAGATTAACTGGATGAGTCAACGCAATCATATGACAGGGTCTACGCAGCGAACCTACATGCCATCAAGAATTCAGTATTCCTACAGAACTTCACATCCTAGGTTCCCCAATGAGTCTTGGAGTCACAATAAATATTGGAATAAGAATGAGAATAAAACCTCATATCTCTCTAATAACAGAATTGGTTCAAAGAGGTCATTCCAAACGGTACCCCAATCCAATCAGAAGAATTTCAAATCTATGAACCCCACATCTCGAAAACCCTCAAAACAACAGATCTGGATTCCCAAAAGCATGCTGTCTTACTTGACACAATCATATGGTCTGATGGGACCCAAGTGTATTTGGGTTCCAAAATCTCTTGGTTGATGTGACTTGCAGGAGTGCCTTGCAGCTGTACACAATAGATGATACCTCGACAGTGACTGCTCAAGGCACATGACGGGCGATAAGACAAAATTCTGTCTCCTAGTTGAGAAAGAAGGAGGACATGTCACGTTTGGGGGAAACAATAAAGGTAAAATAATTGGAAAAGGTAAAGTTGGCAAAACTCCTCTTAACTCTATTGATGATGTGTTACTTGTTGAAAGTTTAGAATACAATCTTCTTAGCATAAGCCAATTGTGTGATAGGGGGCACAAAGTTGTGTTTGATTCTCATGCACGAACCATTACTGAAAAAAAGTCTGAAAGTGTAAAATTCTCTGGAAAAAGAATAAATAACATGTACATGGTAGATCTAGATGATCCTGCTCATAACAATCTTTGTCTAGCTGTGAATAAAAGTGAACTGGCTTGGCTGTGGTATCGTAGACTAGGTCATGCTAGCTATAGTGTCATGCATAAGTTAGTCAAATTCAACATGGTGAATGGTCTGCCTGATATTTCATTTAAGCAAAATGACAAAATTTGTAATGCATGCACTCAAGGCAAGCATGCTAGAAAATCATTTAAATCCAGAATTGAAAACCAATCTTCTAGACCTCTTGAACTTGTTTACATGGATTTGTTTGGACCCACAAGAACAGCAAGTTTGAGTGGCAATAGGTATGGATTTGTTCTGGTAGATGATTTCTCTAGGTTTACTTGGGTGTTCTTTTTAACTCATAAGAATGACGCATTTGAAGAATTTCAGGCATTCTTCAGGAAAATTAAGCAGGATGATAAGTACTCTATTTCACCTATCATGTCAGATCATGAAGAAGAATTTGAAAATTTAGAATTTGATGATTTTTGCAGGACAATGGGAATATCTCACAAATTCTCATCTCCAAGAACTCCTGAACAAAATGGAGTGGTGGAAAGGAGAAACAGAACCCTTGTCGAGATGGCTAGAACTATGTTAATCGAAGGACAACTCCCAAGGAAGCTCTGGGCAGAGGCAGTAAACACAGCTTGCTATATTGTAAATCGAGCAATGGTAAGACCTTTGTCAAAAAAGACTCCATATGAGCTGCTGAAAGGTAAGAAGCCATCTGTTGTATATTTCAGAGTTTTTGGATCTAAGTGCTTTGTTCAGAATAATAACAAACATGACTTAGATAAATTTAAACCTAAGAGTGAACCAGCCATATTTCTAGGTTATTCAAATCAATCTAGGGCCTATAGAGTCCTAAATATCAAAACTCAATCTGTTGAAGAATCTCCACATATTATTTTTGATGAAATGAATGTCAGGTCTGAAAATGAACTATCTTGCAGGGATACAGATGATAGTGAATTTCTTGAAGAAAAGGAAGAACAACGTACTCAAGAGGAAGAGCCAAGGTCAAATGAAAATCTAGCTGAATCAAGCACTAGAGGTAATGCAGATGACAATGAAGGTAACACTCTAACTAATGTTAGAATGTTAAGGGACCACCCTCTATCAAGTATTATTGGTAATCTGCATGACCCGACCAGAACTAGATCTCATTTCAGAACAATTGAAGAAATGGATAATTTGGCTCTTATATCTCAAATTGAACCAAAAAATGTAACTAAAGCCCTGAAAGATGATTGCTGGATAAATGCAATGCATGAGGAATTAAATCAATTCAAAAGAAATAAAGTGTGGCACCTTGTGCCAAGACCTAATGAACTTTCAGTAATTGGAACTAAATGGGTCTTTAGAAATAAACAAAATAAAAATGGAATTGTGATAAGAAATAAAGCAAGACTGGTTGCACAAGGATATAACCAAGAATTTGGCATTGATTTTGAAGAATCCTTTGCACCTGTAGCTAGATTAGAAGCTATTAGATTATTACTTGCATATGCATGTTGTCATGGAATAAAACTCCATCAAATGGATGTAAAAAGTGCATTTCTTAATGGGTTAATAAAAGAAGAGGTGTATGTTTAACAATCCCCTAGTTTTGAATCAATAGACTGCCCTGACCATGTTTACAGATTAGACAAAGCTCTGTACGGGCTCAAACAGGCACCTCGAGCATGGTATGATAGACTCAACTCATACCTCACTGAGAAAGGATACTTAAGAGGTAAAGTGGACCAAACCCTATTCACCAAGGTGAGAAATAATGACATTATTCTGGTTCAAATCTACGTTGATGATATAGTTTTTGGATCCACTAAACCTAGCATGTGTGAGGATTTCACAAATTTGATGACCACAGAATTTGAGATGAGTCTAATGGGTGAGCTTCAATTTTTTATAGGTCTAAAAATCACCCAAAGCAAGGATGGATGCTTCATCAATCAGGCAAAGTATGTCTCCGAACTTTTGAAGAAATATTAGATGGAGAATCTTAAGGCAATCAGCACACCCATGAGCACCAATACAAGTTTGGATGCAGATCTGAAAGGTACAAAAGTAGATGCAAAAACTTATCGAGGTATGATCGGATCACTCCTTTATCTTACTGCATCAAGGCCAGACATCAAATTTTATGTTTGTATGTGTGCTCGGTTTCAGTCTGATCCTAGAGAATCCCACTTGATTTCTGTCAAGCGTATTTTTTGATACCTTGCTGGAACTCGAGACTTAGGGATTTGGTATCCTGCATCTTGTACTTTTGATCTGGTATCATACTCAGATGCAGACTATGCTGGATGCAAACTTGACAGGAAAAGCACAAGTGGCTGTTGCCAATTTTTGGGAGGGTGTTTGGTTTCTTGGGCATCCAAGAAATAACACTCAGTGGCACTATCCACTGCAGAGGCAGAATATGTCGCTGCAGGGAGTTGTGGCACTCAAGTGTTATGGATCAAACACCAACTCCAGGATTATCAAACTGATCTTGGTTGTGTCCCAATATTGTGTGATAACACAAGTGCCATTAACCTGGCAAAGAATCCCATCCAACACTCTAGGACCAAACATATCGAAATAAGGCATCACTTCTTGCGAGATGAAGTAAATAAAAGTAGCTTTAAAGTGATCTTTGTAGACTCTGAACATCAACTTGATGATATTTTCACCAAGCCACTGAATAATAAAAGATTCTCTTGTCTTAGGAGAGAGCTTGGTTTGTGCAATCCTCATTTTGTTGCCTAAATTGATTGCTTGAATTCTTCCATGAAACTTGTCTGATAACTTTGCCTAAAAATAAATTGATTGCACGTCCTGCTTGAGTTGAAAATTTCTATTTTCTAAATAAGTCACAGATTTAGGGGGAGTTTAGTTTTGAGCTTATCTGCTTAATAACTCATGTTGAATAAATACCCATCATTAATAAAAACCCATCATGAATAAAAACCCATCATGTCAACAATTGCATTTTCATTCATACTGTCTGTCATGAATAAATGGAGGGTTAGTTTGCATCAGACTTTACACGCTAAGGAGTGCAATTCCGTTCTGTTAGAGTCAACTGTCTGGGTATCTGAAGATTGGTTTATGAGACTGAGTCAACATTGAAAAACATCTTCTGGAAACAGACTGAAAATTGATCTGATTGGTTGAGTGAGTAAACACAGTCATCAGGTTAAGTCAACGCACTGACAGAAATTTTCTGAAAACAGTTGCTGGAATTGATTGGATGTATTCAGAAGGGTACTACAGCTCTGAAGTTTGGATCTCACATATCCTTCTCTATATTGGCACTGGGCATCCAAGTCTATACATCCACTATTGAACCTCAAAGTCTACACATCGCCTCATTTCTTCAGAGTCTATACATCCACAATTGAATCCCAAGTCTGTACATTAGAGAACCTTCCACAATGTCCTGTGGCCTTCAAGCGTTTCAAGTCTATTCATTGATGTTTTGGCCAAGTCTGTACAGCCTTCTGTTGAAATCTTTGAGTACCTCAGCTTGTCTTCTCAACTTCTTGTCAATCTTGTTGCTTCCACATTCAGTGTTTCAACTTGTAGTGAAGAACCACTCAATCTTGAGTATGAAGGAAGTTTCTTGAGATCTGAAATGTGAATTGATGTCATAGATTCAGGGGGAGCTAAAATGATAATTCCCTTATAAGATATGATGATGATTATTGACTGTCTCTAGGCTATATTAATGGTTGGAGTTTTATAAATATTATGTTCTTTGAACGATAAAAATTCATGAACACTAAAGTGCTGTGCATATGGAATAGGTTCAGAACCATTTAATAAAACTGAGAACTCCTCATTTCTTGAACTATTATGATCAATAGTAAAGACACCTTTGTGCAAAATGAATTTAACATCTGTATTGTTCTTAAACTCAGTTCAGGGTTAATAAAAGCTTAAGAAACATACCCTATATATACAATGATTCATATCATAAATTGTAGAGCAATGGCAAGCCTTCACTGAGAAACTGTCTCTATGAACCAATGAAGTGCAAATGAGCATGTCATGATGTGGGCTGTTACCTCTATTTTAAAAGAAAAAGTATTCAGTGCAGAGCAATGGTTACTTTCCACTGAGAAACTACCTTCATGCACCACTGAAGTGCTACAAGGCATGTCATGATGTGAGTTGCCAACTCTGTTTCAGGTATGCAGAATAGTAAGCTATGCTAAGTAGCCGGGGACTCTGGTGTCTGATAAACATGTGCACCTGTGTCAAAAGGCTAGCTATACTTGACTGCAACTGTTGAAAAATAAAAATTATCAATGTTCATATGGGGTTGACCTGAAGCTCAAAAATAAAATCCTTTTGAGTTTATCCTCAATTCATGTTAAATTCACAACCATAAGGGTATCTTGAAATTGAACCTTCTAGGGATATAATTTGAGAAAGTTCCATGTGTGAAAATTGTTCAATCCTCATTCCATAATCATGCTCTTCTTATTCAAGGATTTTTCTCAAAGTCTTAAGATTATCTTACTCCACATCGTTATATGGATTTAGGGCTCTCATAATCTCTCATCATAAGATCTTATAGGGGAACTTGAGTTTTATCGATTAAAAATCCCTGAATGTCATTTCATCTCGTCACAACTTCTTTGTCTTAAGAATGCCTAAATACTGTGGGACTTCCCTATCTACTGTCCACTTTACACTATTTTACTTTGGTGGCATCGACGCAGTGCCTTACAGCGTCAACGCAGTCATTTACTTACTCCACTTACATCCCATTCCGGTTCAGCACAGTGAACCGGTGTACCCTTTTTGAATCGAAAAGTGAATGGTCTTCTTATATAAAACCCCGCAACGTAAACGCTGCAGTCGCCTCCGCCTCTTCCAAAACCTAGTGGGTTTCTACCTTTCTGAATCTCTCCACCCTGCCTCTTCCGTTCTTTCTCTCAATCTTCACCCTTCCTGTTCCCATTTGTCTCTCGCTGCCATGGCGCCTCCGGAACAACAGAATAAGGGGAAGAACAAGAAGGGTCTACAGAAGAGAGATCCCCTCTTTGCTACGGGCATGATTGAGCCTCGCACCAAATATACGATGAAGGAAACACCGTCTGTGTCAGCTCCACCACCACAACAAGGAAAAGAGAAAAGCCCGCCGGCAAAGACAAGGGCAGCAAGGAAAAAGGGCAAAGACAAGGGCTTGGCAGATCCCTCAACAGAGAAACCATCTCCTTCAGCTCCAAGGAAACGGAAAGGCAAAGAGATAGCGTTACCTCTTCGAAAATGCAGTCTTCATCCCAGCCCGCCAACCAAAAAGACAAAGGTATCTAATGTCAGGACAGAAGAGCATGTTCCATCTTCAGGTGCTGCGACGGGAAAGAAAGGTGCGGACAACTCTCATGCAAGGTCTTCTGATCCCTCTCTTACCGTCAACGTGGAAGAACCTCTGAAAGTTCTTATTTCACGGTATATTGTTGCTACTGACCATGAATTGCTTGAAGTTTTTTCGCAACTATTTCCTACCTTGGATTATCAGGGCTGGTGGTCTTTCGTTACAACTCATAAGGTCTATTACCCCACCCTGGTCCGAGAATTCTACCACAATTTGAAGTATGAACCTCATATTCCGAAACTTTCATCAACTGTCAGGAATGTTAGTTTCGAATTAACAAATAAATTGTTTGTCAGAGCTTGGAAAATTCCCATGAATGGGGTTCAGCTACATAGATTTGAGTTTGATGAACATGATGCCTATGCTCTCCTGACTGACAAACCTAGTGATCCTTCAGCCGTCAGGGTAACTTACTTATCCATTCTTAAAGCAAATCAGTTCCCTCCATTGAATAGACTGCTCCACCATATGTGCACATCAATAATCACACCTCAAAGTAGTGGTAGAGAACGGGTCACTGAGATGCAGAGATTTTTACTATACTGTATGCTGAAAAGAATACACATTTCACTGTCTGATGTAGTTATTCAGACTATGGGTTCTTGCTTGACACAATCCAGAACACTCCCTTATGCTGCTCCATTGACTGCCATTTTTTGAAAAGTTGGAGTAGATTTTGGTACTGAGAAGAAATTGATCATCCCTAAAGGGAATGTATACTCCCTTTCTTACATTCAGAAGTTCATGGGATTTAAAGTTATAAATGGACAGCCAGTCAGGATTCTACCAAGTCAGAAACCAGTGACTACCTCAGTGGAGACTGGTCGTGCAGCCAGAACTGAAACTCAACCCCAGCAAGAGGCCAGTCCAAACAGAATGGAAAGACCAGAAGCTAGGGCAGATAGACCTGAGACTAGCTCAGCTGGCATGGAATATCAAGAGTTCAGTAACATCCAGGATGAGTACACTGTACAAGATGATACTCCTGTGCTTCCTGTTCCTTCCAGAGAACTTGTCATAGTACAAGGTCCTCTTCCGGAACCCTCTCCACCAAGAGGACCTGCATCTTCTTCTGAGGACATTCCAGCCAACTCTCAGAATGATTTTTTTGGTATCAATCCTACTCTCATTCAATTTTTGGAAACAAAATTCAAGAGTATTGACTCCTCCATAATGCACCTAAGTTCAACAACGGATATGAGGCTGTCACACCTTGAACAGAAATTAGACAACAGATGGGAAAAATTTACACGTGATAAATTCAAGTCAGACAAGAAGCTTCATGAATTTATGGAATCTCTTCTTCAAGCCTGTTAGAAAGCTGGTTCAGTCATGCGAAACTTACAAAACGTGCATCAACAATGTTTGCACAGGATACAAAGTGTACAGACATACAACTATGATGTCAGGGAAAACCAGTCCAAGTTGAACTTGAAATATTCCACCCTGATTGACAAGAACAATGAGTTCAGTGCCCAAGTTCAAACTTTGTTTGACAAGATTACATCCTTTGGTCAGGACATCACTAGACTGTTTGAAAGAACCACTTTGGTAGGTGATGAGGTGGTGGATGTGCTGCACATTCTAAAAGAAAATTTCCCACCCACAGTTGAAGATCAGCGTGATGTATACTGCCCTCCACCAACTGAAGCATCCTCCTCTGCACCTGAATGGGGATCTCAATAGAAAGCTCAGGTGGACTATCTGTTTGATATACTGTACAACTGGTTTGATGGTATTTCTACTAAGCTCAAAGAATACCACAAGTTTGTAGTGAACAGAGATCAGCTGCTTTCTGAAAGGATGGACACTATGGCAGCTTCCATAGCTCAGCTTCAGCAACAGTTGGATATTGTGTCCACAACTGTACTTCAAGCTTCCTCATCTACTCCCCTTCCTGATGATGTCAAAGGTGGAGAATCATGAACTCAAGCTGGAGTCTAGACTAGAGCTGCATTACATCTGCATCAAATATGTTGACTGACTAAAAGTTCCCTTCTTTTTGTCTGTGCATATGATGTAAAACCCTGAACTTAAATGAATGACAAAATTGATGTTTGCTTCAGTCACTGAATGGAATTCTTGTTGATCTGAATTTTCTTGCTTGATCTGAATAAACATGTTTGTTTAGATGCAATGGCATTCACCTCATAGTTGCCATCATCAAAAAGGGGGAGATTGTTGTGCCCTTGGTTTTGATGATGACAACCATGAGATGTGAATGTTGTACTCAACTCAAATGTTGAATTAAATCTTGATTCAATAATGCTTTCGTTTGATTTCATTCTTAATGCAAGAAAGGAATAGGGTCGACGCTGAAGTTGAAAGCGTCCACGCATCAGTTGAAGATGCATTCACAGATACTCTTCACTGCGTTAACTCCACGCTAAGTGCTGCGTCAACTCATCCACTTAAGAAGTAGAGGCTTCTTCAGAACTACTCCAATGCGTCAACGCAACAGTAGAGCAGCGTCGACGCAGCAGTTAATAAAGCAGAGTTAATGGTTCACTGGAACACCGCAGTGCGTCAACGCTATTGCATGACAGCGTCGACGTAGCAGTTGAGTCTGATGAGAATTCAGCTCTGGGTCAGTTCAGTGGGTTGACGCAGTGACCCCAGGCGTCAACGCATCCTGTCTTACTATCAAAGCCATACGAGGGATTTCAAGGCTGCGTCAACCCTGTGGACTCAATGGGTTGACGCCAATGGGAACTTCCGAGATCAGTTGGGTGGACCCCAGTCGCAAGTGACGTCAAAGGCCACATCAGCCAAAAGTGATTGTGATCTATTTTTTCCCTTGCGATTCCAGAAGGCTCTACACGGAGCAATCAGAAGGCTAACCAGAATATCTGGTTGGGGCCCACTAGATGTATATATGCATGGATCTGGAAATGAGAGTGGGAATTTTTTCTGCCGAATAGCAGAGGAGAAGGAGCCTTTCGAAGTTTGCTGTGGACAAGGCTGAGGAAGAGAATCACGAGAGAAATAGGGAGTTTATCTTCTTCCGATGTCGATCTGCTGAAGATAGTAGTGAGATCAAGGAGCAGCGTTCTTTGGGAAGCTCGTCTACATTTTGGAAGAAGAAGATCAGACGATCATTGAAGCTTCTTCCTCCAGAACTCTGAATTCAAGGCCGAGCTTCGGCTGCTTCACAGACCTGAGTTTATTTCTTCTTTTACTAAGTGGTTTCGTTTTCTTATTTGTCTTACCATTTTGAACTCTATTATACTGTTTCTCCCTCGTACAGGTTTGAGTAGAGGGAGGGGTTGATCCAGCAGACTGTGCTTGGATCAAGGGTCATTGGGCGTGTTGCCTGCAAGCTGTTTGCCAGCGGGTTAGAGAATCTGTTTCTCTGGTTAAGCCAAGTTGTAATGCTCAGCGGTGTATGTGAGGAAGCTTTTTCCTCGGTGTAGCTAAGCTGTAAAGCTAAGCAGGGATCCTCACTGGTTAAGTGAGGGGTGGACGTAGGTCTCCACAGGGAGACCGAACCACCATAAAAATCTGCGTACACTGTGTGGTTTGATTTCTCTTATTATTCTCCATTCGTTAGATGTTTGATTAGGCATGATTCTCATTGCTGTTTAGTTATTGATCTTATCTCTATCATTCTGCACCATAATTCGTGTGTGATCGTGCATAGAATATTTTAAAGGGTCAACCTATTCACCCCTCCCCTCTAGTTTGACATTCCACCTAATCTAACAGTTTTCACCATCTTCTGATCTTATACTCTCTCTACACTCTTCACAAAACTTTTTATTCTATTCCTGATCCTCAACTTTTGTTTCTATCACTTCTTCTAAATCTCTATGATTTCAAAGTTATTTCACTTCTAATCTTGCTCCGTTTCTATTATTTTTGTTTTACTATTTTTTAGCTCCCTTCCTTTTCTATCTATCTCTCCCTCCTCTATTTTCATCCAAACATTCCAAGGCGGAGATTATCTTCTATTGATCCTCTTGGCGGCGTCCATCTCCACGGTGGGGTGATCCACTCCAAGGCTCGGCACGGCGATTAGGCGGTGATCTTCATCTTCATCTTGGCTATATTCTTTCCCCTTTTCTTTATTTTGTGAGTTGTAATTTTCATTTTCATAGAGTGTACTTTTCGCTTCCATCTTAATAAAAGTTCATCTTTGTAAATTGTGGTTGTCTTAGTTTCTCTTTCTATCTCTTCTAAGTTCTTTTCTTTACCCCTCTCATCTTCTTTAGTGGATTTATTTTCATGCAATTTATTTTTCCTTAGATTAATCTCACTCAAAACTCGACTTGTCAAAGCATAAAGATATTTTCCAACTTATTCCAAAATGTTATTTCCTCCTCGTGGGATCGACTCCACTTATCACTATACTTGATTTTTTAATCTTTAAAAGTGAGTGAGTACGAATATTTTGAAATTGTGGCACGGCTTTTTAACGACGGGTTTGTGGCTATCAATTTTTGGCGCCATTACCGGGGAGGAATGATGATTTTTAGTTTAAGAACTTTGTTTTCCTTGTATTTATAGTGTACTAATAAAGTTCTCTTTTCTTATTTTTACAGAAAATAAGGGAGAAAAAGTAACTTGAAAATTCAAAAAAACCAGAGGTAAGTTCTCCACCTTTTCCTTAATCTTTTTGTCATTCATTTCGAAAAAAAAAAGAACGAGGAAATACTTTTCAAGTAAGTATCCAAACTTTTGCTCCTTTATTTTATTTTCATTTCTCTACATTTCATATATTGTGGTTAGATAGGTTCACTAAAAAAAAACTCTTCACTTGAACCAAATAAAAATTCTCATTCCAAGAGTAGAAATCTCACTTTCATGCTTTAGGTCATGCATCATGTAGGATAGAAGTTCTTCCTTTCTTATTGTTTAATTTGTGTTAATTTCATTTTGGAAGATTGCATATCATTTTAAAGTATCTTAAGGGCAACACCCATAAGCAAGATAAGGTGGAGATTTCATCACCCTTCCTTAGCCCACAAACCACAATTCCCTTGATCTTTGCATCACCTAGACCTTAAATAAAATCCAGTAGATGTTGGCCCTAGGTTCACACTGTGGTTCTTGTGTTATTTGGGCTTACCCTCTTGTGAAAATCGGTGCCTAAAGTAAGACGGTCGGACGACAAACGCCTTAAGCGGGCTACTGATTTTTAATTAGGACCTTGCGAAAGTAAGGGGAGCCTCCCACTACCCCACCCCTTACCTGGCCGGTGAAAATATTGAGGGTGAACTCAAGTTGCACTTTAGCCATTTTGTGAAACCTAATTTGTAGGTCTAGGTCACATCTAGGTCATTAGGTAATTTATGTGACAACTTGTTTGTGTTTGCATAAAAAAATTTAAAAAAAATATAAAAATAAAAAAAATCCTCATCTTCTCTTTCTTCGTCCTACTTTGTGTCAAAAATAATAATAATAAAATAAATAAAAAACAAAAATCATCATAAAAAAATCCATTTCATCTCTCTCTTCGTCCTAGTTCATGCAAGGTAGAAGATCTTAACATCCAAACCTACTAGGACCCATTTAAGAAATTGAGAGAGTCTTGTATCCAGGGATCGATCTCCAACAAGATCTCATGGCCGAAAATCAAGGACCTCACCACCAAAATCTAATGACCGAAAATCCCGATCCTCCAAAGCAAATGAAGGACTATTTCTTACCCAATCAATACCAACCGTCCTTCTATGTCCAAGCACCTCAGAACCAGGCGGTTCATTATGAAATTAAGTCTAGTACCATCCAAATGTTACCATCTTTCTATGGAAATCCCAATGAAGACCCTTACAAACATCTTGATGAGTTCCTTCAGATCTGCTCAACTGTTAAAATCCAGAATTTCTCTGATGATGCTCTTAGGCTAACTCTCTTCCCATTCTCTCTCAAGGATAAATCCAAATATTGGTTAGGAGCCTTGGGTAGGACCATTGATACATGGGCGGAAATGCAAAAAGAATTTTTGAAGAAGTTCTATCCCATAGGACGAACCAATACCATGAGAAGAGTAATTACTGGATTCACACAAAATCCTGGGGAACATATCCATGAAGCGTGGGATAGACTGAAAGATTTGTTGAGGAAATGCCCCCACCATGGGTTATCAAGATGGCAAATTGTACAGGCATTCTATGAGGGTTTGACGGAGAATTATAGACAGATGGTGGATGCATCATGTGGGGGACCATTCATGAGTAAGAGCAAAGACGAGGCTTACGATTTATTTGAAATACTTAGTGAAAATTCAATTAGTCATGCCTCGCTCTCATCCTATGAGAGAATGATTGGGCCGGCTAAGAGGGGTGGACTTTATGAAGTTAAGAGCCAATGTGAGTGTGAGAATAGGATGGACATTAATGCCTTGACTCAGAAATTGAAAAAAATAGATTTGTTGGCACAGAAGATGGAAAAGGTTGATCTTGTAACTCAGAAGCTAGATCAATTGTTATCTAGGCATGAACCTTCTTCTTCTTTAGCCCCTCGACCTCAACTATTCTCCGCTCCCAGTCATGAAGAGATTTGTGCTCTTTGTTCTAGCCCTGATCATGGGATAACTGATTGCCCCACAGCAGCCCAACTTCCCCCATTCATCCAAGAATAAATCTTCACTACTCAGGGTGTCTCTAAGCCTCCTTATGATCCGTATTCCAACACTTATAATCCAGGCTGGAGGAACCACCCGAATTTTTCTTAGAAATCTCAGCAAGGTTCATCCACCCAATCTAATCCCTCTTTTCAAAAACAACCCTTTCAAGCTCAAGCCCACCAACATTACCAATCTCCTTTTCAACAAGCTCAGTCTCATCATAATTTCTCTCAATCCAATGTACCTTTCAACAATATTCTCAACCTCCTTTTCAGCATTCTCAGGCCCGTATCCTCAACCTCCCACTCAGCATTTTCAGGGCCAGTATCATCAGTATCCTCCAAACCATTTTCAAGCTCAAGTTCCTTTCCAACCTCCTCCTCCTCAACCTCCGCAGCCTAATTTTGATGACAAGTTTGAACAAATCCAACAACTCATCCTTACCCAAGCACAATCCATTTCTAAGTTGGAAAACCAGATAGGGCAACTTGTTGCTAATAACATGAGAAGAGAGGTAGGCCAGCTCCCTAGCCAACCGGTGGCCAACCCCCGCAATCAACAACCTCCAGGCTTCCCTCCAAGAGCTCCCTTTCTTCCTCAACCCAATCAGCCAATCAACCTCAGCTGCCCCCTCCTGCAGGTCCCCAATTTGAGAATGCAAAGGCAATCTCTTCTCTTAGGAGCGGGAATGTTTTAGATAATCCTTATAGGATTAAGGAAGTTGGAAGTAGTTCGGGTCAAGATGCCACATGGAAAGTGATAGTGAGGATGAGGAGCCGGTGATTGTGCAAGAGAAAAAGAAGTCGGAGGGTGGAGAGAAGAAGTTGGATAAAGGGAAGGCGAAAGTTGATGAATGACTCCAAGAATATGTGCCTCAGGTCCCTTTTCCCGATGCACTAAAGTCGAAGGCTCACAAGAAACTGCCGGTGCAACAGGAAGAATTAGTGGAATTGTTTAAACAGGTGAATATCAATATTCCACTCTTGGATGCAATCAAGCATGTGCCGACATATGCAAAGTTTTTGAAAGAGCTTTGTACTCCAAAGAGGGAGCCAAGGGCGGTAACTCAAAAGATCCGCTTGTCTGAGGATGTGAGTGCTGTTTTGATGAATCATTTGCCAAAAAAATTAAAGGACCTCGGAGCCCCTTTAATCTCATGTGATATAGGTGGAGTCACTTTTGATCGAGCATTGCTAGACTTAGGTGCTAGCGTGAATCTTTTGTCCCAATTTATCTATGAGTAGTTTGATCTGGGAGAGTTAAAACTCACTTCAATCATCCTTCAATTGGCGGATAGGTCGGTTAAAACTCCAAGGGGTTTGTTGGAGGATGTCATTGTTAAAGTGCATGAATGCTATTTCCCGGTGGATTTTCTCATTTTGGATATGACCTCATCCCAGGATCTAAAGTACACACCTATTATTTTGGGACGTCCTTTTCTAGCAACAGCTAAGGCCAACATCAACTGTGCCACAGGAATGATGGATATTTCATTTGGAGGTGAGAAAGTTTCTCTAAATGTATTTAAGGCATCTCAATATCCAGATCAAGGAGAGGAATGCAATGTCATTGATATCTTTGAGGATGTGATTCCGGATAACATTGAGGACACCCTAGAAGAGGGTGGTATGCTTCAGATTCTCCTCTCTCTTCTACACCCTGGTCTAGGATAGAACCACTTCCTGCACTTCAATCTGAATCAATCTTACCATCTGTTGAACATCCTCCCGCTCTGGAACTCAAGCCTCTCTCGGACTCCCTTAAATATGCATATCTGGGACCTAACCACACTCTACCTGTCATCATTGCCTCCAACCTCACTTCTGCCCAGGAAGCCTCAACTCTTAACTGTTCTCAAGGAGCACAGGGGGACAATAGGTTGGTCGGTGGCGGATCTCAAGGGCATTAGTCCAGATGTTTGTATGCACCATATCTATTTAGAGGACAATGCCAAGCCGAGCATGAAAATGCAACACCGGTTGAATCCTAACATGAAAGAGGTGGTTAAGCAAAATGTGGTGAAGTGGTTGGATGTCGAGATTATATATCCCATCTCTGATAGCAAGTGGGTCAGCCCCACACAAGTTGCTCCAAAGAAATCCGGGCTGACCGTGATTCAAAATGAGAAGGGTGAAGAGGTGCCAATGAGACTACAAACGGGGTGGAGAGTCTGTATTGATTACAGGAAATTGAACTCAATAACAAAGAAAGATCACTTCCCTCTCCCATTTTTGGATCAGATTTTAGAGAAATTAGCTGGGCAAAGATATTTTTACTTTTTGGATGGATACTCCGGGTACAATCAAGTTGCTGTCTACCCGGAAGATCAGGAAAAGACTAGATTCACGTATCCATATGACACGTTTGCATTTAGAAGAATGCCATTTGGGCTTTATAATGCCCCTGCCACCTTTCAGCGGTGTATGATGGCAATCTTTTCTGAAATGGTGGGAGAATTTTTAGAGATTTTCATGGATGACTTCTTAGTCTTTGGTGACTCATTTGATTGCTGCTTGGAGAATTTACAGAAGGTGCTGGCACGATGTATTGAATCCAACCTTGTGTTAAGCTGAGAGAAAAGCCACTTCATGGTAAGAGAAGGCATTGTGTTAGGCCATGTTATTTCCGAAAGGGAATAGAGGTAGACAATGCTAAGGTTGATTTGATTTCCAATCTTACTCCCCCGTCGTCTATCAAGCAAATCCGCTCTTTTCTTGACCATGCGGGTTTTTATAGAAGATTCATTCAGAACTTCTCTACCATTACTCGTCCGCTCACTAAGCTCCTAGCCAAAGACACTCCATTCCAGCTAGATGAGCCTTGCCTTGAGACTTTTCACTCTCTTAAAGCGACCCTCACTCAAGCCCCAATCCTGCAGTCTCCTAATTGGTCGCTCCCATTTGAAATCATGTGCGATGCCTCTAACTATGCCATAGGAGCTGTCTTAGGCCAGAGAATTGATAAGAAACATGTTGTAATTTATTATGCGAGTCGCACCCTCGCCGATGCTCAATTGAATTATACCACCACAGAGAAAGAACTTCTGGCTGTTGTGTTTGCCCTAGAAAAATTTTGCTCATATCTTTTAGGGGCCAAAGTCATTATTTATTCAGATCACGCTGCCTTGAAATACCTGCTCACCAAGAAGGATGCTAAACCCCGTTTAATTAGATGGATTCTCTTGCTACAAGAATTTGATCTTGAGATCAAGGACAAGAAGGGGTTAGAGAATGTTGTGGCTGATCACTTGTCTAGAATTGTGATTCCTGAAAGTGCTCCTATGTTTGATTCCTTCCCTGATGAGCAAATTCTTTTTATCTCTCATAACTCAACCCCCTGGTACGCTCACATAGTCAATTACCTGGCAGTAAGATAGATTCCAGGAGTGTGGTATAGGCAAGAGATGGATCGATTCTTTTCAAAGGTTAAGCACTACTTTTGGGAGGATCCCGAGCTGTTTCACATGGGTCACGATCAAATAATAAGAAGATGTGTCCCCGAGGAGGAGCAACAATCTGTTTTGAACTTCTGTCATAATCTCGCCTATAGGGGACATTTTTCAGGAAAGAAAATAGCGGTAAAAGTTTTGCAGAGTGGATTCTATTGGCCCACCTTATTCAAAGATGCTTATGAATTTTCCAAAACTTGTTTAAGATGCCAAGCTGTGGGCAGTAATTCAAAAAAGGATATGATGCCGCTAAACCCCATTCTGGTTGTAGAAAATTTTGATGTTTGGGACATTGATTTCATGGGACCGTTTCCACCATCCTTTGGCAATGAGTACATCTTGGTGGCGATCGACTATGTTTCGAAATGGATAGAGGCTGTTGCTATTAGGACTAATGATCATAAGGTGGTCATGAAATTTGTCAAGAAAAACATCTTTTCTAGATTTGGGTGTCCTAGGGCTATGATCAGTGATGGAGGGTCCCATTTCATAAACTTTCAATTTCGAGCTTTGCTTCGTAAATATGACATCACTCATAAGCTCGCTACCCCCTATCATCCCCAAACCAGTGGCCAAGTGGAGGTTTCCAATAGGGAGATAAAGAACATCTTACATAAGACAGTTCGGCCTGATAGGAAAGACTGGTCCGAGAGACTAGATGATGCACTCTAGGTCTATAGAACTACCTTTAAGACTCCCATTGGCATGTCTCCATATCGTCTCATTTTTGGAAAAGCCTGCCACTTGCTTGTAGAGCTTGAACATAGAGCCTATTGGGCCATTAAGCAAGTCAACTTCAACTTAACTCAAGCTGGAGCCCAAAGAGCCCTACAACTTAATGAATTAGAGGAACTGCGTAATGAGGCCTACGAAAATTTCAAGATTTACAAAACAAAAACTAAAGCTTTCCATGATATACATATTCATAGGAAAACTTTTCATGCTAATCAAAAGATTTGGCTTTTCAATTCGAGGCTACGCTTGTTCCCAGGTAAGTTGAAATCCAGATGGGATGGACTATTCATTATTGTTAAGGCATTTGACCATGGAGCCGTTCAAATTCTGAATCCACAAAATGGTCATATTTTTACTGTTAACAGTCAAAGGTTGAAACCATACTTGGAAAATGAGCTGTTATCACTAAAAGAATCCATAGCATTGTGTGATCAGTAATGAATTCCTTTTTGAGCTTTCACGTGTCTGGCTGAAGACGGTAAACTTAGCACTTCTGGGAGGCAACCCATGATTTTTATGATTTGATATTTTGATTTAGTGTGTTTCTTTTTTAGTTGTCAGGCCAAGAAGAGAAGGAGCCATCGTCATCACTTTTCCCCGCCCACCAGGTTGTATCCTTCCATCCCCACCATATTCTCTGTTTACTTGTTCTCTGATCTTTCTATTGCATATGCCATTGAGGATAATGTCATTCAAGTTGGGGGGGAGAGAAAAATTTTCATGATGCATATAGTACAACCTGATAGGAGTTCTGTCTTGCATGTCATCGTTACATGAAAGTAGAAAGAGGTAAACCCCATCTTGAGTTACATGATTCATGCTTAAATTAAAAGTAATTCTGGAATAGAAAAGACTAGGCAGAAGGATGATGGAAAATTTAGTCAATCTTACCATGAAAAACTAATATAAGAATCCCTTTAAAGTTCAGCTGCACTTTAGAAAAAAAAAGAAATTCATGTTGCACACTAATGAAACAAGCTAGACAAGTCCTCTGCTAGTTTTTGTATGTTGTCTGATATTCTGCACTTCTTAAAAAAAGAGATCTTTTTACAAAGCTTTCTGCCAAATTATCTATCAAAAAAAAAGGAAAAAAGAAAGAGAGAGAGAGAAGAAAGAAAGAAAGAAAGAAAAAAAACACCATGAAAAATGCCCCTAGTCTTAGTAACCGGGCCTACTTCACCTAAGACGTGTTGAGGTTCGCATAAAATAGAAAAGGGAACCTTGATCTGCGAAATTGGGCCTGCTTCTCCTAAGGCAAGAGTCGAGGTTCACGTTGAGCAGTGAAGGGTAGTGCAGCATCATGTGTGGCATAAAAGATCTCAAAGGGACAAAACAATAAGGTAGACAAAAAGCTAATATACTTAATGCTCCGATCTAAGAGGTGTAGGGTTGAAGGGCATTTACTTGGAATAGCGAATGAGAGATACAATTGTCTAAGCTGTGGATTTGGTAGTTACACATGCACAAGTGCTATTGAGCTCTGATTTGAATTCTTAATCATATACTATTAAGTTCCTACAGAAGGCTAGTGTGCATTAATGATTTCAGATTCCTAATCTTTGGTTGATTCTATGAAGGGAGAACTGGATATGAGAGCATGAATTTTACAAACTCTTGTTAGTCCTAAATTTTAATTTATTGGCATTACTAAGGGACTAGCAATGAGTAAGTTGGGGGGTGTGATAAGTGTCTATTTCTTTTGATAATTCATAGCATGAACACCATTTTATGTGCATATAATTAGGTAATTATGCATTGGAGAGGGGGATTTCCGCAGCCCACCACAAAGGCAGCCCAACAAGACCCACAAGGTCCAACCAGGCGAGCCCGCCCGAGTGATAGCCCACAGGGCCCACTTAGGGAAGAAAAGCCCAATAAATAAGACTCGAGGAACTAACTCTCCCTGGCGGCCTTCTAGGCTCGGAGGGCCCGAGACAACGGTCAGGTCCCAAGGAAGGTCCGGCCTAAAGCCCTCTCCCCGTCCGAGAGAGATAGGCTCCAGCCGACCTATCCGACCCCACCTTCGCCGGGCCATGCCTATCACTCGGACATGAGCTAGCATCCCCGAGGCTCGGTAAGGCCGGTTGATTATCCACATGTGCAGCCGTTCAGAGTCCCCCGCCAGCGGGAGAGTCTGGGGAGCCGCCGGACTCCGAGGGGATAACGTTCCCACGATCAGGCCATGAAAGCCCCCGTTAAAGACGTAACTCCCGCCGGAAACCCCTCAGCTTACAGGACTCCTGAAGGCGGCGCACTATTTAAGCAAGGGATACCCTCCGGAAGAAGGTAAGAGAAACAAGGCATTCACACACCCTTAGCTCCTGAGCACGATTCGCTTCACCCTCTGGTGGAGAGGATTCTCGCGCATCAGCTCTCTCCTCCCCCCATTATTGCTTCCACCATAGCTCTACTGACTTAGCCATCGGAGGGTTTTCCCCCAGGGAGATCCCCTGGGCCCTCTGATACGTTTCCCTCTCTTGCAGATTCATCTTCTGGTGATCCATAGCCCGCTCAGGACTCAGCGCGAGATCTCGCCTCTTCATCTGGCGCCGTCTGTGGGAAACGCACGAAGAGCCAAGATGGTGAGAAAAAGCTCAGGGAGGAGATCCGCCGGTGGGACGGGTAAGGCTGTGGCGGCGGCGGGAGGCGCCCCCTCTAGGGTCTCACAGAGCCCCCCCTCCAACGCCAGCATCCCCACCAACAGGCCACCACCCCCCCCGGCGGAGACAGGGGCACCCCTCGACGGTGGCGCCAACGCCTTCCAGGCCCTCAACGAAAAGATGGACGTCCTCGTGGAGCTCATGAGGGCACAGGCGGCCAGGGACGCAAGGTCCCGCGCCCCGTCAGGAAGTCCCCCTCGAAGGAGTGTGACGCAGTACACCGCTGGAGGCAGCTTCACCCTCCGCGGCCGACAGCTCCTCCGCAACGACGTCGGAGGACCCTCGCAAGCTCCGCCTGCGGAGCAAGAGGCTTCCTCCACGCCGAGGAGAGGGAAGCAGGGAGCGAGGCCACCGCGCCCGGGCACTAGTGCCCCGGGAGATCGCCAAGACGCCCCCCCCAGCCCCACGGTGCGACTGCAGCCAGAGCTGTCCCTCCGACTGCGAGATTTCGAGAGACGGTTCGCAGAGCAAGAGCGCGCCCTCCGCGCCCTGCAGAAGACCTCTCTCCCGGAGGACGAGGAGAAATCCCCTTTCTCCGAGTACATCTTGAAGGCAGAGGTCTCTCCCAGAGCCTCCATTCCAACCTTCAAACTCTACGACGGCCAGGGCGACCCAGCCGACCACTACGATAGCTTCGACACCCTGGTGACCCTTCATGGAACGCCGGATCCCATCAAATGCCGAGCCTTCGCGGCCACCCTGGTCCAAGGTGCTCAGGCATGGTTCCGGGCCCTCGCCCCTGGGTCCATTCGAGACTTCAGGCAATTCGGGCGAATTTTCAAGGAGAGTTTCGCCGGTAGCGCCCCCCCAAGGTCAGTAGCGGGGCTCCTGGCTCTCAAACAGGCGCAAGGGGAGAGGCTCCGGACTTACGTCCACCGATTTAAATCGGAAGCCCTCAGGATCCCCCGCCTGGATGTGGCCTCAGCCACAACCGCACTGACCGGGGGCACCCGGGACGAGAATCTCCGCCGCGAGCTTGTCCTCCACCCTCCCTCGACCCTTGCCGAGCTAGTGACTCTAGCACTGCGCCACGCCGAGTGCGAAGAAGTACTCAGCGCCTGCCGAGACGCAACCGGCTCGGGTCGGGAGGGGGACAAAAAGTAGACCTCCGAGCCAAACCCTGGCTCGAGTAAGAAGCGCGATCGAGAAGGAGAGCGCAAGAGAAAGTACGAGCGGTACACCCCCTTGACCGCGCCAGTCTACGAGATCTATGAAGACATCAAAGACTCGGGACTTCTCCGCCAGCCCGAGCCAATGAGGTCGAAGAACCGCAAGCGGGACAAGCATTGCCTGTTCCACGGCGATCACGGGCACCACACCGGAGATTGCCATCAGCTCCAGGACGAGATCGAGCGCCTCATCCGTCTGGGGCATCTAGCCCGGTTCACGACCGGGCATAAAGAAGACCGAGGCGCCGCAGAAGAGATCGACAACGCCACCCGAGGGGTCCACATCAACGTCATCTCCGGAGGAGCGGCATCGGGCGGCGACACCAGCCGAGGAAGGAAACGTCATGCTGAGCGAGCCTCAGAGCCCCCCAGAGGCCCGCCGATGGAGCCCCAGGTCATAGTCTTCTCCGACCAAGACCTGGAAGGGCTGAGCACCCCGCATGACGATGCCCTCGTTATCTCGGCCACGATAAATCACTGTAATGTAGACAGGATTTTGGTTGATAATGGGAGCGCCCCCGATGTATTATCTTATGACTGTTTTCTCAAGATGGGGGAAGACCCATCCAAGCTCCGCCCGATCCGAACGCCCCTTTGCGGGTTTAATGGCCTGGCCACCTACCCCGAGGGAGCCCTAAGCCTGCCGGTCACTATCGGCACCCCACCCAAAACCGTTACGGTCATAGTGGACTTCATAGTGATTAAAGGTATGATAGCGTACAACGCCATTTTCGGCCGAAAAATTCTCAGCCGAACAAAGGCCGTACCATCTACCTATCACCAAAAAATGAAGTTTCCCACCAAAAACGGATTGGGGGAAGTCCGAGGTAACCAGGCCACGGCTAGAAGGTGCTACAACATCTCGGTGGAAGCCTCAAGGCCGGACGGGAAGGATAAGGGCCCCAGGGGAGTCGAAGGAAAAGCCGTGACCACCGAGCCCGGTGGCGAGTTATTAACGGTATTCCTGAACGACGACCCAGCCCTAGGAGTAAGGATCGGCGCCAACCTACCACCAGAGGAATAACAGCAATACAAGGGGTTTCTTTCTGAGTACGTTCGGGTCTTCGCTTGGTCCGATGATCGACTCCCTGGTATACCAGAAGAAACTGTGATGCACAAGCTCAACCTCGATACCACCGTGAGACCCGTACAGCAGCGGAGGAGGAAGCATGCGCCCGAGAAACAGGCGATCATCAAGGCGCAGGTCACCAAGGGACAAGAGACTGGTCTTTTCAGACCGGTCCTGTACCCAACGTGGCTAGCCAACGTCGTCCTGGTGCCGAAGACCACAGGCAAGTGGCGAATGTGCGTAGACTTCACCGATCTGAACAAAGCCACCCCCAAGGACTGCTATCCGCTACCGAGCATCGACCAATTGGTTGACTCCACCTCGGGCAACGAGATACTCAGTTTCCTGGATGCCTATTCAGGTTATCATCAGATCCGAATGAACCCTGAAGATGTCGAGAGGACCACCTTCATCACCGACTACGGCGTATACTGCTACACCCGGATGCCCTTCGGATTGAAAAATGCTGGAGCCACATACCAGCGACTGGTCAACCATATGTTCGAGGGACAGTTAGGTCGGAACGTCAAGGCCTACATCGACGACATGCTCGTCAAGACCCCGAGGGCCCAAGACCACTTCACCGACCTCGCCGAGACTTTGGGCACCCTCCTGAAGTACAGCATGAAGCTCAACCCCGCCAAGTGCGCCTTTGGAGTAAGATCCGGGAAGTTCCTGGGTTTCCTGGTCACTCAGCGAGGGATCGAAGCCAACCCCGACAAGGTCCAGGCCATCCTGGACATGCGCCCGCCCACGTGTATTAAAAACGTCCAGCGTCTGACGGGGCGTGTCGCTGCTCTCAGTCGTTTCCTGTCCCGTGCGGCCGAACGATGCTTGCCCTTCTTCAAGCTGATGAGGGGGCCCAAGGTAGCATCTGCTACGTTCGCATGGGATGAGGAATGCCAGACAGCGTTCGCCGAGCTCAAAGAGTTCCTGGCTTCGCCCCCGGTGCTTTCCAAGCCCGTCCCGGGTGAGGTCTTGTTGCTCTATCTCTCGGCGACGCCATCAACGGTCAGCTCCGTCCTAGTCAGAAATGACTCGGGAGTCGAGAGGCCGGTCTACTACACCAGCAAGGTGCTCAATGAGGCCGAGCGGAGGTACCCCGCAACCGAGAAACTCGTGCTAGCGTTGGTTACCTCCGCAAAGCGCCTCCGACCCTACTTCCAGG
The DNA here is from genome assembly GCA_022559845.1 of Amorphophallus konjac. NCBI lineage: Eukaryota > Viridiplantae > Streptophyta > Magnoliopsida > Alismatales > Araceae > Amorphophallus > Amorphophallus konjac. Next base: position 292,999,111 of record CM040122.1, on the reverse strand, counting down.
GGCATCCCATCACCGTGCTAACCGGCGAGCCACTGAAGAGGATTCTGGCCCATCCCGAAGCCTCGGGGTGACTCGTTAAATGGGCCATCATGCTCGGGGCCTACGACATCTCGTATCGGCCGCGATCAGCTATCAAAGGACAAGCACTCGCCGACTTCATCGCCGAGAGCATCGTTCCGGTCGAGGATAGGCCTCCGACGGCAACCGGGCCAACCTGGGAGCTGTTCGTCGATGGATCGTCCAACTCGGTCGGTAGCGGCACAGGGATCCTCCTAAAGTCCCCCGAAGGAATAGAGTTGCAATACGCCCTAAAGTTCAACTTTTTGGCGTCCAACAATGCTTCAGAGTACGAGGCCCTTATCTCGGGAGCCCGCATGGCCCGACGGTTGGGGGCCGAGCGAGTCAGGATCCACACCGACTCCCAGCTAGTTGCAAGCCAGGTCAGTGGCGAGTACGAGGCTAGGGAGGCACCTATGATCAAATACCTCCAGTTGGTCCGGAGCTTGGCCCAGCAGTTCGAGGAGTTCGAGGTAGTCCGAATAGCTCGAGAGCAAAACTCTCGGGCGGACGCTCTCTCCCGACTGGCCTCCTCCCTAGACCCGGAAGGTACACGATCGGTCCTCCTAGAAGAGCTCGAGCGCCCGAGCATAGACTTGGAGCTCCTCGCCATTGACTCGGCCACTCCCGGTGACTGGCGCTCCCCCTACCTGTCCTGGCTACGGGACTCCCAGGAGCCCTCCGACCCTCGGGAAGCCCGCCGAATGAAGTACCAAGCTCGGCGCTTCGTCATCCTCGACAACGCTCTCTACCGAAGATCGTTCTCCGGGCCCCTTCTGAAGTGTCTCGGTCCCGACGAAGCAAGCCAAGCTGTTGAAGAGATTCATCAAGGCCTGTGCGGAGCACATTCAGGAGGTCGGTCGCTGGCCAGAATCCTGCTAAGGCAAGGGTACTGGTGGCCGACCCTGCAGCGCGACTGCACGGCTTACGCACAACATTGCGACCGTTGCCAGCGGTTCGACCATTTGGTCCATCAGCCGGCCACGGAACTTATCGCCCTGACCGAGCCCTACCCTTTCGCTCGGTGGGGGATCGACATCCTCGGGCCATTCCCAACGGCTCAATCCCAGAAGAAGTTTATCATCGTCGCCATCGACTACTTCACCAAGTGGATCGAGGCTGAAGCTACAGCAAGGATCACCGAGACAGTCGTCTGGGGCTTCGTTTGGAAATCGATCATCTGTCGCTTTGGCATCCCCCGAGTGATAGTGAGCGATAACGGGCGGCAATTCGACTCTCGGTACTTCCGAGACAGATGCGCCGACCTAAATATCCGCAACCACTTCACTTCGGTCGCCCACCCTCAGGCCAACGGGCTGGTTGAAAATGCCAACAAGACCATCTTGAAGGGCATAAAAACCAGACTCGGCAAGGCTAAGGGTAGCTGGCTCGAGGAACTGCCTAGCGTACTATGGTCGCACCGAACGACCCCCAGGACGGCAACCGGTGAGACCCCTTTTCAGCTGGTATATGGCACCGAAGCCGTCGTTCCGTTAGAGATCGCCAATCCGTCTCTCCGAGTGATCAGCTTTTCGCCCGAGGCAAACGAGCAGAAGTTGCTCGAGAACCTCGACCTGGCAGACGAACTCCGAGAGATCGCGGACGTCCAAGCTACGGAATACCAGTGCCGCCTCACTCGGTACTACAACACCAAGGTCCGAGGCAGACAATTCCGACCAGGGGACTTCGTCCTCAGGAAGACCGAAGCCTCTCGACCACTGGAGGCGGCGGGCAAGCTATCCCCCAACTGGGAAGGCCCCTACCGAGTGATCGAGACGCTCGGGAAAGGTGCGTACAGGTTGGCCACAATGGAAGGGGAACCCATTCCCCTGACATGGAACGCAACCACACTACGTAGATTTTATTTCTGAAAACTGTATCGACAAATCGGGTAAAATAAAACCCCCTCTTTTGCATTCATTCAAGATAACTGTTGGTACATCAGAAAGGTAACTGCCAGTACATTACATAGTGAAAAGTAAAAATCCATCTAGCACCGCGGCAAACGGCCATCGCCCGACCGACCCGGTCTTGACCTTCTCGCATCCAGCCACTGACTCTGCCTCGCGTAGAAACTGGCTCGGACAAGAGATGGTCGATCCAGTTGGCTCGGGTGGACCGTGACAAAGGTGACAGAGGGACAGCAAGGAGAAGGCCACCTTTCACGCGAGGAAGGCTACCTTCCAAGTTGGCAACAACCTGGAAAAAGGAGCGCCGTGAAGGTCTCCTCTCTGCCAATCTACCAACTCTTTGGAGGCGAACAGAAAGCAAGCAGCCCCCGAAGAGTGAAAGAAATGAAGAACAAAAGAGAGAGAAAGAGGCTGCGGACAGAGGTGAGGAAGGAACTGGAGCCGCCTCCTCCCCTCCCACGGAGGGGAATGGCGGCCGGCATCCCTAACTCCCCGTCCGCCCTCCATCTCGGCGTCCGCCCGGAAGCCTCGCCGGAGCCAAGAGGAGGCAAACGGCGTACCCCCGCACGTCGAAGCCCTCTCCAGATCCGCGCGGCGACCGTCGGACCCGTCTCATGCACGCGCGGCGACCGTGGGACCCGACCGATATTCCAGGACAGTTGGAACCGGCCGCTCCCCGTCGTCTGCGGCGTCATCTTCTGAAGGGTCCTCCATGCTCCGATCGCGGCGGCGCAACGCAGAGCGAAAACGAGGGAACAAGAGCAGACCGCCGGCGAGAGTCCTAAGTGTTAAAAGGGAAGGAGCACCCTTCGGTCCTTTTTATAGGCCAAGGGAGGCCACGCGCCTTAAATGACTCCCCCCTCAAAAACACACTACAGGACCTCCCCTGGAAGGTCACCTCCAATTCCTCGGCCCCCGCCCTAGCGGGATTCGCGAAGCGCCTCGACTTTCAAAGCATGGTGGAATGAAAGGACGCCCCGCCAGAAGTCTCCCGAATCGGTACGCGAAAACGGTGCAGAAAATATTGGCACCTTCCAACTGCCCCCGATACGCCAGCCAAATCACGGCAAAAATAGCGATCAAACAAAGTAAGTCCTTTATTGCCTCCCATAAAGAAATCCTCTTACAGAAGGAAAAACAGACAAAAAGGGGAAGAGGCAAAATAAAGCAGAATACATCAGGCCTCGGGCCCACTTTGAAGCTCAGGAACAGCAGTAGGGGACACGTCACCCCCGGTACCTTCGGTGACGACCGGCCCGGACACTGACCTCGCCTGTGCGAGAACTGTCCCAGTCGTGAGCCCTCCTGGAGCCTCCGGAGTTGGTGACCCCGCTGGAGGTGACTCCTCCGGTTCTTCCCCGGTCGAGGATGAGGAGCTGGAAACTGACTCATCCGAGTCATAACTCTGGCCGTAAGGAAAATCGCCCCCGGCAAGGTGCTCATTGGCATAGCTCATCGCTCGGTGATAGCCCTGCCTGAATCCCTTTCGGGCACCCCGGCGGAGCGCTACCTCATAGTAGGGGAGGGCAGCTTTAATCAAGTCGGCCGAGTAAGCCTCCGAGCCTTTGTACCGCTGGATCGCCTCCGCCTCGACCTGCCCTACCCTTCCGGCAAGCTCAACCCGAGCCCGCTCCGCCTCGGCCGCACGCTCTTCCGCCCTCGCCAGACGCTCCTCTAGCTCGGTCATCCTCCGCTCGGCTTCGATCGTCCGACCCTCCGCCCGGGCTCGGTCCGCCTCGGCCTCAGCACGAAGGCGCTCCGCATCCTCCGCCCGATCCTGCAGCTCGCCGCGCTCAAGCTCCCAGAGGCCATCCAGCTCGATGTGACGCTGACGCTCATCTTCCAGACGTTTGCTCTTCCTCTCGAGCGATTCTTGGGCCCTTGCTAGCTGCTCGGCCAGCGCCTCGGCTTCCCGTCGGCTCGACCGCGCCAACTCCCTGAATGCGAGGAACTCCCGTCGGAGCCCCTCATGCTCCCCCTCGAGCCGGGATAGTTTTCCCTCGCATCTACCAAGGGTCCAGGTGAGCCTCGACCGTTCCGCCTCCGTCCGGGCGTGCGCCTCCGCCATCACCGCCGCTGTCCGAGCTATGACCAGGCCGCCCTCCATCAAAACATCAAGGACCCCGACGGGAGTGTTGCGCCTTTCTCCCCCCTCGTCCTCTCGGCGATCGACCGGTAGAGCCGGTACAAGTCGCCCGAGATACCGAGCCTGTCCAGAGGTTCCAGCAAAGGGGACCGCTCCACCCCGGGCACCCCGCCAGAAGACCCTGTTCGGGCAGCAAAGCTAACCGCCCCGCGCGCCACGGTCGGTTGGGATTGCGGCGCCTCCCCAGGCGAACCCCCACCCTCGACCGGCGCCGCGAGATCAACCGCACCAGAAACTACCGGCACTTGGGGTTGCGACGCCCTCACGGGCGAACCCCCATCCGTGCCGACCGATCCCTCGGTCCCGGCGCCGGCCACACCAGCATCGGCCCCCTCTGCCCCCACAGGGGGGAGAGCCGACCCATCACCTCCCTCTGAGGGGCCCCTGGTCTCCTCGGCCCCCTCTCGCCCGGCGGATGGGAGAGCCAGCCCGGAGAGGTCGGCCCCATCCTGCCCCCGAGGGGGGAGCGCCGCCGAGCCAGAATCGCCCCCGACGGCGGTAGGAAAACCGGCATTCTTGGCCCTTTTCCTGGCCTTCGCGGCCTCCCGCAGTTTCCCCGCCAGGGGATCTTTGCGCTTCAGGCCGGTCGATCGAGAAGGCCCCTCGGGGGCCGCCCCCTTGCCCTTATCTCGGGCATGGACGCGACCCACCGAGGCATCAGGTTCATCGGCTGCCGAGTCATCTCCCAGATCGATGACCTCGGCCGCCTCCTCCAGAGGCTCCCGCCTCACGTCTGCAACAAGGAGAAGCCCCAGTCAGGAGGAGGAAAGAAGCTACCTCTCCAGAAAAAAAAAAGGAAAAAAGCCTCACGAGCTGTACCTGTCAACGTCAACCGTGAGAGAAGACACCGTTCGATGTTCTCCGGCGTCACCAGCTTCTCGGTCGATCGACGGTCCTCCAGTAGACGATCCGCCTGCTGCTCCACGTGGGGAGGGAACTCCTCCTGGCGAGGGGGCAGATTCGGATGAAAGTTGGGCGAGGTCCGACATCTCCAGATCTCGTCCATCGCCACCGCCTTCACCCAGAAGAAGTGGGTCTTCCACCCCTTGTGCGAGGAGTCCTTCACCGCAAGCGAGATGCAGCTCCTATTCCTCCGCGCCTGGATGAAGTAGAAGCCTTTTCCCGCCGACGGGTGCGCTTTCAACTCAAAGAAGAAATGGAAGAGGTCCAAGGAAGGAAAAATGTCGTGCTAACGACAAAGAATCCGGAAGGCCGAGAGCAGCAGATATGAATTGGCTACCAACTGAATAGGCGCCAACCGGAAAAAATTAAGAAGCTGCAGCACGAAGAGATCGAAAGGGAGACGAAATCCACTCTTCCAAGCCAGAAGGAAGGTGCAAATGTGCTCATCATGATCATCCAGACTCGTCTCGTGCGGAGTGGCGGCAACAAAGCTGTATCTGAGAGGCAGGCGGAAACGATGCTCCAGCCTCCGCACCTCCGCTTCCCCCAACTCACTACAGTTGGGGACGGGTTCCCGCCTCACCGACACAAGCTCCGGACTCTGATCCGCCATCGAGTCGGGAGGAGATCTCTCGTACGGGCTCGAAGACTCCGGGGGAGAAGGAAGTTGCCGGACCGCCTCTGCGGTTATCCTCGCCAACTCCTCGAACGCCGCCGCAAGGCTCCGCGTCTCCGCTGTGCTCTCACGGCGCATCAAGAAGCAAGGAAAGCCTAAAACCCTGGAAGCCTAGAACGATGAACAGCGCCCCCTAAAAACCCCTGAGGGTGGCGGCGCACCGTTCCGTGCTCTGAGAAAAAGGGGGGCTCCTTCGTTTCAAATCCGTCAGGATCATCATTACGGGCCTCGGCGACCACTATAAGCGGCTCCATAACGCCAACGGAATTCCACCCACCTGAGCCACGCCGGTCCAAAGCCTCGAAAAACTACTCATCCGAGCCTCCTTGGCTCGGGTGTAGGAGGGGGACAAGTGGAGAGGGGGATTTCCGCAGCCCACCACAAAGGCAGCCCAACAAGACCCACAAGGTCCAACCAGGCGAGCCCGCCCGAGTGATAGCCCACATGGCCCACTTAGGGAAGAAAAGCCCAATAAATAAGACTCGAGGAACTAACTCTCCCCGGCGGCCTTCTAGGCTCGGAGGGCCCGAGACAACGGTCAGGTCCCAAGGAAGGTCCGGCCTAAAGCCCTCTCCCCGTCCGAGAGAGATAGGCTCCAGCCGACCTATCCGACCCCACCTTCGCCGGGCCATGCCTATCGCTCGGACATGAGCTAGCATCCCCGAGGCTCGGTAAGGCCGGTTGATTATCCACATGTGCAGCCGTTCAGAGTCCCCCGCCAGCGGGAGAGTCTGGGGAGCCGCCAGACTCCGAGGGGATAACGTTCCCACGATCAGGCCATGAAAGCCCCCGTTAAAGACGTAACTCCCGCCAGAAACCCCTCAGCTTACAGGACTCCTGAAGGCGGCGCACTATTTAAGCAAGGGATACCCTCCGGAAGAAGGTAAGAGAAACAAGGCATTCACACACCCTTAGCTCCTGAGCACGATTCGCTTCACCCTCTGGTGGAGAGGATTCTCGCGCATCAGCTCTCTCCTCCCCCCATTATTGCTTCCACCATAGCTCTACTGACTTAGCCATCGGAGGGTTTTCCCCCAGGGAGATCCCCTGGGCCCTCTGATACGTTTCCCTCTCTTGCAGATTCATCTTCTGGTGATCCATAGCCCGCTCAGGACTCAGCGCGAGATCTCACCTCTTCATGCATATTTCATAGTTAACCTCAACTCCGCATTTAAATTGGAGCTTTCACGTAAATTGATTAATTTGACTATTTTATTTAATAATTTAAAGTTGAGGGCCATGAGCATTAATTCTCAATTGCATAACTATGTGCATTTGAGATTTATATGCACATTATGATAATTTTTATGGACTAAATTACAATTATGTGTGTGCAGGACACCGAAGGTAATTACAAAAGAAGCTGGGTCAAAACTGTCACCACCACTTTGACCAAGACAAAAGTACATATTTTGATTGGAGGGAAACGAAATTTCAAAAGTTTAAAATTGAGGAAAAGAAACACATATTTTGGTTGAAGGGAAAATTGAATTCAAAGTTTGAAATAAAGGAGAGACATGATGAGCCTTGGGAAATGGGGTGCCCAAAGTCCAAGAAAGGGGGTGCCCACCTACTTTTACTCTTCCCCATACATCATATTCTACCTAAATCCCAGCCATCCATCTCCTTTTGATACAGTCGCCACCCTCCATCTACCCAACTTTCCCTATAAATAGCCCATGACAAGGAGGAGAAGGGGAGTTCTTCTTTTGGTAATCTTTCACTCTTTCTCTCCCAACCTTAGGTCTCCGGTGTATCTCATGTAAGTTCATTTTCTCCTCTTTTTGTCTTCATAAAAGTTCTTCATTTTTTTGTTGTCTACAACTTATTCTTTTGTAGCATCTTCTCGTTCCTTATAGTTTTCAAACTATTTTATATTTTTCACTGTGCTATCCTGTTCATCTGTAAATCAGTATTTCTCTCTGTTCTTCCTCTTATTTCTCCACCTTCTAGTCATTTTCGTCTCTTATGGTCTTCATAAACGTTCTTTGTTTTTACGTGTGCTACAACTTCTTCTTCTACATCATCCTCTAATTCGTTATGGTTGGGAAGTTATTTCCCATTTTTCAACGTGCTGTCCTGTGTTTTTACTGTTCATCCGAGGTTCTACACCCTATTCTTCTAAAGTTTTCATGCCCTTCTGTTCTTCTTTTCACCTTAGTCTCTTAATGAAAGTTCTTCATCTTTCTTAGATATAAAATTTGTTCTTCTATCACTTCCTCTAATTCTTATTAGTTTTTAAGTTATTTTCAATTTCCAAAGTTCAATTTTTTTTGTCATGTTACTGTTCATCCATGCAGCACACTTCTGTTCTTCTATAGTTTTCACCATCTTCTGATCTTCTACTCTCTCTACACTCTTCACAAAACCTTTTATTCTCTTCCGATCCTCAACTTTTGTTTCTACCACTTCTTCTAAATCTCTATGATTTCAAAGTTATTTCACTTCTAATCTTGCTCCGTTTCTATTATTTCTGTTTTACTATTTTTTAGCTCCCTTCCTTTTCTATCTATCTCTCCCTCCTCTATTTTCATCCAAACATCCCAAGGCAGAGATTCTCTTCTATTGATCCTCTTGGCGGCGTCCATCTCCACGGCGGGGCGATCCACTCCAACGCTCGGCACGGCGATTAGGCGGCGATCTTCATCTTCATCTTGACTATATTCTTTCCCCTTTTATTTATTTTATGAGTTGTAATTTTCATTTTCATAGAGTGTACTTTTCACTTCCATCTTAATAAAAGTTCATCTTTGTAAATTGTGGTTGTCTTAGTTTCTCTTTCTATCTCTTCTAAGTTTTTTTCTTTACCCCTCTCATCTTCTTTAGTGGGTTTATTTTCATGCAATTTATTTTTCCTTAGATTAATCTCACTCAAAACTTGACTTTTCAAAGCATAAAGATATTTTCCAACTTATTCCAAAATGTTATTTCCTCCTCGTGAGATCGACTCCACTTATCACTATACTTGATTTTCCAATCTTTAAAAGTGAGTGAGTGTGAATATTTTGAAATTGTGGCACGGCTTTTCAACGACAGGATTGTGGCTATCAGTTGTACGTCTTGGCCGAAGGGCGACGAGACGTGCAGTGTTGCGAGAGGCTCATGGAGCCGGTATGCCGTGCACCCCGGATCGGCGAAGATGTACAAGAACCTGAAGAGGCAGTTTTGGTGGCCAGGTATGAAGAGAGGTGTTGCAGAGTTCATAGCCAGGTGCTTGATTTATCAGCAGGTGAAGGCTGAGCACCAGCGACCGGGAGGTACACTTCAGCCCCTGGATATTCCTGCGTGGAAGTGGGACCACGTGACCACTGATTTCGTGGTTGGGTTGCTGAGGACATCCAGCGGGCAGGATAGTATCTGGTTGCTAGTGGATAGATTGATGAAGACGGCGCGGTTGCTTCGGTCAAGGTCAGATGGAGCGTGCATCGTTTGGCTCATTTGTATGTGGAGCGAATCGTCTCGTCGCATGGAGTTCCATCTCCATTGTGTCCGATCGTGATCCCCGCTTCACTTCTGGATTCTGGAGGAGCTTCCAGAAGACTCTAGGCACTGACTTAGCATTTAGCTCAGGTACCATCCTCAGTCGGATGGTCAGTCGGAGAGGACCATCCAGACTTTGGAGGACATGTTGAGGTCGTGTTGCCTGGAGTGGCAAGGGAGTTGGATCCATCACTTACCATTAGTGGAGTTTGCCTACAACAATGGCTATCATTCGAGCATTGGTATGGCACCGTACGAGATGTTATACGGGTGACCTTGTCGGACTCCGCTTGATTGGTTTGAGGTGGGAGAGCGTGTCCTGACAGGACCGGATTTGGTGCAGCAGTGCACTGAGGTGGTGCATCTGATCCGGCAGAAGATGTTGGCTGCGCAGAGCCGATAGAAGAGCTACGCCGATCGGAGGAGGCGGCCCCTCAGTTTTGTGGTAGGTGATCGGGTGTTTTTACGAGTTTCTCCCATGAAGGGTGTGATGCGCTTCAGCAGGCATGGGAAGTTGAGTCCCCGCTACATTGGTCCTTTCCTTATTGTCGAGCGTATTGGTGAGGTTGCCTATCGGTTGTAATTACACCCGGAGCTATCTTCTGTGCATGATGTGTTTCATGTGTCTATGCTTCGGAGGTATATGCCCGATGATTCCCATGTTCTGGAGGATGCCATTTGGCCTGAGGTGATCCCAGACTTGTCCCTTCCAGAGTACCCTGTCCGCATCGAGGACCGGCGTGAGTAACGCCTGCGGAACAAGGTTATTCCTCTGGTTAAGGTGGTCTGGCAGCGTCACTTTGGTGGTGAGGCGTCGTGGGAGCGTGAGGATGTGATGCAGCAGCTGTATCCTTATTTGTTTGGGTGAGTCTTCTCCCCTGCCCCTGTGCCCTGTCCTTAATTTCGAGGACAAATTCACTTAAGGGGAGAGGGCTGTGATGTCCTGAGTTTTTCGGATCCATCTTCTCAGGGTCCCAGATCTGCTTTCTTGGAGGATTTGTTTCCATTATGCCTGAATTATGTTTTGGACATCTTCCGTGTTCGGATCTATGTGATTCGGGTCAGTTTCGGAGGCCGCGGGACGTGTTCCGCGTGTTTTTTCGCGTGTTTTCCGATTCCCGCGTGTGTGTTTCGGAAGAACCTACGGAACCCCGTAGCGGGTGAACCGGGTTGTTGACCTACCCGCGGGTGGTACCGTTGCCATCAGCGCGTTCCGAGGATCAAGAATATGTATTTTTCTATTTTTGGCATTTTCCAGATTTTCTATATAAACCCCCCTATTTTCCTTTTTCTTTTCACCTTTTTCTTCTTCTTCTTCTTTCTTCCTCCCGTGACCGCCCCGCTCCCCGACCGTTGCAAACCCCCCTCTCCCCGTTCGAGCTAGCGGCGCCCCCTCCTCCTCTGGTGACGGACAGCGGACCACGGCGGCAGCGCGGTGACGGCGGTGGCGGCGAGAGGATCACGGTGGTGCCCTTTTCGTGGCGCGTGGGTGGAGTTCGTGTTCGAGCTAGATTCGAGGATCGGCGGCTTCCCGGCGGATTTCGAGCTTCATTGAGGTAGGGGGATGGATCCTTGCCCTCTTTACAGCACTCCCCGTGATTTCTAGGCAGTGGAAAGGTCGAGAGGGGTTAAATTCATGCCGGGAGGGTTATTTCCATGCTCGGGGTTTGAGCGCTGGATCTTCCGTTTTATGGAGTTTTTGACCGATCTAAGGGCTTAGATGCATGCTAGGGAGGTTGGGGGAGGTTTCCCCTTTTGTTTCCCCTTCACTTGGGAGTGAATGGGGCGTGAGATCGAGCTTCCCGAGCGAACCGCGCGAACTGGGCTCGGCCTGTTGTCGCGCTATGTCCCAGGGGCGCGTTCTTGTTGAACGCGCTGTGTCGTCCGAGCGCGTTCATCGAAGGAGATGAACAGTTTGGCGGTTCATGTCGCGCCAGGGTTGGGTAGCGCATTCTGGCAGATCACGCTCGCCAAGGTGAGTGCGTTCTTCCTTGTGGCGCTCGCCCTGGCAGGCGCGTTCTTGGAGAACGCGCTAGCCTCTGCTAGCGCGTTCTTAGGGGTCGCGCTAGGGGACCAGAGAGCGACAGTGTCATGCCTGGGGTCCCTAGCGCGTTCATCCCCCCCCCTCGAGCCGTGTTTCCCTTCGATAGTTGCTTCCGGTCGAGTGTGCTTTGGATCATGTTGCGGCGTGTGGCCCGAGGGTTGCCATGGGCACCCGGTGTGAGCCACAGGGGCGCCGGGGGTCCCCGGAGAATTAGTTACCTCGGTAGGGGAGCCGCATGACTTGAGGGACGGTCGGACCTCATGCGTGTCCCTGGCATCCGTACCTACCGTTTTGGTTACCGAGAGTCTGTGTTAGTGTGTGGTCGGTGGTTTCCGTGAGTCGAGTCTCACCTCTGGTGACACGTCCACTAGTCGTAGCCTTCTTACGGCACGCGGTGCTGACCCACCTGAGAGTGGTGGAGCGGCTGACCCGAGAGAGACGGTGAGTAGGTTGGTTACCGTAGGGCCCCCGCGTACAACCGAGTCCGGGCTTAGGGGGAATTACCAGCTAGAGGACAGGCCTAGAGCGTATGGTCTGAGTGTGCACATGGGGCTGAGGGCTTCTGACCCGTGCTGACGAGCGCGACCTCAGCTAGTCCTTGTTTTGTGTACTACTGGTTACTGTGTGTGTCTGAGTCTCGCGCCCGGGGCGTGGTAGCTAGACACTTGTGACGCGGTGTAAGACGTCAGGGATGCATCGGTCGTTCTTCTAGTGGGTGGTGCTCCTGTCTACTGGCAGGTACAGACTCGAGTTTTGACAGACCGAGGTTCGGTTGTACGGTACGGTTAGTTAGATAGCTTTTCCGTTTATTTATTCTAGCTTGTTGTTTCTACCGTACTCCTGTTAGGTAGTGTTACCTTCCGTGGTTTTCGCGCCTTGCTGTCGTTTTCTCGTTGTGCGGTGGGGGTCCGAGGGATCCCTACTAGGCCAATGAAATGAGGCTCACCCCTGCTTTTCAGGTGAGGCGGGGTCGTCGAGAGGTGCGGCCGAGTTTCAGCGTGGTTCTTCTAGCCAGGGTTAGTCGCCAGTCTGCCAGTGCCGGGGATGCCCCGTGTACTTGTACGCCGGGGATGCCTGTGTAGTTGTACTCTTCCTTTCTGTTGACTGTACTTTTATTTGGACATGAGACTCTGTGGACCTTGTAGCAGTTTCTTTTTATTTATATTATGCTGTGCATTTTATTTTAGATTAATGTGCTATCTCTGCTGTTGTTTCAGCTTCTCTTGTACTCCCACACCATCCCTTTCTACCCTTCCAAGTCTTCGGGCTCGTGGGTTGGCGGGCCGAGATTCGAGACGCGCTGGTTCCTTTCGGTACTCGGATCCCGGGTCATCACAGTTGGTATCAGAGCGTAGGTTGTGGAGGTACGTCAGAACTTGAAACGATTGCAGTGGTCCAGAAGGTCCATGAATGTCCTGTACAGTTGGCGACTGGCGTAGGGCTCCGCGTGTTTTTGTTAACATCGTTGATTGTTTTGTTAACAGGTGTTATGGCGCCCAGGAGATCGACTCGTTCCCAGCAGGGAGAGTCTGGTGGGGGCCAAGAAGGGCAGAGCAGAGCAGTGCTTCAGGATGATGCAGCTGAAGGGGCGAGAGTTCCCGGACCAGAGGAGTTCTTCCGGGGCATGTACCAATATGTTATTTAGCAGCAGCAACAGCAGCAACCGCCGCAGCAGCAGCAGGGCGGTGATGCTGGTGAGGGCTCATCCTCTCGGAGTAACCAGCGCGCTGAGAGATTTCTTGCAGTACCAGTCGTCTACTTTCAGCGGGCAGTCAGATCTAGAGGTGGCCAGAGAGTGGTTAGATGACATGGAGTGAGTGTTCAGTTCGATGGAGTGTTCTGAGGAAGAGAAGGTGGTGTTGGCTACGTATCGATTGCAAGGGCCAGCCCGGACTTGGTGGACGTCAGAGTGGGGAGCAGTGTTCCAGTCTCGTCCACTTCGGTAGATTTTGTGGCAGGAGTTCGTCCCGGCTTTCGAGCGTGCTTTTTGCCCGTCTTTTCTCAGGTCGCAGAAGTTGCGTGAGTTTTTGGACCTGGTCTAGGGTGACATGACCGTGATGCAGTACAGGTCCAGGTTCGTTGAGTTGGGCCATTGTGCACCGCACATTGTGGCAGATGAGACGGTGCGGACCGATCAGTTTATCGGGGGTCTGAGGTTGGAGCTGAGGCATCCTTTGCTTGCGTCAGGATTGACCAACGTGGATGCGGCTTGCAGAGCAGCAGCGGCGATGGAGAGAGACATGAATAAGGTTCGAGGTCAAGGCAGTGCGGGTCAGATGCAGATGAGTTTTGGTCAGCCGGCGTCCGTGCAGCAGCAGAGTTCTGTCCAGATTTCAGCAAGTGGTTCAGGGACATCCCCGTCCGGGGCGTCCGCAGAAGATCTGTCATCTCTGGGATCGAAGCTCAAGAAGTTGCTCAAGGAAGCCGGTTTTTGCAGGAGGCGCCGAGGTCGCGGAGATCAGGCACAACAGTCTGTGGGTAGTGTTCAGCAGCCTACCCAGTTCCAGCGTCAGGCTTCAGTGAGTGGTTCTCGGGGCAGGTGTCCTCGGTGCGGCGAGTCTCATCCAGGTAGGCAGTGTATGGCGCCCGTGGTTTCCTTCAGGTGTGACCAGCCAGGGCACATGGCGCGTGACTGTCCGCAGAGACTGCGCTAGCCACACGAGTTTCAGCAGCAGCAGCAGTTTCAGCCCCAGCAGATGTCATCGCAGCCGCAGCAGTACCAGCAGCAGGGTCAATATCCTCAGTTGACTCGGTCAGCTACCATAGGGAGGCAGAGAGCCCAAGGCAGAGTTACCCACATTACCAGAGCAGAGGCTAAGGCGTCCCAGTTGGTCGAAGGTACTATTCCGATTCTTGGTTGCGCGGCTCGAGTTTTGTTCGATTCCGGTGCATCTCATTCATTTATTTCGGAGGAGTTTGCTCAGAGTGCCGAGGAGTCGATGACTGAGGTGTCTTGTGACCTAGCGGTGGAGTTGCCCACCAGTGATTTCATGCTTACCCCGTACTTCTTCGAGAAGGTACCCGTGTGGATGAATGGGCGGAACTTACCCGCCAGGCTTTATGCATTGCCGCTTCATGACTTTGATGTGATCTTGGGCATGGATTGGCTCGAGGCCCATCATGCCTTGGTGGATTGCGGCTCAAAGAGGGTCTACTTCCCGCAGCTTCATGGACCCACCTTTTATTTCCAAGGTATCCGGTCTTCCTCCTCCCGTTTTCTTATTTCGGCTATTAGGGCTCGTAGATTGCTTGACACGGGTTGTCAAGGTTTTCTCGCTTCTGTGGTTTTGGTCGATCGACAGTGTCTGGATGTGGAGGACATCCCGATCGTGTGCGAGTTTTCCGATGTTTTTCCTGAGGAGTTGCCGGGGTTGCCACCGCAACGAGAGATTGATTTCGCGATTGAGGTGGTACCAAGTACGACACCTATGTCGAAGGCCCCTTATCGTATGGCGCCGGCGGAGTTGAGAGAGTTGAAGGCGCAATTGCAGGAGTTGCTGGCCAAGGGGTATATTCATCCTAGATTTTCCCCTTGGGGTGCGCCGGTGTTGTTTGTGAAGAAGAAGGACGGTAGTCTGAGGCTGTGCATCGACTACCGGCAGTTGAACCTGGCGACTGTTAAGAACAAGTATCCATTGCCTCGGATTGATGACTTGTTTGATCAGCTTCAGTCGGCCCGGGTGTTTTCGCGGATTGATTTGAGATCGGGTTATTACCAGCTGCTGGATTCGAGAGTCTGATGTTGAGAAGACGGCGTTTCGCTCGAGGTATGGGCATTATGAGTTTTTGGCGATGCCATTTGGGCTCACCAATGCCCCCGCAACATTTATGGATTTGATGCATAGGGTGTTCCGTCCGTATCTAGACCAGTTCGTGGTCGTGTTTGTGGACGACATCCTTGTGTATTCGCGGTCTGCTGAGGAGCATGTGCATCATTTGAGGGTGGTGTTGCAGACCTTGCGGGATCACCAGTTGTATGCCAAGCTCAGCAAGTGTGAGTTTTGGCTGCGTGAGGTGCACTTTTTGGGGCACGTGATTTCTGGTGATGGTGTTTCCGTGGACCCGGCCAAGGTCGAGGCTGTGGTGCAGTGGCCGAGGCCGAGTTCGTCACGAGATTCGAGTTTTCTGGGGCTTGCAGGCTATTATCGAAGGTTCATCTAGCATTTTTCTCGTATTACGGCCCCGATGACCATGCTTACGCGGAAGGATGTGCCGTTTGTCTGGACGGAGGAGTGTGAGCAGAGCTTCATGGAGCTGAAGAGATTGCTCACGACTGCTCCGGTGTTGGTGTTACCTTCTGGATCAGGAGGTTTTGTGGTGTGTAGAGATGCTTCTAGTGTAGGTTTGGGCGCTGTGCTGATGCAGCACGGTGGAGTTGTGGCGTATGCATCTCGGCAGTTGAAGCCACATGAGGAGAACTACCCTACTCATGATCTTGAGTTGGCGGCGGTGATTTTCGCTCTGAAGATCTGGAGGCACTATCTGTACGATGAAAGGTTCGAGATGTTCACTGACCATCAGAGTTTGAGGTATGTGTTTACCCAGAAGGATCTTAACCTCAGGCAGAGGAGGTGGATGGAGTACATGAAGGACTATGATTTCACTCTATCGTATCAGCCTGGCAGGATGAGCGTCATGACTGATGTCTTGAGCAGGAAGGTGGTGGTCAGTCAGATGTTGTTGAGGAAGTGGAGGCTATGGAAGCAGGTGTCGGCCATGACTTTTAGGCTCAAGATCCCCCAGGATAAGGGTTCGGCTGTTCTTGCGAGCTTCACTGTCACGCCAGCCATTCATCGTCAGGTGACTGAGGCTCAGCGTGCGGAACCCGAGCTACCCCGGATTTTGTCGTTGGCCGAGGTGGAGTTTGGAGAGGATGGAGCCGTGAGGTTCCATGGTAGGTTGTATGTCCCGGCCGAAGGGCAGACGAGGCGTACAGTGTTGCGAGAGGCTCATGGGAGTCTATATGCCGTGCACCCCGGATCGGCGAAGATGTACCAGAACCTGAAGAGGCAATTTTGGTGGCCTGGTATGAAGAGAGATGTTGCAGAGTTCGTAGCCAGGTGCTTGATTTGTCAGCAGGTGAAGGCTGAGCACCAGCGACCGAGAGGTACACTTCAGCCCCTGGATATTCCCGCATGAAAGTGGGACCACGTGACCACTGATTTCGTGGTTGGGTTGCCAAGGACATCTAGCGGGCAGGATAGTATCTGGTTGCTAGTGGATAGACTGACGAAGACGGCACGGTTGCTGCCGGTCAAGGTTAGTTGGAGCGTGCATCGTTTGGCTCGTTTGTATGTGGAGCGGATCGTCCCGTTGCATGGAGTTCCATCTCCGTTGTGTCCGATCGTGATCCCCGCTTCACTTCTGGATTCTGGAGGAGCTTCCAGAAGACTCTAGGCACTGACTTAGCATTTAGCTTAGCGTACCATCCTCAGTCGGACGGTCAGTCGGAGAGGACCATCCAGACTTTGGAGGACATGTTGAGGTCGTGTTGCCTGGAGTGGCAAGGGAGTTGGATCCACCACTTACCATTAGTGGAGTTTGCCCACAACAATGGCTATCATTCGAGCATTGGTATGGCACCGTACGAGATGTTATACGGGTGACCTTGTCGGACTCTGCTTGATTGGTTTGAGGTGGGAGAGCGTGTCCTGACAGGACCGGATTTGGTGCAGCATTGCACTGAGGTGGTGCATCTGATCCGGCAGAAGATGTTGGCTGCGCAGAGCCGACAGAAGAGCTACGTCGATCGGAGGAGGCGGCCCCTCAGTTTTGCGGTAGGTGATCGGGTGTTTTTACGAGTTTCTCCCATGAAGGGTGTGATGCGCTTCGGCAGGCATGGGAAGTTGAGTCCCCGCTACATTGGTCCTGTCCTTATTGTCGAGGGTATTGGTGAGGTTGCCTATCGGTTGTAATTACCCCCGGAGCTATCTTCTGTGCATGATGTGTTTCATGTGTCTATGCTTCGAGGTATATGCCCGATGATTCCCATGTTCTGGAGGATGCCGTTTGGCCTAAGGTGACCCCAGACGTGTCCCTTCCAGAGTACCATGTCCGCATTGAGGACCGGTGTGAGCAGTGCCTGCGGAACAAGGTTATTCCTCTGGTTAAGGTGGTCTGGCAGCGTCACTCTGGTGGTGAGGCGTCGTGGGAGCGTGAGGATGAGATGCGACAGCTGTATCCTTATTTGTTCGGGTGAGTCTTCTCCCCTGCCCCTGTGCCCTGTCCTTAATTTCGAGGATGAAATTCACTTAAGGGGGGAGGGCTGTGATGTCCCGAGTTTTTCGGATCCATCTTCTCAGGTCCCGGATCTGCTTTCTTAGAGGATTTGTTTCCATTATGCCTGAAATTATGTTATGGACATCTTCTGTGTTCGGATCCGTGTGATTCGGGTCAGTTTCGGAGGCCGCGGGACATGTTCCGTGTGTTTTCCGATTCCCGCGTGTGTGTTTCGGAAGAACCTACGGAATCCCGTAGCGGGTAAATCGGGTTGTTCACCTACCCGCGGGTGGTACCGTTGCGATCAGTGCGTTCCGAGGATCGAAAATAGAGATTTTTCTATTTTTTGGTATTCTTGGTATTTTCTGGATTTTCGGCATTTTCTGGATTTTCTATATAAACCCCCCTATTTTCATTTTTCTTTTCTCTTTTTTCTTCTCCTTCTTCTTTCTTCCTCCCGTGACCGCCCCGCTCCCCGACCGTTGCAAACCCCCCTCTCCCCGTTCGAGCTAGAGGTGCCCCCTCCTCCTCCGGTGGCGGACAGCGGACCACGGCGACAGCGCGGTGATGACGGTGGCGGCGAGAGGATCACGGTGGTGCCCTTTTCGTGGCGCGTGGGTGGAGTTCGTGTTCGAGCTAGATTCGAGGATCGCGGCTTCCCGGTGGATTTCGAGCTTCATTGAGGTAGGGGGACGGATCCTTGCCCTCTTTACAGCACTCCCCGTGATTTCTAGGCCGTGGAAATGTCGAGAGGGGTTAAATTCATGCTGGGAGGGTCATTTCCATGCTCGGGGTTTGAGCGCCAGATCTTCCATTTTATGGAGTTTTTGACCGATCTAAGGGCTTAGATGCATGCTAGGGAGGTTGGGGGAGGTTTCCCCTTTTGTTTCCCCTTCACTTGGGAGTGAATGGGGCATGGGATCGAGCTTCCCGAGCGAACCGCGCGAACCGGGCTCGGCCCATTGTCGCGCTATGTCCCAGGGGCGCGTTCTTGTTGAACGCGCTGTGTCGTCCGAGCGCGTTCATCGAAGGAGATGAACAGTTTGGCGGTTCGTGTCGCACTAGGGTTGGGTAGCGCATTCTAGCAGATTACGCTCGCCAAGGCGAGCGCGTTCTTCCTTGTCGCGCTCGCCCTGGCAGGCGCGTTCTTGGAGAACGCGCTAGCCTCTACTAGCACATTCTTCAGGGGTCACGCCAGGGGACCAGAGAGCGACAGTGTCGCGCCCGGGGTCCCTAGCGAGTTCATCCCCCCCTTTGAGCTGTGTTTCCCTTCGATAGTTACTTCCGGTTGAGTGTGCTTTGGATCCTGTTGCGACGTGTGTCCCGAGGGTTGCCATGGGCACCCGGTGTGAGCCATAGGGGCGCCCGGGGGTCCCCGGAGAATCAGTTACCTCGGTAGGGGTGCTAGGTGACTTGAGGGATGGTCAGACCTCGTGCATGTCCCCGGCATCCGTACCTACCATTTTGGTTACCAAGAGTCTGTGTTAGTGTGTGGTCGGTGGTTTCTGTGTGTCGAGTCTCACCTCCGGTGACACGTCCACTAGTCGTAGCCTTCTTACGGCAGGCGGTGCTGACCCACCCGGGAGTGGTGGAGCGGCTGACCCGAGAAAGACGGTGAGTAGGATGGTTACAGTAGGGCCCCCGCGTACAGTCGAGTCCGGGATTAGGGGGAATTACCAGCTAGAGGACATGCCTAGGGCGTATGGTCTGAGTGTGCACACGGGGCTGAGGGCTTCAGACCCGCGCTGACGAGCGCGACCTCAGCTAGTCCTTGTTTTGTGGTACTACTGGTTACTGTGTGTGTCTGAGTCTTACGCCCGGGGCATTGTAGCTAGACACTCGTGACGCGGTATAAGACGTCAGAGGATGCATCCGATCGTTCTTCTAGTGGGTGGTGCTCCTGTCTACTGGCAGGTCCGACTCGAGTTTTGTCGGACCGAGGTTTGGTTATACGACACGGTTGCTAGATAGCTTTTCCGTTTTTTATTGCTGCTTGTCGTTTCTACCGTACTTCTGCTAGGTAGTGTTACCTTCCGTGGTTGCTCGCGCCTTGCTGCCGCTTTCTCATAGTGCTGTGGGGGTCCGGGGGATCCCTACTGGGCCAATGAAATGAGGCTCACCCCTACTTTTCAGGTGAGGCGGGGTCGTCGAGAGGTGCGGCCGAGTTTCAGCATGGTTCTTCTAGCCAGGGTTAGTCGCCAGTCTGCCAGAGCCGGGGGATGCCCCGTGTAGTTGTACGCCGGGGGATGCACGTGTAGTTGTACTCTTCCTTTCTGTTGACTGTACTTTTATTTGGAGATGAGACTCTGTGGACCTTGTAGCAGTTTCTTTTTATTTATATTATGCTGTGCATTTTATTTTAGATTATTGTGCTATCTCTACTGTTGTTTCAGCTTCTCTTGTACTCCCATACCATCCCTTTCTACCCTTCCGAGTCTTCGGGCTCGTGGGTTGGCGGGCCGAGATTCGAGACGCACCGGTTCCTTTTCGGTACTCGGATCCTGGGTCGTCACACTCATCCTCGAGTCCCGAAACTCACCACGGAACCTTCACATTCAAACAAAATCAGGGCGAACACAATCCATTCGTACACAAGAGCGCAGGAAAAAGACTTACTGGGACACCACAGCCCAATCCTGCCTTGAAATCCGTAAAACAATCGGGACCGACACGTCATTCCTGACGCCACAGAGCACGATAAGAACATCGGGCTCGACGAAACAGTCAGCTCACCGTGAAGATCCTCCGCTCACCCGAGCACACTTCTCGATCAGAGCACCCGCTCTGCCACTTTAAAACACAACCTTAACACCTCAGGGGCTTGATAAACCCACGCTGGAGTGGCCAGACTCAACAACAGCTCCCTCAGAGCACGCTCACGGCAACTTTACCACGAACAGTCCTCACCAGCCACCAGACCTCGCTGTAGAAACCTCGAATGCAGCACCGCTGCCATGCACCTACCGGCAACCTCTGCTCAACGCAGCACAACCGGGGCCACCACCGATGAGGGAGAAAGCTCTCGACCTCGATCCTTAGACCCCACGTCGGCACGAGAGCCGCGAACAGCTACCACCTTCACAGCGCCACGCAGCGCACTCAAGCTCTCAAGCGAGAAACCAAGCGGAAAACAAACACAAAACCCTATGCCAGCTGCCGACTGTACTGGACCTTATGACTCTGATCACTGCAATATCTTGAATTCCCATGTACGTCCACAACCACCGCTTTGATACCATCTGTGACGACCCAAGATCCGGATACCGGGAGAGCCCGATACCATTCGAATCCTGGCCCGCCGCCCACGAGCCGGGAGGGCTCGGAAGGGCTAAAAGGAGTGTGAGGTACAAAGAAATAGGAAATAAAGTAGGACAATTCAACAATTAACAGAAATAAATAAACAACTACTACAACAGAGTTCAGGCCAATAGAAAGTACAGTCTAAAGCAGTAAAACGTACCACATGCCAAGTGAACACTCGACTCGGCAAGCTGGCAACTAAGAATCTCTGAATAGCACCCTCGAACCTCGAGGAAGAACCGTCGCACTTGAAAAGCAGGGGTGTGCCTCCTGTCACTGGCTCAGTAGGGATCCCGCAGAACCCCAACCGAGAACACGACGGTAGCGGAAAGGAACGCTAACAAGAGCAACAACCGCAACAGTAAGAACAGCAAACCGGTGGCCGGTAAAAACTTGACGCTACAGCTACTCCTACTGTACCGGTCAAGCAGAAAGAGAAATCCCGATCTCACAATCAGGAACCGACCACTCTAACACCAGGCCTACTGAGGAAACCCTCACGGCAACCCTGCCGTAGAAGTCTGCCCACACATGCACGACCAACCGGGACATCACAGTCCCACACTGGCACGACTAAACCTTGGTGAAGCCACTGAGACCCTGGCCACTACCTAGGAAACACCGGACGGTCCAAAAAATCACGTCTCGCAGACGGGAAGCGGAACCCTGAAACAAGAGAGTCACGTCTCATGTGATAGGAGTACGTCCCCACCAGAAGCATGGCCGGATGCGTCCACTGACGTCTTAGACCGCGCCTCAGGTGTCTCCCTCCGGCCCAGCGGGAACTGAGACACCGTACAAGTAACCACAGAACAAGCGACTAGCTGGGGTCACGTTGGCCGGCGCGGGTCCACTACCCCCAACCACGTGTGCACACACAGACCACACGTCTAGGTCTGGCCTCTGACTAGTTTTCCCCTCAGTCAGACTCTGGCGTCGAAAGTGGGGCCCAACGGTAACCAGCCTAAAAACCGTCTCTCGGGGTAGCCTCGTCACCACTCCCTGGTGGGACCACTCGCGTGTCAGAAGGCTACGACTAGTGGGAGTCACTGATGTGACCACTCTCCGAGGAGAAACTCCGAGAAACACGCACGCACCCTGTGCGGAAGTCACGGAGGACCAAATGGCACCGAGCCACTGGACTCTGGACAGTCCTCTAGACTCACTAAATCCAACGGTCCTTGAGTCACAAGACTCGGGGTCAAGACCGTTGAACGCAACGGTACAATACCGTTAATCTAGCCTCATCCCTAGATCTAAAATCATGGTAACATGAATACCGAGACAGCTCATGAGCTGCCAAGACCATCCCTTAAAAAGGGAACTTAAGAGACCCTCCAGCCCCAAGCTGGGTAATTGGAGTCACAGTCCACAGGCCACACACACAGCCCACGCAGAAAGCACAGAAGTACGATTCCCAAGGCAGCTCACAGGCCGCCACACCGATTCCCCATCCCAGGGAAGAGCGGGAAATCTCTAGCCCCAGGCCGGATGACTGGACTCGCAGTCCAAGGCCAAACACTTGGCCCAGTCGGGAACCATCTTCCGGAGAAACTCACGACATGCGGGGAAACCCAGCCGCACTCACACCGATACACGGTGACTCGATCAAGCGTAACATAAAAGCCCGGAACACATGGGGTCACCAGACCCACCACACCTATGGGCACGCTAATCGAGGTAACATGGTACCTCCAGACACCCTAGAAACACAGACACAGAACTCACGGGGTGTCCGGGACACTCACGAGGCCGAAGGTCAACCACTGGGTCACAACCGGGTCAACCGGAGACCAACACACACAGGCGGACACGGCGAGCATGAAAATCGCCTAGCGGTCTAACCCTAGACCGCCACAAAGGATTGCGATCTACCTTTAGGCTGCTAAAGCAACTTGGCGGTTTACCGCTGGACCGCCAAGCACCCTGGACTCACGAAGCCATGGCGGTCAACCTATGGACCGCGAGGCACTGGATAGCGGTCTACCTATGGGCCGCTAAACTCCCGGAACACACGAAACTTAAACGGTC
Organism: Amorphophallus konjac; assembly: GCA_022559845.1. Lineage (NCBI taxonomy): Eukaryota > Viridiplantae > Streptophyta > Magnoliopsida > Alismatales > Araceae > Amorphophallus > Amorphophallus konjac. The sequence goes on along the minus strand of CM040122.1, from coordinate 292,976,345 downwards.
ATAGCGGTCTACCCCTGGACCGCCAACGACCCTGGTGGTCTATCGCGTGACCGCCATCCTTAAACCGATATAGTGGGACATTTAGCGGTCTCCACATGACCGCTTGGCACCCCCTAGCGGTCTCTGGAAGGACCGCTAAGGCGTCCCGAGCCTGAAAACGGTGGAAATGGCGAGAAAGCTCATTCCATGCCCCAATCACCCCTAGGTGATGGGGAAACAAAGGGGAAACCCTTCCCCAAGCCCTAAGGCATCACACGGTGCCCAAAAATCACCAAAAATGCGATCAAAACTCTATATCGGGCTCACACCCCAAAATCATGTATTTTCCCTAAAACGGTAATAAACCCACGCTCGGCTCGCCACGGCCTACCAAACTCACGGGAAATGAAGTACGCGAGTTGGGGGTCCATCTCCCTACCTCCATCGAAGATTTGACGCGCCTGGACACCGATCCACGAAGAAAACGCCGTGAAATCTTCGCCGCTCCACGAACCCGCGACCGAGCTTCCACGCACCACCGTCCCTCGATCCTCTACCCGTTCCTCAATCCTCGCCTCCCGCCATTATCGCCTCGCCCTCCTTCACCACCGTGGTCCGCCCGGGGAGAGGGGGAGAGAAAGAGATGAGAGAGAGTGAGAGTGAGCGTGAGAAAGAGAGAATGGGGAGGGAGAGAGGAAAAAGGGGTTAATATATAGAAAATCCAGAAATTTGGAAAATACCAAAGAATAGGAAAAATACTCCCCGCGATCCTCGAAAAACGCATAGCGTCGTGGTAACATCCCGGAGTCGGAGAATGCAATGGTTCACCCTACACGGGGTTCCGAAGGTCCGATAGCCAAAAACACGCGTAAAACCCAAAACGCGACCCGAGACCCACAAAGGCGCTCCGAAAATTCTAGGAAATTACCGGCGTGCTCCTCACAACACCACGGACCCAAGGAAATTCACGGGCACACCGCCAATGGGTCCGAAAATCAGATAAAATAGTCGAAGCTCAATTCGACAGAATCCGCAACTCGCGAAAAGTGATCCGAAACCCACGAATCCAGATCCGAAAAACCCGGGGCATTATAGCTTCACACATTCAATTTGCACACACAAAGAGCTAAGCTATGTTTGGTTCATCAAGCCACTTTTAATTCTTAATGTCCATCTATTTGCCACTTGATTAATCTACGCCATGCCTAATTGTTTAGGTGTTGTGTTTTTTTCCGTTGTGGGGTGTTTGTGTTTTAAATTGGACATAAATTTTTATAGAGGGATCTATTCACCCCCCCTCTAGATCTGTCTTCCTGCACTACGGGACCAAACAATTGGTATCAGAGTAAGGCTCTGTTGTCCCTAGATCTAATGATCTACAGAGTGATCCCAGTGCATTCTATAATCATGAATTTTTCTGTTGAACATATCTCGATGAATTGCTTACCTATTTTTAATGGTTCTTATTTTACTTCATGGTTAGGTAAAATGTGTGGAATGATTAATTCTATTAATCCTAATCTTTGGAAGTTGATTTATGATGGTCCTCACATATTGCCTCTACATAAGACAAAGTGGTCTAATCAGGATAAATTGAAGAACCATGAAAATATCATTATCCTGAGCTTGTTGAAAGCTTCTGTGAATACCAACATGTTTCCATTTGTCTCTTCTTGCAGGACGGCAAAGGGGCTTATGGATCGGTTGATCAAAGGACAAAAATGTATCATGGCCGACGATACTGATCAGTACAGTGACGAAGATGCCGAAGAGATAAATTCTGATTCTGAAGATCTTACTCTTGATGAACTCATTGATGCTTATGATGAACTGGGGAAGTAATATAAGAAAATCAAGTCAGAAAATAGAAAATTGAGAAAGAAAACTGAAAACACCACTCATGACTCCCTCTGTGAAAAATGTGTTGAGTTTGAGGAATTAAATGAGTCGTGCATGATTGATATTGAAAATTATAAAGAAACGACTGCATGTTTAGAAAGGAAAATGAAGCTCTCAAGAATAAAATCAATCAAATGAAGAAAATTGAAAATGAGCTAAGAAACAAAATGGAATCAAATTCTGTCGATCATGATCTTTGCAATGAATTGATTATGAATGATAAACTTACAAAAGAAAATAAAAATTTGAAACAATTGAACACAGCCATGTCGGAAAGACTGTTAACTCTTGAAAAAGAAAAACTGTGGCTGTTCAAGAATATGAGAATATGAGTTTGCTAAAATAGGAAATAGAAAGCTACAAAACCATCAATGCGACGTTGAATGAAAAAGTCATTTCCTGTGAAAATGAGATTGCTTCATATGAACTACATGTTGCATCACTTGAACATGAAATCAATGAAATGAACAACTCATTGTCTAAATTTATCAAAGGGAAGGACAACCTGGATAAAATCTTGGGGACCAAGGTGAATTTCAATGGGAAGGTCTAGGGTATGAACCCAGCAAAAAGAAAGCCTTTGGTCTGAAAACTCAAACCTCATTTGTGTATGCTTCCTGCTCCTCTAACACCTCAAATGTACCCTCTAATGAGCAAACCAAATCAAAATCTTAGGCTCAATCAAGGACCAAGAAATCTGATCCTCCATCTAAACATCAAAACGGTCCTAAGAATTTTAAGAAAATGGTATATGCTCATAAGAGTCAAATGAAGCATGAATACAAGAGAAAAGTTTCCAATGGTTCTTATTTTTATTGTGATAGAACTGGTCATATGAAGCATGCATGTCATGTCATGAAATTAGATGAACAAAATGCATGCAAGAAAATGAATGGTTTCAAAAAGTCTAATGCTCATGCAAAAAGAGCATATGAAAAAGCTCCACCCTTGCATTGCTATCATTGTGGGAAATATGGTCATACAATGAACTCATGTTTTCGAAAGAAGAATGATAACAATCATGTAATGAAGAAGAAAAATTTCCATGCTAATAATGATAACATTTTTGCTAAATCACAGAAATTCAATGCTCATGCTTACAAGAAATCTGTGAAGTCTTCAAAGTGTTGTCATTATTGTGGAAAAATTGGGTACAATATGGATGATTGTGTTTTGATGAAATTCGATGATATGCATGCCCATAAAATGTGGAGAGCACCCACTAGAGGTGCAACTAACCATCCGGGACCCAAGAAGATTTGAGTACCCAAAACATCCAAATGAGATTTTGGTGCAAGAATGCCTTGAGACCGATGAAGGGATGTTGATAAATAAAGGTCTCTCAAGGTAAAGGTGAGAAAATAAAAGTTTTTTTTTGGCTCTTGTCTAAATGTCAGTGCTCATATGACAGGTATTGTCTCTAAAACTTTGAATAGTTTTTGGTTCTTTTTTTTTGCTATGTTGAAAGTGTCTAATTGGCTGAAAAGAGTTAAATAAAATTGTGGAGTGTGTATGAGGTCATTAGCTATTGTATATTTTTCAATCCGAATTGCTTGAGCACATTTGAGATTAACTGAGTGTCTGGTATCTCAAATGGTGATCTACAGAAAGGTAGATTATGTCTGTCTGGAACTCTCACCATGCCTGAGGTGGTTTTCGGACCTAGGTTCTCCGCCTTGTACCAGAACTCAGAGAAATCATATGTCTTGTTTTTGAGTGAATGTTTCACTTGAGAAGTGTCAATTTGAAAATATGTTTCTAAACTATTTCTAAAAATGTTGTTTTGTTCAAACCTCACTCCATGCTCATTTGTAAACAAGCCCCGATGTCTTATGGGCTGCATTGCATATTTTTTATTATCTCTTGCTCACTGCATTCTCATGTAGATCATAGGCTGCACACCCTTCTTTCAAAACCCTCAATGAGTTTTCTAAAAATCATGCATTTGTTAAAAGGGAGTTGCTAGCTAATCAATGTGAAATTGATGCAGTCCCATTTTATTTTGATTGATAATATTGTTCTATGGCTGCATATTTTTATGGACTAAATTTAATCAAATGCTCTATGGCCTCTTCCAATGTGCTCCTCAGATATCAGGACAAAGCTGAAATGCTTTCAAGAAAGGGTTGACCCTCGCCAACTTGCTCATCTGGGTCATAGCCTGATCATTATTTCAGAACCTCCAAATCCTTGGTTAATAACTTAATCGTCTCAGTTTCAGGTCAATCTGAGACATGCATGTTATCAGGGAGAGTTTGCTTCTGATCTTACTTGGAGTCTCTATAATAGTCTGCTTTGCACATAGACAAAATGCATATTCCGGTGGTGCTAAATTTGATGTTCTGTGTGATTTTGTGTACTGCTGACTATTTGTTGCCTATTGAGGGTGAGCTTTGAAAGCCGTTTTCAAATTGAAGCTTACAATGTGTTTTTCAGACAAAATGTAATTTGATGCTTCAAGTAAGGGGGAGTTTTTGACTGAATGACTTGCAATTGTGACATGAACTCATTTGTTCTTGAAGTACATCTCATGCTAACTGTTCAAGCTGAATTGCTCAGAATTCTCTACACATTGATGCTTGATAATGTTAAAAATTTTGTAATGGATTTCTAAAATTTTGTCACAGTTCTGAGATTTAAGCCTCTTCCTACTGAAATACCCCTTGTGCAAAGTGATTAGACTGTTAATTGCTTACAATCTCTAAAATTGATCCTTGAACATGTCAAATTGATGCAAGGCTTTGTCATTTTCTATTCTGACTGGACTGAAAGTGTCGACCCCAAGAGTCGACCATCCCTCGTGATGGTTCTGTCTGATTATTTTCTGAATATTTGGCTCTTGATCATGTTTTCCTGTGCATTTGTCATCACACCAAGGGTAGACAAGTCTGTAAAGTGCATTTTAGCCATGCATTTAGGACAACATTAGAGTTCATGCATCCGGTGCATTTAGAACTTTCATGTGAAATCTGAACTCTAGCATTTAGCACTCATCTTGCATTTTGCAACCATGTTGCATTCTGCACTGCATATTGCATGTTCTCACTATGTGCTTGCATGTTAATATATGATATCCAACCCCCATCCTTGAAACTTCTATAACCGTATGCTCCCTTGATAAATAATGTTACATCTGAGTCTCAACTAGTGTGCCTCATGTCACTCGGGAGGAATCATTTAATAAAGTGCACCTATATAGGGGGAGCTGCACAACCATGCTTTCATTAAAATTTCTGGCATACATGTTAAATCAAATTTGCACACTGTCATGCACAAATGTGAAAATGAGTGTTAAATATAAGGAAGCCGGAATTTCTTTTCAACACTCTAGAGAAATTGAACATGCTGCATGTATTTTGAAGAGGCAGTTGAGGAAAAAGATGCCTGCCTCAAATTGAAAAGTTGTGATCAAATGAAAGGCAGAGCACTGCTCAGTCTCACTGAGTAAAGTGGATGCATGTCACCTGAGACGTGATGTGGTTCATTTTTGAAAAGTGTTATACTGAAGTACCTCTGCTCAAAATGAGGTGCAATGGTCAACATTCTGAGTAACCGGGGAGTCTGGCATGCTCTCTATGTGTCTCCTCGCGTAAAAAGAGAAAATTTGAACCTGATAACTCTTAGAAAAATTCAGATTATCCTTGTGAAAATGGTGAATAACTTTGAGATGAAAAATTACGGTGTGAAAGTTTATTAGGGCAGAGCGTAGCCTCCAATATGTTGTTCTCCCAAATTGAAGTGCAGTCTGGGTAATATCTCCTTTGTTGAACTGAAAATCTGGATATCCATATGACTAAAGCCTATTTTCATGTTATTCACTTGCATACTTGTAATTTGATTTGATATATATTCTGAAAATTTGTTTGGCCGCATGATCTGCTACATGTTTTCTTCTATTTAAACTGCACACTCTCCGAGGTGTACACATGAGCATCCTTGTTACACTGACTCATCTGTACTTTCCCTACACCTATCCCATCCCTTTAAATAAAAAGGGGGAGTTATATTGCATGTATCTACATTTATCTACTTTGGGTCAATCACATTTAATCATTTTATTTGCACTCTGCATGTCCACATTGTCCATATTTGCATTTCAACCATGTGCATTTAGTTCATGCACCTCCAAAGAAAACTAAAAATATGAAAATAAGAGAAAATCATGCATTTTATTATTGACTTATCTACGTGCATATTTGCCTAACTTCAATGACTTGTCTTCAAGAGATTTCATTAAATCTGCTGAGCTTATACTGGAATTCTGAACTTCATGAATCTTCAAAACTGTCCTCTTAATTTCCCAGTTTCTGAACTTCTGAGAATATGAATTTTGACATGTGACTTTGTGTGGTTCTTTATATATGATGGTTGCATTCATTGTCATACTTCTATGTCTGCCTCACTTGCATGGCCTGCTTTATGTTACATATTTCCTCCCATTTTTGATTATGCCAAAGGGGGAGAATGTTTGAATAATGCAGAATATTTTATCATCATAAAATGGGGGAGATTGTTGTGTGTGTAATTTTGATGATTACAAAATGTTTCAAAATATTTGTTTACTATTTGTCAAAGGTGTTTTTCAAGTGCATTTATCATTGGAAAGTTTTGCACTGATTGTGAATGGATGTGGAAACATGCTTGCAAGATTGCATAGTTGCATGTGGGTGAGTGATGCATGAGTCTCATGGACTACTCATCTTAAATTCCAAGAAGGCTACATTTGATCTATGTAATCATGAAGATGGATTGTGTGAAAATAGCTTGATTGGGTTTTCACGAATGAGAGTTAAGAGTTTGTTTCATCATGCATATAACTCCAAGGGTGGTTGTGAATAGAACCTTAAAACATGTTCTAAGTGAGTGTTTTTACAAAAGTTACAAAAGTGCAGTTATCATTGGAATGATTGCTGAATTGTTCTGTGCTGAATTGGTTTTATTTTGATGAGCTATCCTTGTTGCTTTGGTGTATGGATTTGATGTATGCTTGTTTTAAGAACTGGTTTAAAGAAGTGGCCTTCTTCGAGAATATTGTGCATGTGGAAGCATATGACATGCGTGCTGGTTTTAGGTTGCCTTGTGATTGTTTAATGCTCATGTGAATGTGTGTGGGTTCATTTCAGCTCATTGGTTTGAAGCTATGGTGAGAGGACGAGGATAACAATTCATGTGTGGCAAAGAAGTTTCCATACTTTGCTTGGGTTGACTCAATGGGTGATTGCGTCAACGCCATCTTCATGACGTCGTGTTTTTTTGCTGCTAAGGCATCGACTCGATGGGTCATTGCGTCGACGCACCCTTTAAAACTTCCTTAATTCGTTGCCTTAAGATATGGAATTGATTTACACATGTGGAGTTTGAAAAGTATAGTTATTTTCAAATGTAAAATCAAGTTCCATACTTTGATCTTGATCCTCATACATGTTGCATGGATGGATTGTAAAGTGCTTGTAATCTAGCTCATGTTTTGATTGAGTATTGTGAAGAATGATCAAATTTCTCATGTGGTTTACATGCATCTCCTTCATGGATTTTGAGGCTCATAATGTGTTTAACTCTTTTATATCAATCATGGTTGAACTCATGTTTCAAAGGGTTGAACTCCTTGATTTTGAGATCCATGTAGATCTAATGATCTATCTTGTTTTTGCAGGATAGATATTGATGTTAGTCAATTTGAATATCACATGGATGCATGGTAATATCCTTCTATTTTTTAGTTATCAAAAATGGGCTTTTGATAGGCTGGAATGGCCTTTTTCTAACTCTATCTGGCAGGGGTCGACCCCCAGAACCTATGCACAGAATGCACAGTGGTCAACCCTATGGGTCGACCCCCCCAGTGATACGTTCTGTTTGGTGTGTTCTGTGCAGTGCAGTCTCAGGGGTCGACCTTATGGGTCGACCCATTCTGGTCGGGCTTCGCGAAAGTGATCTAAACCCTTTGGAAACCCCTTTAAACTTTACCATATTACCCCCAAAAGGTTCCTAGACATATGAGGGTGTTTCTAACATGTTTTAGGAGGGTTTTATAAGTATTTTGGCCACTCTAACTTATATATATACCTCAACTCCGAATTTGAGAGATATGAACCCTAATGTACTTATTTTCTATCTTGTAGGAGAAGAAGACCAAGAGGAGAAAAGGAGAACTTGGGAAGGGGTTCTGATCTACTTCAAGGCATCTTTGGAGCTCGTGGTAGAAGAGAAAGAGGAGCGGAATGAAGAGAGGATCGAGATGACGCTGAAATCGCCACCATCCATCTATGGTAACTAGAAGATCAGGAGAATCTAGAAAGTGGGAAATTCTATACATGATGGGTTTCTTATTTTTGGTCTTTCTAGCATATCTTGGGCTTGAATGTATTCACTTGTGAATATTTCATAAATTTCTGAACGATCTTTATGTGTGGGTGTTCGATGAGTGGGTTCTCTAAGTGTTTGTGTTGACGCGTGTGCGTTGTCTTGTGCAGTGATATCCGCGTGTGATTTGGGGATGGTTCCCTGTGTGTGGTTGGGAGTTTACTCCCATGTGTTTGTGCAGGCATCGCCCTGCGTGTGTGTGTTGGAGCTTGACTCTGTGTGTGTGTGGGGATTTATCCCCGTGCTGGTTTTCCAGCAGTGAAGCCTCACTCGGTTGAGTGAGGGGTGGACGTAGGGAGCCCGTCGTTGTCCTGAATCACCTTAAAAATCATCGTGTTCATATCAGAATGCCTGTGTGATTGTCCATTTTCTCTTTCTCCATTCACAGGTTAAATTGACACTATCACACACACTCAATCTAATCACACTGCTTCACACATTCAAATTGCACACACAAAGAGCTAAGTTGTGTTCGGTTCATCAAGCCGCTTTTAATTCTTAATGTCCATCTATTTGCCACTTGATTAATCTACGCTGTGCCTAATTGTTTAGGTGTTGTGTTAGTTTCCACTGTGGGGTGTTTGTGTTTTAAATTGGACATAAATTTTTATAGAGGGATCTATTCACCCCCCCTCTAGATCCGTCTTCCTGCACTACGAGACCCAACATGAGATAACTTAAGATACTTATAAGGTGGCAAATATATATTTCAAAGAGATTATTCAACTTCATGGTATTACCTAGAACTTTTGTTTCAGATTGAGACATAAAGTTTGTGGGACATTTTTGGAGGACACTATGGAATAAGATGTGTACCAAGCTAAATTTCAACTCTTATTATCATCCTCAAACTGATGGCCAAACTAAAGTTGTTAACATAAGCTTGGATCCAACTTGAAACAATGGGACTTAGTGCTACCCCAAGTTGAATTTGCATACAATCGGTCTATAAATCAAACCACCAGAGATAATCCATTTGAGATAGTGTATGGAGGAAATCTCCTTGGGCCATTATGTAATGACCCAAGATTTTTGGATCAGGAATCCATGGGTTTCGGAGTACTTCTGTGGGTCCCGGATCATGTTTCATGATTAAATCAGAATTTTGGCTATCGGGCCTTCAAATCCTTATATGTGGTGGAACAATGTGGTTTCAGACTCCAGAACGTTACAGACGTGTTGTGCATTTTTTGAGAATCGTGGGGATGATTTCTCTATTTTTATTTTTTGAATTTTTCAATCCCAAAATATTTCTCTATTTAAACCCCTTAACACCCCTCTCCCCTCATTCTCCCATTCTCTCCCTCTCTCTTGTCTCGTTTCTCTCCTTCTCTCCACTCCTTCTCTGGGTGGTCGATAGAGGACAGCGTGGATGAGGCGGGGGCGATGTGGGTGGCAAGCGATTGAGGATGGAGCGAGGAACGAGGCAGTGGCGCGGCAAAGCTTTGCTCACGAATTCGAGAAGCTGGTAGTGGTTCGAGGCTCGATTTCACGTGGGATCGGCATCCTCAGCACAGGAAATCATTGTGAGAGGTAGGGGGATGGATCCTTGACCCTTACATTCTATTTTCTTGTGATTTGTAGGCCATGGTGAGGCCAAGGGTGGATTTCCTTTCATGCTAGGGTGAAATTCATGTTTTTTGGGTGAGTGACGGATTCATCGATTTGACCAAGTTTTTATGCTTTAAATGTGGCCTCCCGGTAGTTTAGAGGTTGGGGAATGATTACCCCATATTTTCCCCATCACCCGGGATGTTTGGGGCATGGTTTAGGGCCCCTTGGATGGGGTTTCGTGGGTGCGTTGCTGGAATCGATCGACCGAATGGGCAGTTCAGTCGACCGGTTAGCGTTCGCCACTGTAGGGCTATCTACCCTAGTTCGGTCAATTGACCCAGCCGGTTCTGTCGACCGACCCTGGCCAGTGGCCCACCTTAGGACTGGTTGACCGACCTAGTGAGCCAGTCGACTGACCCATTGTGTAGGTCGACCGACCCAGTGTGCTGGTTGACCGAAATGCAGTCTTATCGCCCATTTTGGCCACTGGTCAACCCGGTTGAGACCCATTGGTCGACTGTTAGCCCCGTGGATGCCCCGACATTAGTTTGAATTCGTGTTTTTGGGTATCCGGAGAAGTCATGATACCTCGAATACATACCCATGTGGTTTGAAGGTCCGGGTGACCCGTGTGTTCCGGGCTACTTTGTTATGCTAGTTCGAGTCACCGTACTCCATAGTACAAGTAGAGGGTTGTTTCTACACTGTGATAGTTTCCTCGGAAAGTGATTTTCATGTAGGCCATGAGTATGGCCAATGACCGTGAGTCCTGTAACCCAGCCAGGGGTGCTAGGGACTTCTTAGTCTCCCTCAGAGAGGGAATGAACCTGGCGGTTGTGACTTGTGAGCCGCATTAAAAATCCTTTTGACATTAGTTTCTGACTCTTGGACTAAGGTAATTTGACGGCATGGAGTCGTATCGTACAGCGGTCTTAGACTGAGTCGTGCGACTCAATGGCCGTTGAATTAGCAAGTCTAGCTAGTCGTCTTGAGTTTGGTGGCACCATGCCACCCTGCGTTCCGTGATGCTTACGATAGGTGTGTGCATAGCCTATTAGTACTTTGGTGTTTCCTCTCTACTGAGAGTCTCCACGTCTAGTGACTTTCCCCAACTAGTCGTAACTTATCTGGGCACACGTGTGTTGACCCACCTAGGAGCGGTGGAGAGCTAGACCTGAGAGAGACGATTTTAGGGTGGTTGCCGTAGGGCCTCCCAATGTGACCGCTCGAGTCCGGACCGGGAGGAAAACCAACTAGAGGGCCTGACGTAGTGCAGTCAGTCAGTGTGTGCACACGTGGTCAGGGACTATAGACGTGTGCTGACGAGCATGACCCTGACTAGACCATTGTCTTCGGTTACTTGTACGGTGTCTCAGTTTCTACCTGGGACAAGTAGGGAGACACTTGAGATGTGGACTAAGTCATCAGTGGATGCATCTGGCCTTGCTTCTAGTTGGTAGGTTCTCCTGTCACGCGACACGTGACTCTCTTGACTCGAGGTTTTAGGTTTTCTGACAGTGAGGTCCTAGTTTTCCAGGTGACTTCTACACACTTTTCCAGACATTAAGGTCTAGGGTTCCCTGTAGAGTTATGAAGGTCTCACCCGTAGACAGTGTAGGGTTCACGACGGCGAGGTCGTGATTGTACCCTTAAAGCACAGGGTCTTGGTTAGGCCCATGTCCATGAGTATGGGCCTTCACGACAAAGATATCGTGGTTTTTCCTTCAGTAACGTAGCCATGGTTTCACCGGTGGTTCGCCGATCCCGACTGTGAGATCGGGGTTTACTTTTCATTGTCGATAGGAGTAGCTTAGAGAGCTATATTTCCGCCGCCTTCATCCATTACCGCTGCTATTACGATCGCTAATGTTGTTGTTGTTATTATTGTTGTTATTGTTGTTGTTTACCGCCATTGTTTTATGGTGGGCATCCGTCGGACCCCTATTGATCCAATGAGATGCGGCTCACCCATTTCTTTTTAAGCGTTGCAATTCTTCCTCGAGGTTCGGAGGTACAGCGTGGAGGTTCGTGGTTGCCAACCTGCCAGAGCCGGGGGCGTATCTGCCGATTGAGTACGTTTCCTTCTCTATAGATTGTACTTTGTGGACTAGACTCTTTAGTTAATTTATTAATTGAAAATATAAATTATTTTCTATTATTTAAATAATTATTTCTATAGTTATTTTTTACATTATTTTAAATTTCAATGTACCTCCACAACACCCAAATAACCTTTCCGAGCCTTCCAGCTCATGGATGGCGGACTCGGGACTCGCCATCCCGACAATCACGGCAACTCTGGACTCGCCATCCCGACAATCTACAACTCGGCTGGTCAACCTCAAAAAATAGGGTGAGGAAAGCTCCATTACCTCGAACCCCAAGCACAGATTCACTCCCAAATCTGGCAATCCTCTGCAACTCTGCAGGCTCCGAACCACCACGCATTGGAAGGTTCCAGCACCAGCCAAGAATTCGAACACCGCCTAACCAGCACTCATCCTTCCGGAACAGCGCCAGCACCCTCACACACCAGGGGAAATGGGCACGACTTCCCACTGGCAACCACCTTGCCAACACACAGGACGCGTCTCGCACGGACTTTATGGCACACAAAGGCCAACCAATCCAGACACGCAATGCAAGGCGATGTACCTTAGCTAAACACAATCTCTCCAACCAAAGGAGAAACCGATCACACCACCGACCAATGGAAAAACTCCATGCACGACCTGATCTCGAATCTCGCGTACGCTGGGAACAACACCTTCCAGCACCAAGAAAACCATCACCACATCAGGTCAGCACCTTCGACACACTCGGCGAGTGTCATGTCGGACCACGATTACATCATCTCTCGAAGCACCACCAATGTAATTCCTCGAACTACAACACACCACGTCAAGAGCTACAACACGAGCAATAATCGACAACCGCCAACGCTCATCCTTGAGTCCCGGACTCACCACGGAACCTTCTCATCTCAAACCAAATCCAAAGCGAAAACAACCCATTCGCACACAAGAGCGCAGGAGCAAGACTTATTGGTACACCACAGTCCAATCCTGCCTCAAAATCCGTAAGAATAACCGGGACCGACACGTCATTCCTGACGCCACAGAGCATGACAAGAACATCAGGCTCGACGAAACAACAGCTCACCGAGAAGATCTTCAGCTCACCCAAGCACACTTCTCGATCAGAACACTCCGCTCTGCCACCTTAAACCACAACCTTAACACCTCAGAGGATGGATAAACCCAAGCTGGAGTGGCCAAACCAATAACAACTCCTTCAGAGCACGCTCACAGCCACTTAACCACAAACAATCCTCGCCAGCCACCTGACCTCGCTGCAAAAACCTTGAACGTAGCACCGCAAATCCGCGCCTACCGATAACCTCTGCTGAACGCAGTACAATCGGGGCCACAACTGATGAGGAAGAAAGCTCCCGACCTCGATCCTTAGACCCCACGCCGGCACGAAAGTCGTGAACAGTAACCACCTTCACAGTGCCACACAGCACACTCAAGCTCTCAAGCGAGAAATCAAGCAGAAAACATGCACGAAACCCTACGCCAGCTGCCGACTGTACTGGACCTTATGGACTCTGATCACTGCAATGTTTCGAATTCCTATGTACGTCCAAAACCATCGCTCTGATACCATCTGTGATGACCCAAGATCCGGATACCGGGAAGAACCCGATACCATTTGAATCCTGGCCCGCCGCCCACGAGCCGGAGGGCTCGGAAGGGCTAAAAGGAGTGTGGAGGCACAAAGAAATAGGAAACAATGCAGAATAATACAACAATTAATAGAAATAAATAAATAACTACAACAACAGAGTCCAGTCCAACGGAAAGTATAGTCTAAAGCAGTAAAACGTACCCAACACCGAGTGAACACTCGGCTCGGCGAGCTGGCAACTAAGAACCTCCGAACAGCACCCTCGAACCTCGAGGAAGAACCGCCGCTCCTGAAACGCAGGGGTGAGCCTCATGTCACTGGCTCAGTAGGGATTCCATAGAACCCCAACTGAGAACAATGGCGGTAGCAGAAAGGAAAGCAGCTACAACTACATCAGGAACATCGAATCGGTCGCCGGTCAAAACTCGGCACTACAGCTACTCCTACTATACCGGTCAAGTAGAAAGAGAAATCCCGATCTTTCAATCAGGAATCGGACCACTCTAACACTAGGCCTACCGAGGAAACACTGACGGCAACCCCGCCGTAGAAGTCTGCCCACACAGGCACGACCAACCGGGACCGCACAGTCCCACACTGGCACGACGAAACCTCGGTGAAGCCACTGGCACCCTGGCCACTACCTCGGAAACACCGGACGGTCCAGAAAATCACGTCTCACAGACGGGAAATGGAACCTGGGAACAGGAGAGTCACGTCTCACGTGACAGGAGTGCATGCCCACCAGAAGCAAGGTCGGATGCGTCCACTGACGTCTTAGACCGCGCCTCAGGTGTCTCCCTCCGGCCCAGTGGAAACTGAGACACCGTACTAGTAACTACAAAGCAAGTGACTAGCTGGGGTTGTGCTCGTCAGCGTGGGTCCACTGCCCCCATCCACGTGTGCACACACAGACCATGCATCCTAGGTCTGGCCTCTGACTGGTTTTCCCTTCAGTCGGACTCTGGCTACAAGATGTGGGGCCCTACGGTAACCAGTCTAAAAACCGTCTCTCGGGGTAGCCTCGCCACCACTCCCTGGTGGGACCACTCACGTGTCGGAAGGCTAAGACTAGTGGGGAGTCACTGATGTGACCACTCTCCGAGGAGAAATCTGAGAACCACACATGCACCCTGCACGAAAGTCAAGAACAACCCAGAGGCGCCGAGCCATTGGACTCTGGACAGTCCTCTAGACTCACTAAATCTAACGGTCCTTGAGTCACAAGACTCAGGGTGAAGACCGTCGTACACAATGACGCAATGCCGTTAATCTAGCCTAAACCCTTGGTCTAAAATCACGGTAGCATGAATATCGAGGTAGCTCACGAGCCGCCGAGACCATTCCCTCGGGAAGGGAACTGAGAAACATTCCAACCCCAGGCTGGGTAATTGGACTCACAGTTCAAGGCCACACACTTGGCCCACGCGGAAAGCACAGAAGTACGATTCTCAAGGCAGCTCACAAGCCGCCCCGCCGATTCCCCATCCCTGGGAAAAGAGGGAAACCTCCAGCCCCAGGCTGAATGACTGGACTCGCAGTCCAAGGCCATACACTTGGCCCAGTCAGGAACCATCTTCTGCAGAAACCTACGACATGCTAGGGAACCCCACCGCACTCACACCGATACACGGTGACTCCATGAGCGTAACATGAAAGCCTGTAACACATGGGGTCACCCGGACCTACCAGACCTATGGGCACACTAATCGAGATAACACGTGTTGTGCCCCTGTGGTCATTTGAGTTATCCTATGGTCACTTGGGTCTTTCGACATCATCCTATGGTCATATGAGTTCTGTGGTATTCTTGGTTTTGATAATGGCTAAACACTATTGGTCATTGATGTTTTCCACTTTCATGTGACTAACATACGTGATGTTTTATTCATGACAGATATGCCAATGAATGGACAAGGAATAAATTGGAAATGGCAAAAGTGAAAGCTCAATGTTGCGCCCTCGCACGCGGATCGACCTGCGCGGTCAGGTCGCGGGGACTTGCGGTCGACCGCTAGCCAGTAGCGGTCGACCAAAAATCCCAGGGACCGCCCGTTTGCAGATTTCTCAGTAGCGGTCAACCACCAGAAGCTGTAGGTCGACCGCCAGCCCTGAGCCTTCATTGTTGACTTTGTTTCCAACTTCGAAAAGGGCCACTCTCCATGGATTTCTTTAATCCAAAAGGCACCAAACCTGCCACAAATTGTGGATCTGGTCTGGGGGTGTCCAAGGACCATTCCAAAGGTTATAAAACATACACAAGAGGGGTTAGAAACCCTAAGACTTCAAGGCTTCAAGAGAGATCAAGGGAGGCCATTTCGCGGGTACTGTAGCACCTGAGTGAACCGTACTTTGGGCTGGAGTTTTTCATCCATCCAAGGTGATTCAAGCTTATTTCTGAAGCCATCTCAACCTCCAAGGAAGCAAGAAGCAATCAAGACTTTCAAAGGTGATCTAAACTGCATTCTTCATCCTCTTTATCAACTCAAGAAGATCAAAAGGAAGATCGAAGCTACATCCATCGTCTTCTTCGTCAACTAGAAGAGATTCAAGAAAGATCATCTCGCAAGGAAGAAGACACCTTCAAAGCATCCGATTCAAGCTTCTACAACTCAGACAAGATCTTCTTTCTTTGAGCATACTCTATATCTTGTTTGAGTGATTTCATATTTGTTATCTTTTTCATTTCATATAAACATTTGGAACTAAGGATCGTCCCTACCGGTGGTTAGTAGGAAGGTAATCGGAAGTTGTCCGATCTGCGGTGTTGACGTCCCTACATGTGGTTAGTAGGAAGGCAATCAGAGGTCTTTCCGATTTGCGGTTCAGTGCGTGGCACTAGTGGAGCCTCACCGGATTTGGTGAGGGGTAGACGTAGGACTGGGGATTCAGTCCGAACCACCTTAAAATATTGTGTGTTGTGGTTTATTTATGTGGTTGCTCATTCTAAATGCATGCTTAGGTTCGAATCGATATATTGGATTGCTCATCGTGCCAAGTGAATCATAGTGTTCTTCGATAAGCTAGTTATATTCCGCTGCAATTTATCTTATCTAGCTATATAGAGGGTTGCATTGCGAAAAGAGGGGCAGATCTATTCACCCCTCCCCTCTAGATCCGCTGTCCACTACACAACAACACGGTACCTCTAGACACCCCAGAAACATAGACACGGAACCCATGGGATGTCCGGGACACTCACAAAACCGAAGGTCAACCACTGGGTCACAACCGGGTCGACCGGAGACCAACACACACAGACGGACACGGCGAGCATGGAAATCGCCTAGCGGTCTAACCCTAGACCATGATGATGACTAGCGGTCTAACTTTAGGCCGCTAAAGCAAGGCTAGCGGTCTACCACTGGACCGCTACACACTGAAATCACGGACCCCTTGCGCTCTACCCTTGGACCGCGAGGCCCTGGCTAGCGGGCTACCTCTGGACCGCTAAACCCTCAGAACACACGAAACTCAAGCGATCTTAGCGGTCTAACCCTAGATCGCCAAGGACCCTGGCAGTCTATCGCGTGACCGCCAGCCTTGAGCCGACATAGGTAGACCCCTAGCGGTCTACCCTTGGTCCGCTTGGCGCCCCTAGCGGTCTCTGGAACGACCGCTAAGGCGTCCCGAACCCGAAACGGCGGGAAACACCCCAAAAACCCGATCCACGCCCCAATCACCCCCGGGTGATGGGGAAACAAAGGGGAACCCATCCCCAAGCCTCCTAGCATACATCTATGCCCTTAGATCGGTCAAAAACCTCACGAAACGGGCGATTCGGCTCACACCCCAAAAATATGGATTTTCCCCAAATTGCTCAAATAAGCCCGCTTGGCTCGCCACAGCCTACAAAACTCGCGGGAAAGGAAGTGCACGAGCTGGGGGTCCATCTCCCTACCTCCATCGAAGATTTGACGTGCCGTGGATGCCGATCCACGAAGAAATGACGCGAAACGCTCGCCGTCTCGTGATCACGCCACCGAGCTTCCACGCGCCCTCGTCCCCCGATCCTCGATCCATCCTCCCTGTCCTCCTCGCCCGCGTTGCCTCGATCCTCCCCCGCCCCGCTCCGTCGGCCGCTGGAGAAGAGAGGGTGAGAAGGGAGAGCGTGAGAGAAGAGAGAGGGAGAGAGTGAGAAATGAGAGGGGAGAGAGAGAAAGGGTTAATATATATAGAAAAACCCCAAAATTCCAGAAATTTAGAAAAATACTAAAAACTACCTCCGCGATCCTCGGGAGGAGCACAACACGTCGGTACTGTCTCAGAGTCGGAGAACGCCACGGTTAGCCCTACACAGAGTTCCGAAGGCACATCAGGGAAAAATACGTGTAAATCACAAAATATACTCCGAGACTCACGAAAATGATCCGAAAAATAACCGAAAAATCCGGGGCATTACAGAAAATCACACTCGAAATTCACCCTATCCAAAATCGCCACCGCCACCCCCATTTCCACCCTCCTAGGGTTAGGGTTTTTGGGGAAAATGGTCCATGCTAAGTGGGCTAGGGTTTAGGCTAGCTATTAGGCCCAAAAACTCTGAATCAACGCATATTTAGCCTATTTAGATTTGGGTTTGATTAACTCCGAATTTCCTTATTTTTAGCCCAATTTGGGTCTATTTCTTTGCCCATTATTCCTGAGAATCAATTATTATCATTATTTAATCGATCCTTATCATTATTAAGGAATTTCCTCTACTTTAGCCTATTATGTAATATTTTACTATCGAGTTGCTATATGATGCCTCATATGTGATTCACTATGATGACTTGATGCTACGAAAGGATCTGTCTTATGAGGAGAAACCTATCAATGTCTCGGATCGGAAACTTCAGCAATTGAGGAATAGAACTATACCTATGGTCAAGATCCAGTGGAGCATATGTGGTCAAGAAGAAACTACATGAGAATTAGAAGAAGCTGTCAAGAAGAAATACCTAGAGTTATTTGCTGGTAAGTTCTGTTAACCCTTCACTTCGTAACATATGAATTTGGGGACCAAATTTCTTTTAGAGGGGGAGGGTGTAGTAATCCGGTAAAAATATAAAATTATAAATACGGAATTATTCTCTAATTGTTCTCACAGTAAAATAAAGATAATTATATTAGTGCATAAATAAATTAACTAGCATAAATGTAAAATTAGAATAAATTAAAAAGAGGCTAATTAGGTTTGAATTGGTGTTCTTTTGGATAAGATTAGAGCATAATTGGATAAACAGTGGGTCAAAAACCCTAAAATAATCAGACTAATTGGGTAAACCCTAATTGTTAGAAGATTAGTGGCTGAAATATAGCCTATTGGGCCCAAAACCGTGGGGAAACCCTAGCCCACTTAGAGGAGAAGCTTATCCCTCGGATGCCTGACCTAATTAGGGTTTTGGAAGGCTTTTGACAGTGCTAGAATGAGTAAGGTCAAGTTTTTCGGCGTAGGGATTTCTATCCCTTGACAGCTTTGCCTATCCTAAAGGAAGCTTCGCCTATCAAATAAAGACATAATCTCTTGGGCGCATGCACTTTGCCTATCTTATTCACATAGGTGCTACTATTCAACTTAGGCAATATTAAGCTTAGACATGTGTAGAAACTTCGCCTATCTTAACCAATATACATCGTGTATCCTATTTATAACACCTACCTAGAATAACAAAAACAGCGCTGTTCCATCAGCTGTCATGAGCTTATCTATTTTTCTTCATTAACTGACTTAACACAGATAATTGATAAAGTTTTTTTAGGGAATACTATTTATCCAACTATGATTATATTTTGAAGAGTCGGTATTCGAAGATACCGAAAACTAGATGGCTAAACAGTTCGAGAGGGGGGGGGTGAATCGAACTTTACCTACTAAAAATTAAATGCGAACGCTCTCAAAATAAACCAACACGAATCAGTGATGTTAAGGAGAGGTTTGTGGGAAGAATGCATGTCTTTTCTGAGTAATGACTCTCCGTATTCTATGTGTTTTGATGCTGGCAATAGTTCAAATTGTGCTAAATTTTGATTATATTTTGTTACTGGCAATAGTTCATTCAGTGCTTAATTTTGATATTCATAACCTTGCATTGTAGCATAAAGGTCAGTGGACTTCATGCTGTTACATCTATCCGGATGATGAACCTCTTGCTTACCCACAAGCAAGAGTTGACTCATAGAGTCGACACACTAGGCCGTGCATAGTCTCATCAGTCATCATATAGGTCGGTGCACATTGTGGTTTGTTCTTTGTTAAGGTCAGTGCACGTTATGCCTTAGCTATACAAAGGTTAGTGCATGGTATCACCTAAGTCCGTGCACTTCACTGTAGCAAACTCAGTGCATACTAGTTATGGCTTGCATCAACTAAGGTCGATGCTAGCTCTAGGTCGGTGCATGTTTTACTTCATGCACATGCACACATAATCGATGCTATTTCCTGTAGCACACTAGTCAAGGTCGGTGCTAGTATTTGTCTGAGGCACAACTGAGGTCGATGGACATTTGCATTGGACTGATCTAAAGTCTGCACATTTCATTGTAGAAGGTCAGTGCATATCCATCACATGTTCATAGGAAGGTCGGTGCATCTTCTACTTTATGCATCTAGGTCTGTTCATATATGCTCACTAAGTATGTGCATGTTCACATAGAGGTCGGTGCAAGTTGTGTTCTGTGCCAAGTAAGGTCTGTGCACATCATGCCTGTGTAGAACTCAGGTCGGTGCTAGTTGCACCTTGTGCATGCCAGGGTCGGTGCATGTTGCATACTGAAGTCAGTGAATATTGGTTAGAGGCATGACTTAGGTCGGTGATAATTCCACCTTGTGCATGCTAGGGTCGGTACTAGCTGCATAATAGGTATGTGCTAGTTGCATCATGTGCATGCTAAGGTCGGTGCCAACCGAACTCGGGTCTGTGCTAGTTGAATTTAGTATAAACCAAGGTCAGTGCATGTTACATGTGTGGTCAGTGCTAGCATGAAAAGTCGACTCTAAGAGTCGACAGTTCATTTTAGGTGTTCGGTTAACATTGTATGCTTAATAACTCTGTTTTTCTTTTCTAAAACCGTAGGAATTTGAGGATGCACATGATCCAATAAGTGAAGCACGTGCTCCAGGAATTTTCTGATGGGCTCAAGATCCCAGGAACCAATGATTGGGCACATGGACAACAATCTCTCACAGCGTGACACGTGGACCCCAAAAGTAGCGCTGCTTTTCAAATTCATTGGGCGGGAAACGTGGTTTCCACACGCCCATCTCTCGAAAGCCTCTATATATAGATGCTGGTTGCATATAAGACAAAATAGAGAATAGAAGACCAGAGGGAGTATATAGAAGATTGAAGTGAGAGCTGAGAAGTTTTTTGAAGAGGCCTGAAGGTAGCTGTACTGAGAGAAAAGAGCTGAGAGAGTAGAGAGAGTTAAAAGAGAGGAGAGCCTTCGTGGAGCTGAGGGAGATCTGTGAGAGCTGCTGAAGTGAATTTGGAGGATAAACAGAGTATCAGAATTCTGAGAGGTTGGTTTTTGACTGCTGGATCAAATCCAGAGTTGAATTTCTCATTGAGAGCTACATATCTTTTATCTGTTTTGCATCTTTGTTTCTTTGTTTCTGTTCTTTCCATTATACTTTTGTAAGCTGTGAATCAGCGGACGAGGGTGTGTCCCTTGGAGAGCAAGCTGTGAGGCTCAGTGGTCTGGGATTGTATTCTCTAAAGCTGTGGATCAGCGGTGTGTAGGGATTCGATCCTCGAAGCTGTGGATCAGCGATTTAAGCTGTGTTTCAGTAGTGAAGCCACACTTAGTTAAGTGTGGGGTGGACGTAGATCTCTGGATAGAGATCGAACCACCTAAAAATACTTTGCCTCGTGGTTGATTGTTATTCATTCTGTTCTTCGCGTAGATGAATGCTTAAGGGCCGAATTATTTTCTGATACAGTAATTCCTGATTTCATCTTCCATCATCATCTAATCGAGTTACTTGATCCATTAGACTAAGTATATCAAAAGCTGTGACTGGAAGGTTTGGCAAAGCCAATCTGAAACGTCACTTTTTGTGTGAGAGATCTACGATCTGTAACTCCGCCCAGTACTTGGTTTATGGATTTTTAATCTCGCTAAGATGATGATTAGCGAAATCATCTAATTATTGTAGTTCTGATCTGTTATGTTCTTGTTTGATTTTAATCAAAACTATATTATTGATTTGCGGATACTTAGTTGTTTACTGAATTCCTTATAAACTACTGGTAGCTGCTTCGAACTTCATTTCCGCATTATTAAGTTCTTTTAATTGGCAATTTATTTGGGGTAGATCTATTCACCCCCCTCTAGATCTATATCACGTGGTATCAGAGCCTAACTCTTCTGAAGGGACTAACATCCGGAAGAGATAGACATTATGGATGCTAGAGGAATGACAGCTGAAGGACATTCTACAACCAATCCTCTGTACTTCGATGGGTCAAACTATGCATACTGGAAGAACCGTATGCAAGTCTTCTTGAGGGCGAATGATTATGAGATTTGGAGAGTTGTTAGCAAGGGTCCCTTCAATTTGTCTGAGAATGAGGAATTATGGACCTGAGAAGAGATCAGGAAGTCAACTCTGAACTGGAGCGTCGTCAACACCATCCAGTGTGCCCTTCATCCCACAGAGTTCTCTAGGATATCATCCTGTTCTACAGCTAAGGAGATGTGGGATAAACTAGAAGTTATATACAAAGGGACATCTCAGGTGAGAGAGACTAAAGCCAACATGCTAGTCGCTGAGTACGAGGCATTTAGGATGAAGCAGAATGAGTCCATTAAAGAGATGTATGCTCGCCTCATGATTATCACTAACAGTCTTAGAAGTCTTGGGAAGATCTATTCTGAATATGAGTTGGTGAGAAAAATTCTGCGTTCTCTAACTCCAGTTTGGCACACCAAGGCTACAGTGATTGAGGAGTCTAGGGACTTGAAGAATACCAAGGTCGATGAGTTGATTGGTTCACTCATGACATATGAGATGAACCTGCCAAAGCAAGATGAGCTGGAGAAAAGGAAGAAACCCATTACATTGAAGGCAACATCTAGTAGCAAGGGGTCATCCAGTGAAAGTGGATCTCTGGATCTGAAATTGAAAATGATCAGTTTGCCATGCTGACTCGTCAGTTTAAAGATTCTGAGAAAAGAAGGAAGACAATTCAGAAGGAAAAATCAGAATGACAGGAGATATTCAAGGTATAAATCTAGTTCTGCCAAAAAGAATGATACTAATGTTTGTTATCATTGCAGGAGATCTGGCACCTGAAGGCAGATTGTCCAGAGCTGCAAAAGGAAAAGCCAAAAATGAAGAATAATAAAGGAAGGCTATGATCAGTACTTGGAGTGACGAGGATGAGGGCAGTCATAGCTGCACCTCTGATAGTGAAGAGGAAAGAAGCCAAATTTGTTAATGGCAAGAGCAGTGAAAATGATGAAGATGATCAGGTAACCTCTCCCTTTGAGAATTACACTATTTCTGATTGGGAGGATGCATATGCTGAACTTCTTGATAAGTTGATGATGTTAAAAGGAGAATAGGCATTTAAAAAGGAAAGTTAATTCTCTCATGAATGATACTACATTATCTGATAACATTGCCTATCTTCAAACTGAAAATGATGTGTTAAAGAAATCTTGTGCTGAATCTGATGAAATAAAAATTACTTTGATTGATGCTAGAAAAGAAAATGAAATACTGAAAAATGTTGTTGATGATCTGAAGCTTAGATTTCAGAATTTTGAAAAGGAAATGAAAATTGGGAATGAAAAATATGATGCAGTGTTGGGGGTAATCACTGAGTTAAAGAAGAATATAGAGAGTCTAGAAAATCAAAACAAGGACAAACAACAAATTATTGAGAGCATGACCCAAGGGACTGAAAATCTGAATGCTCTTTTGGGGACTAAGGTTAACTTTAGAAAAGAGGGGCTAGGTTTTAATCCCACTGCTAAGAAGAGCTTTGAAATCAAGACTGTTTCATTTGTAGCTGGAAAGGGAAAAGGACCTCTCATTAAAATGAGCAGTGGAAATACTCCAACAAAGTTTGCTAACTTCAAAATGCCCAGTGCCAAGGACAAGGGCAAACAGAAAATTAATGTGTCAAATAGCACACATTGTCTTACACCTCAGGGCAGATTTCAGGTTAGAGGTCAACCTTCATATACACCAAAACTCCAGGCTAGGTTCACCAAGTCTCCACAGAAAAATCAGAGAAAAACCCAATCTATACCCATGCACACTCCAAGTAGGCCTAAGGTGTTCAGGAGACAAGACTCAACTAGGGGTACATCAAGTCAATTCTATTATCCCAGAGTTCCAACTTACACTCCATACCAATCTACATATTCTCATCAATTCTGAAGGTCTGGCATGGATAGAGCAAGCTTAAGGGCATCATATCATTCATACCCCAATCAGAATTTCAGACCTCATGATGGGAAGTGGTTCGGGCAGGTCAAGTATAGAAGTCTAAGAAACCACAGTTACTATGTTCAGCCTAGGACCACCACTAGCTAAACTACACTGAATACTCATTGGCCTAGGCACTGGCACAAACATGCTCAATTTGCTAATAATAATGGTGTCTGGACACAAAACAGAACTGAAAAGACTCAAATTGTTAATGTTGAAAAGAAGAACAACAACAAGAAGAAAATAAACAAATCCATCAAACGAACAATTCCTAAACAGATGTGGATTCCAAAGCAGTTGTTATCATGTCTGAATAATGTTACTCCTGTTCTGGAGCCCAATCATTCTTGGGTTCCAAACTCTTCTGTTTAATTGTTGTTGCAGGTATGCCTGGCAGTCAAGCACAATATGTGGTACTTGGACAGTGGCTGCTCCAGACACATGACTGGGGACAAGGAAAAATTTTGCATGCTGGTCGAAAAGAGTGCAGGACAGGTCACCTTTGGAGGTAATTCCAAAGGAAAAATTATTGGGTCAGGTAAGGTAGGTAAGTGTACTACCTGTTGTATAGATGAAGTATTGCTGGTTGAAGTACTTGCTTATAATCTGCTAAGCATTAGCCAGCTTTGTGATAAAGGTCATAGAGTTATTTTTGATTCTCATGGTTGCAATATCTATGAACCTAATTATGACATTGTTAAGTTTTCTAGTAAGAGAGTGAATAATATCTACTTGGTAGATTTAGATGACATTGCACATTCTAATCTTTGTCTTACTGCAAATAAAGATGACTTGGCAAATCTGTGGCATCGTAGACTAGGCCATGCCAGTTACACTGTTCTTCATAAATTGAATAAACACTGCATGGTTAGAGGTCTTCCTGAAGTCTCTTTCAAAAATGAAAGTAAAATATGTGATGCATGCACCCAGTCCAAGCAAACTAGGAAGTCATTCAAATCCCGAACTGAGAACCTGTCTTCTAGACCTTATGAGCTTATTCATATGGATCTTTTTGGTCCTACAAGATCGGTAAGTTTATCAGGAAGAAGATATGAATTTGTACTTGTTGATGGCTTTTCTAGATACACTTGGGTGTTTTTCCTCACACACAAGAATGAGGCTTTTATTGAATTTCAGGAACTCTTTTCGAAAATTAGACAGCAAAATGTTAATTCCATTATGAATATTCTGTTTGATCATGGTGGTGAGTTTGAAAACTCACAGTTTGATATATTTTGCAGGGAAAATGGTATCACACATAGGTTCTCCTCATCTAGAACACCCGAGCAAAATGGAGTAGTGGAAAGGAGGAACCGAACCCTTATGGAGATGGCTCGGACCATGCTAGTAGAAGGTAACCTACCTAGGAAATTCTGGGCTGAAGCAGTTAACACTGCATGTCACATTATCAACAGAGCCATGGTAAGGCCATCTACCCAAAAAACTCCTTATGAAATTCTCAAGGGTAAGAAACCTTCACTATCTTATTTCAAGGTTTTCGAATGTAAATGTTTTGTGCATGTTAATACTAAAAGAGACGTTGATAAATTCGAACCTAAAAGTGATCCTAGAATATTTCTAGGATATTCAGAAACATCTAGAGCCTATAGGGTCTACAATTTAAATTCAAAAACAGTAGAAGAATCTCCACATGTGGTTTTTGATGAAACTTTTACTAAATCTGATAATGGTCTGTGCAGGGAAAAGAATGATGGAGAAATTCTGAAAGATGAGGATCATGAAGATCAATCTGATGAAAATAATGAAGTGAAACCTGATGCTCAGGAGGAGGTAACAGAGAACCAAGGTAATCAAATTATCAATGTAAGATTTCATAGAGATCATCCCATATATAATAAAATTGGTAATTTGCATGACCCTCCTAGGATCAGATCACACTTTAGAGCTGGAAATGAATTAAATTCTTTTGCACTGATTTCTCAAATTGAACCCAAAGATATTGACAGTGCTCTTAAAGATGTGCATTGGATCAATGCCATGCACGAGGAGCTGGATCAGTTTGAAACAAACAAGGTATGGGACCTGGTTCCTCCACCTGACCATGGCACTGTCATAGGAACAAAGTGGGTTTTTAGGAATAAAACAGATGAGCAGGGAAATGTGGTTAGGAATAAGGCCAGACTGGTAGCTCAGGGTTATAACCAAGAATATGGTATTGATTTTGAGGAATCTTATGCCCCTGTAGCTAGGTTAGAGGCCATCAGAATTCTTTTGGCATATGCATGCTCATTAGGAATAAAATTGCGGCAGATGGATGTAAAATCTGCCTTTCTGAATGGAGAAATAAAAGAGGATGTGTTTGTTAGGCAGCCTCCGGGTTTTGAATGCATTGACTATCCTAACCATGTCTATAAATTGAATAAGGCTCTCTATGGATTGAAACAAGCTCCCAGAGCTTGTTATGATCGGCTTAGTAAGTTTCTCACTGGAAAGGAGTTCACAAGAGGTGAGGTTGACCAAACGTTGTTTACTAAGGTATGCACTTCTGACATCATCATTGTGCAAATTTATGTAGATGGTATTGTCTTTGGTTCAACTAACTCAACTTTATGTGAGGAATTTGCTGATTTAATGACACAAGAATTTGAGATGAGTTCCATGGGTGATCTAAAACTATTTCTTGGACTGCAGGTAACTCAGACTAAGGAAGGCACATTCATAACTCAGTCCAAGTACGTCAAGAACTTGTTGAAGAAATTCAAGTTGGAAAATCTGAAGGAAATCTCAGCACCCATGGGTACATCAATTAATCTTGATGATGACCCAAAAGGTAAATGTGTAGATCCCAAATTATATAGAGGTATGATTGGATCTCTTCTTTACCTTACAACTTCTAGGCCCGATATTCAGTTTTCTGTGTGTTTGTGTGCTAGGTTTCAGGCTACTCCTAAAGAGTCACACTTGAGTGCTGTTAAGAGGATTTTTAGGTATCTATCAGGCACCCTAGAACTAGGACTTTGGTATCCTGCTAAGTGTGAGCTAGACCTCATAGCCTACACTGATGCAGATTATGAATGGTGCAGGGTAGATAGGAAAATCACTAGTGGGTATTGCCATTACCTAGGTGGTTGTTTGGTGTCATGGGTTTCTAAAAAGTAACACACTGTTGCTTTATCTACAGCTGAAGCAGAGTATGTTGCAGCTGGGAACTGTGCAGCCTAGGTACTCTGGATCAAGCACCAACTGATTGATTATCAGATAAAATTGGGATGCATTCTAATTTTATGTGATAATACTAGTGCTATATCACTTACTAAAAATCATGTTCATCACTCTAGGACTAAGCATATAAAAATCAAACACCATTTCCTTAGAGATGAAGTAAATAAAAATGAAATTGAATTGCATTTCATTGAATCGGAAAAATAGTTAGCTGATATATTTACTAAACCTCTAGGCAATGACAGATTCAAATTCTTGAGAAGAGAATTAGGTTTATGTAAATTTCAGTATGATGATTAATCTCAATTTCATTCATGATTAAGTCTTGTGATGTGGTTTGTGTACTAGTTTACTTTTGAATAATAGCCTAGCTCATGTTCTGAGAATGATGATTTGCTTGTCAGAAAATCTATTTTTGAATAAATCATCTGAATAGATTAGCATCAATTCATTGAATTGAATAACTGATCTGATCTGTTTAAGAATGATTTGATGATTGTTTGTTAGTTAATCCTAAATAAAGGCTTAGACCTTGTCTTGAGAATTCTTCATTGATAACAGACATAATTGAATGCTTGAATAAACATGCATATAGATAGGGGGAGTTGTTGCTTAGAATAAGGCTACCCGTCCATGTTGCATTATTCTGTAAGGGGGAGTCCAGTAAAGTCATGTCTAGATATGATCATATGGTTGTTTTGTCATATTCTCTCTTATCCACAAAAACTTCAATCATATGGTGTCATTCCCACTTCTTGACATCCCTTAATCTTGTGCTTCAATGTCCATTCCCCATTCTGAATGGATGACAGTCTTGCAATCATTCATTGTATTAAGCAGCAATTATTACATGTCTTCTACTATAAGAATCAGATTTGCTTCATGCATGAACTGATGGTTTAATTCTAATAAACTGTAGAGTTTAAAGACTATTTTCAGAAAATAGGGTGGTGGAAAATGGTTTATAGCTCTCAACCTCCTTCTCATGTTGTGATAGATAAGGTCTTTAATGTATCTGAAAATGACAGACTTAGTGAAATCTAGGTTGAGAAATTTAGATAGTGTATTGTCCTTAAACAAGTCACTTTGAAAAAGTAAAAAGGGCAGCAAAACTAAATAAATTAGAAAAAGAATGTCTAAATAACCTGGAAGAGCGATGACTGAAATGTGCTGAGAAACTGAATACTCCATCAATGAAATGGAGAAAAATTCATGTCATGAAGTGATTCATGTCAACTCTGTTCTAATGATTAAATATGTGGAATTGGTTTCACTAGGTAGTTGGGGGTACTGGCATTTAACAAATGTGTACCCTTATGTAAAAAGGTGTAATCATGACTGCTATTTTTAATCAGAGACAGATATGGTAATCTGTGCTTAGTAACTGGGGGTACTGGCGTCTAACCCACGTGTACCCTTAATGTCTAAGGCATAGATGATACCTGACTGTTCAACAGATTATATTTTAAAATCAAAAGTGAAAAAGGTTTGCTGTAACCCTTGCAACTCAAATTTCAATGAGTGTCAATTTGTTTAATCTCAATACACTTTCTAGTCACTCCCATAAATATTCATTGGATCTGACATCAGAAGGATATCTTTTTGATCAAGTCTATCATGGATATGTGACCTAGGTTCATTGCTATAAACGGTTACTACAACGTTATATCTGATATTCAGTGAATATACTCTACCTTGCATAACCATTAAACCAGACATTTACCAAGAATGCATAATTTTAATTCTTATGCCTGAAGACACTTCCTATAATCTGCTTATTTTCTGAACCTTTTGCATAGGATGTCACTCCGTTCCCTTCTTTTCTGCTATATTCCCCATTCCTTGTTTACTAATGGCAAAGGGGGAGAGAAAAAGAGAAAAAGGTTGTGGTATTAAGGGGGAGTTATAGAAAGGGGGAGAGTATTTTCAGGGGGAGATCATCATTTGGTATCATTCGGCTCATGTCTGCATGTGTGTATTCATTCAATGCATCATGAATTCAACATTGCCATCAAAATTTAGAATTGTTATTTTTGTGGGTTGCCATCATCAAAAGGGGGAAGAATGTTGAGGAGAGGTTTGTGGGAAGAATGCATGTCTTTTCTGAGTAATGACTCTCCGTATTCTATGTGTTTTGATGCTGGCAATAGTTCATATTGTGCTAAATTTTGATTATATTTTGTTACTGGCAATAGTTCATTCAGTGCTTAATTTTGATATTCATAACCTTGCATTGTAGCATAAAGGTCAGTGGACTTCATGTTGTTACATCTATCCGGATGATGAACCTCTTGCTTACCCACAAGCAAGAGTCGACTCATAGAGTCGACACACTAGGCCGTGCATAGTCTCATCAGTCATCATATAGGTCGGTGCACATTGTGGTTTGTTCTTTGTTAAGGTCAGTGCACGTTATGCCTTAGCTATACAAAGGTTAGTGCATGGTATCACCTAAGTCCGTGCACTTCAATGTAGCAAAGTCAGTGCATACTAGTTATGGCTTGCATCAACTAAGGTCGATGCTAGCTCTAGGTCGGTGCACGTTTTACTTCATGCACATGCACACATAGTCGATGCTATTTCCTGTAGCACACTAGTCAAGGTCGGTGCTAGTATTTGTCTGAGGCACAACTGAGGTCGATGGACATTTGCATTGGACTGATCTAAAGTCTGCACATTTCATTGTAGCAGGTCAGTGCATATCCATCACATGTTCATAGGAAGGTCGGTGCATCTTCTACTTTATGCATATAGGTCTGTGCATATATGCTCACTAAGTCTGTGCATGTTCACATAGAGGTCGGTGCAAGTTGTGTTCTGAGCCAAGCAAGGTTTGTGCACATCATGCGTGTGTAGAACTCAGGTCGGTGCTAGTTGCACCTTTTGCATGCCAGGGTCGGTGCATGTTGCATACTGAAGTTAGTGCATATTGGTTATAGGCATGACTTAGGTCGGTGCTAATTCCACCTTGTGCATGCTAGGGTCGGTACTAGCTGCATAATAGGTATGTGCTAGTTGCATCATGTGCATGCTAAGGTCGGTGCCAACCGAACTCGGTTCTGTGCTAGTTGAATTTAGTATAAACCAAGGTCAGTGCATGTTACATGTGTGGTCAGTGCTAGCATGAAAAGTCGACTCTAAGAGTCGACAGTTCATTTTAGGTGTTCGGTTAACACTGTATGCTTAATAACTCTGTTTTTCTTTTCTAAAACCGTAGGAATTTGAGGATGCACATGATCCAATAAGTGAAGCACGTGCTCCAGGAATTTTCTGATGGGCTCAAGATCCCAGGAACCAATGATTGGGCACATGGACAACAATCTCTCACAGCGTGACACGTGGACCCCAAAAGGAGCGCTGCTTTTCAAATTCATTGGGCGGGAAATGTGGTTTCCACGTGCCCATCTCTCGGAAGCCTCTATATATAGATGCTGGTTGCATAGAAGACAAAATAGAGAACAGAAGACCAGAGGGAGTATATAGAAGATTGAAGTGAGAGTTGAGAAGTTTTTCGAAGAGGCCTGAAGGTAGCTGTACTGAGAGAAAAGAGCTGAGAGAGGAGAGAGAGTTAAAAGAGAGGAGAGCCTTCGTGGGGTTGAGGGAGATCTGTGAGAGCTGCTGAAGTGAATTTGGAGGAGAAATAGAGTATCAGAATTCTGAGAGGTTGGTCTTCGACTACTGGATCAAATCTAGAGTCGAATTGCTCATTGAGAGCTACAGATCTTTTATCTGTTTTGCATCTTTATTTCTTTGTTTCTGTTCTTTCCATTATACTTTTGTAAGCTGTGAATCAACTGATGAGGGTGTGTCCCTTGGAGAGCAAGATGTGAGGCTCAGCGGTCTGGGATTGTATTCCCTAAAGCTGTGGATCAACGATGTGTAGGGATTCGATCCCCGAAGCTGTGGATCAGCAGATTTAAGCTGTGTTTCAGTAGTGAAGCCACACTTAGTTAAGTGTGTGATGGAAATCAAGCTAGCTGCCGCCAAAGCCGGTCGATGAAGCTGCTGGGCTGGAGATTAACGTGCTACCTTTGGGTAGCGCGACCTGAAGAAGGCGCTAGGTTTCCCTAGCGCGTTCTCAGGCAGACGGTCAACTGCAGACGCCCCAACTACCCAGCCCTTGGAACTCCCAATGACTTCAATGTTCGCTGTTTCCCACTATTGTAATTGATGTTTTAGTGTCGTTTAGGCTTCCCCTTCCCCCCTATATATGTACTCCATCTCGTTTAATTAAGTAATGGAATAGAAATGATTTGAGAAAATGAGTGAGTATAGCATGGCTATATCTCTTATCTTCCCCCCCCAATCTTTGGAATCCCTCCCTCCTCCCCTCTACGGGTGCGATGCCCATGTTCTTCTTCTAATCCTCCCTTTTCCCCTTCACGGAGGCCGTTCGAAGCTCCGGGTGCATCGGCTTTGAGAAGAGGCCGGGTGTGAGGCCCCATTCGGGCTCCGTTCTTCCTCCACCGACGATCGACGTCCTCCACCACCGCCAACGACGTGGCTATGATCAAGACGGAGCTTGGTTGCACCGGTCCTGCGATGGGATCGGGTGTGATGCCCCAGCCAACACCCTACTGGTCCTAGCTCGCCCTGCCATGCCCCCTTCTCCCTCATCGCCCACCCCCGCTCCCACATTCACCAAGTTATCCTAGCTAGTAATAGGTTAGTTTAATCGATGTTTAGGGCCCCCATGTTTTGTTTAAGATCCCCCCCGTGTCATATCCACTCTCCTATGTGCCCTCCCCTTGTGAATCACTCCCCCGAAGTCATCCACGAGCGCCCCTAAGTCCAACTTCTTCGTCCGGCGACTGTCTGAGAACGCGCTGTATCGTCCTAGCGCGATCTTCATGAAGGCGCCATGTTCCTATAGCGCGACTACGGGCAGAAGGTTGAAGAAGGCCACCCCCTCCCAATCTCGTTTCACATCAGTTAGTTTGTGACCAAACTCATCAAAAATGACATGCGGTGACTCTTCTACAGTCAAAGTTCTTTTGTTGAAAACCTGATAAGCTCTAGAGTTTCTTGCATACCCAAGAAATATGCCTTTATCACTCTTTTCATCAAACTTACCAGGGTTTCTTTTTCCATTGTTCAGAATGTAGCAGGTACAGCCAAAAGGTTTAAAGTAAGAAATATTTGGCTTCTTACCTTTGTACAGCTCATATGGAGTCTTTTTGAGAATAGGTCTTACCATAGCTCTATTGATAATGTAGCATGCTGTGCTCACCGCCTCAGCCCAAAAGTACCTTGGTAGGCCATTTCCGTGAGCATGGTCCTTCCCATTTCCACCAAAGTCCGGTTCCTTCGTTCCACAACGTCGTTTTGTTCTGTATTCCTTAGTGACGAAAAATTATGGGTGTAGCCCTGCTCATTATAGAAAATTTGGAACTCCTCATTCTGAAATTCTCCTCCATGATCACTCTGGATTGTAATCAAGTAACCTTATTGTTCTATACCTTCCTGCAAAATACTTTGAATTCCATCAAGGCATCATTTTTATTGGCTAGAAACAGAACCTAGGTAAATCTAGAGTAATCATCAACAATGACGAATCCATAAGACTTACCTCCAAGACTTGAAGTCCTAGTGGGTCCAAAAAGATCAAGGTAGAGGAGTTCAAGTGGGCAAGTAGTGGAATCAAGGTTTTTATTTTTGAAAGACACCCTTGTTTGCTTGCCTTTTGTACAAGCTTCACAAACTCGGTCACTTTCAAATTTTATTTTAGGCAGACCGATAACTAGGTCATGTCTAGACAATTTGGATATTACTCCAAAACTAGCATGCCCCAACCGACGGTGCCATAACCATGCATCCTCATGTTTGTTAGCAAGCAAGCACCTGTCTTCACAAATTATTTCATTCAGATCCACAACATAAACATTATTAGACCTCTCACCAATGAACTTAATTTCATTTGAATTTTTGTTTAGCACAATGTAGTGTTTTTCATCAAAAATGATTTTGTACCCTTTATCACACAATTGGCTTATACTAAGCAAGTTATGTTTCAAGCCTTTCACAAGATAGACATTATCAATCAAGCGTCTAGAGTTTTTGCCAACAGACCTGAGCCCAATAATCTTACCTTTGTCCTTACCTCCAAAGGATACAAGTCCTCCATCCTTTTCCTTCAGTTCTGAAAACTTGGACTTGTCCCCCGTCATGTGTCTTGAGCACCCACTATCCAAGTACCATTTGTCTCCGGTGGCTTCAAGACACACCTACATTCAAACAAAACACTCATGCACGAGTTTTTGGTACCCAAATAGTTTTGGGTCCTTGGTGGTTAGTCCACGAAGCAAGAACATCCTTTCTGATCCATACCAAATTCAATTTACTCAGATTTTTCTTCATAGTGCAGTTTGATTTAATGTGACCATTTACTCCACAATAGAAACACGTCACATTTGAAATCTTTGGGGCACGACTTGTTTTACTTGTTCTTTTACACCACGGAAAAATCTTTGTTTCTGCATCTTAGATCCATGATGTGTAGGTCCTTTCTTAGATTTCAGACTTCCTAAATTGTTAGCTGGTACTTGTTGGATGGGATTTTTCATTACCATTGCAGGTGTTTTTGAAGTACTGGCCACACTGGAAGCATGCATAAAGGAGGTGTTAGTTTTCAATTTGAATGATGTTTTCTTCTCCGGTTTATAGCCCGAGGAGGGTAAATCTGGTCTGGCCCACATTCGGCCCAGTAACGACTGGCCCATGCCAAAGAGCTCTCGATAAGCGTGCCCAAGAAGCGAGCGACATATGCGGCCCGCCAAGGAGCGGCCCAATCCGACCCGACATTAGATTCTACAGTGAGGGGAAGCGCAATTCTCGCCGGAGAACACTCCGACGACCGACCGTTGCCCCCACGACGTTGGCCATGACCCCATAACGGGCGAGCACGCCCCATGAGCACCGTAAGACTCACCCAGGGACCGGCCGGCGCCGAGGCTATCGCCCCCCAACGGGAAACTCCCGCCAACGTTACTCTACTAAGCGGACCCTTCCCTCTCAAGGGATGAGGCCCCTCGCTCCAGGAAAGCCCATATAAAAGGGACATCAACAGAGGAGAAGAGAAAAGGTGGATACTTCTGCCATAAGAGCTTCCTACTGAGAATAGAGCAACCAGACCTACTACAACGACAAAGAGGCTACCCACTACGCCTAGAGAGAAACCTTCTCCTGCACGGCCTTAGCACCCAGCGAGCACTCTCCGAGTACCCACTGGGAGCGGCGAGCATGCGTGCAGAGGACCTACACGTCTCTCGGATCAGCTACTATGAACTCTACTTCTCTCTCACTTCGCTCTTCTCTATTGCTCATTGATCCCTTGCTGACTTAAGCATCGGAGGGTTGTCCCCTGGGGTAACACCCAGGACTCCTTCTGACACCTCTTTGGTTTGTTGGTGTTCATAGGCCTCCACGGGCGCGAGATGACTTCCCCAACAAATAAATAGAGAAGGTGGTACGTGGCCTAGGAACCATTTTCCTGCCGCTACACTTCTTGGCGCCGTCTGTGGGAAACAGAGCAAAAGGCTATGGTGCCTCATGGAAGCCTCCGCAACGCCAGCAACCGGGGGCGGGGCTCCCACCAGGGACCCAACTCTCACCGGGGATTGCAGGAAGCTTCTTCCGCTCACCCCCGACAAGAGGTCACCCCAGGTGACCTAGATGAGCTCAGCCAAGAGGTCCGGGCCTTGGCAGAATTCTGCCGAGAACTTCGGGACCAGAGGGTGAGGCCCCAGTACGCCCCACCCGAACGACAGGAGGGCGAAAGAGGCCAGACCGGAGAAAACCTCTGGCAAGTACGGGAGGCATCCCATGCCTCCGTCGCAAGGACCCGACGGTCACGCAGTGTACCTGCACCAAAGGTACGCAGCCCACTCCATTCCAACCCAAATATGGACTGTCGGCTCCAACGGTTTGACGAGATAGAGGACAAGGTCCGATACCTGGATGACGTCCTCCTGGCTGCCAAGAATCGCGGCCTCATCGACGACGAACTGGACTTCCACGCTCCCTTCTCTAGGGAGATCATGGAAGCCCCCATCCCGCCAAAGCTCCAGCTGCTATCATTCACCTTCTACAACAGCACCACCGACCCGGCCGACCACCTGCTCGGCTTCGAGTCCCACTTGGTGTTTCACTGGTCCTCGGATACCGTAAAATGCTTGGCGTTCGTCATGACCCTCCGGGTGAACGCCCGAGCATGGTTTCAGTCCCTGTCGGCCAAGACGATCTCCTCCTTCCAACAGCTCAAGAAGCTGTTCAAGGAGAACTTTGTGGGCTACCGAAAGGTAGCCAAGTCTGCTGTGACCCTGCTCGCTCCTAGGCAGAGGAAAGAAGAGACGCTGTGGGACTTCGTCTCCCGCTTTCGCACGATGGCGCTCTGAATTCCCCACCTTGACGTCGGCATCGCCACCACGTCACTCACCCAGGGGACGCAGGACCACATCCTCCGGCGCGCGCTCGGGGTCGAAGCCCCGATGACTCTTCCAGACATCCTCGCGCTAGCCCAGAAGCACGCACACTGCGAGGAGAACACCGCGGCCTTACGCCGCATGATCGGGACTGACCAGCCCGACCTAAAGAGAGCCGCCGACCCACCACAAGAGGGTAGGAGTAAATGGGAGTGACATGACAGGGACCGTCGTGACCACTCCGAGAAGGAAAGGGGTGGCTACCGCCACTATACGCCCCTAATGGCCCCACCCGACCAGATCTTGATGGAGATCCACGAGGAGCCATTCCTCACGTGGCCCCCGCGGATGAAGTCGGATCCGAATTTGAGGAACAAGAAGAAGTACTATCACTACCATCGAGACCATGGCCACGACATCGCCAACTGCATCAACCTGAGAGATGCCATCGAGGACCTCATCCGCAGAGGACTCCTAGACAAGTTCCTCGCCAAAGCCACAGAGAGGCGACAGAAGACACCTCCCCCGATCGACAACCGGCCCAACAGAAATAAGATAATGATGATCTCTGGGGGGCCCGCCGCGGGGGGTGATAGCGCGAGCAGAAGGCGACGGTACGCAACGGCCATCAACACGGCGGACCAAGGCGGCGGTACCCCATGGGAGCTCTCCCCCTCGGGTCATCCAGAAGACCCCATTGTTTTCTCTGAAGATGACCTGGAAGGCGTCAACACGCCCCATTCAGATGCTCTGGGTACAATGCTATCATCGGCCAAGGGATCCTCAGCACGCTTCAGGGGGGTCCCTTCTTCCTACCACCAGAAGCTTAAGTTTCCCACCCCCCGAGGGGTAGGGGAAGTCCGAGGTGATCAGAGGGAATCCAGAAGGTGCTACCTTATCTCCACTCGTGAGCGACGTCTCGAAGAAGTGCCACCGGAGAAAAAGGCGAGGACCGAAGAACTAGGTCCGAGCATGAGCGCGTCGGCTGAGGACTTATACCTCATCCAAATTGGGGACGACCCAAGTAGAACACTGAAGATCGGCGCTACTCTAGCCGAGCACGATAAGCGGGAATACGTAAGCTTCCTCACGGCCAACCAGGATGTGTTCGCTTGGTCCGAGGATGAACTCCCTGGAATCCCTCTGGAGGTTATCACACACCAACTTAGATTGGATCCTACCTGTCACCTGGTGCAGCAACGCTGAAGGCCCTGCAACCCCGAGCGGCAGGCCATCATCAGGAAGCAAGTAAGAGAAAAGCTACGATCAGGGCTGTCACGTCCCGAGCACGGAAGATACTCGGATGCATGACGCGTCTATATAGATCGTGTCATTAGAGCGATAAGAATTTTAACAAACAAAATTTCGGAGTGCGTAAATAACTAAAAATCTAATAAATTCCAATAGTCCAAGTGATGTTTATTTGATTAATCAAAGGAAATAAAGATAGTCCATGATAAATTTCCAAATTTAGAAAGCCAACATTAGGCTACACGACTTAACACAAAGTTTATACCACTAACTGACATAACTAGGAATACAAGGTAGACTCAAATAAATTTAAAGACTCAACTAGCTAATGATAAATGGATGGCGTTCTAGCACTCTTCACTCGGCCTCAAATACATTCTTGTCGCTATCCGAATCACCTGAAAATGTTAGGAAGTAACTGGATGAGCGAATCGCTCAGTAGAAATTACATCTCAAATACGAGCAATCTTTACGTGAATTATAATTTGCATGTATTATCAGTATGGCTATGCATGATGTACGTATAATAAAAATCAGGTATACAGGTAAATCTAGGCATGATGAATAATAAGAGATCAAGAACTGTATAAAGAGAGTATAACAAGATTTCAAGCATTTGACAAACAGTATTTCAAGAATTTACTGATGTAAATGCCACTTCGGGCAAGCGGGGATTCATGTACAAGTATGAACGCAGGTATGAGAAGGAACTCATGTACAAGTATATCAAGTAAAGATTCAATTCAAGCAAGTATTGTCGAGTACGCATCAGTAGAATTGGCTATTATCATGTAAGTATTTTGCCCTTTCTCGGGCCATAAGTCAAGTATCGCCCGTTCCGGGCCACGCAAGTCAAGTAAGTAAGGAGAGAGAGAGTAGGGGTGGAGTGTCTCAAGTCAAGCAAGTACTCGGTGCAATGCTAAACACCGTGGTCAATAAACTCCCATGGGCACAAGTACATTCGGGTGCTCCTCCTAGGACCAGACCGGGCCCTATATGCACAGCATTTCATGTATTACCTTTGACATCCACTCTCATTTATAGCCAATATGGAATTTCAAGAATTTAGAAACGTAGTATTTCAGACGAGATTAACTAGTCATTTGGTTATGGAGGATTCTGAGGTGGCCCCTACAGGCTCAAGAGGTGACTCCCGTCGTGTAGCACTTTGCGCCGTACGGCCTCAAGAGGTGGCTCCCACAACGTAGCACTTTGCCCTGCATGTCACTTAGCTCCTACACTCCCAAATGGTAGTTTAAGAGATTCAAGGTTTGACGATGTAGGGTATACACAAGTAGATTTTTCATGGAATGGAATTTCAAGAACTCATCATATGCAGGAGTATGGATTAGGGTTGTGTTTGCATAATTTTCGAGACATATCAAGATTAGAAGTTGTAATTACTGAGTTGGAATCTGAGGGTTTGCTAATCCTTCAAATTTTCAATTTTTTTAAAATTTATATATATGGATATCAAATTGGCGCCCCTTTACCCAGTCTTCAATTAATTGAAGACTTGAGGGACGTCTTCAATTCAGAAATTGAAGACTTGAGGGACGTCTTCAATTCAGAAATTGAAGACTTAAGGGCCGTCTTCAATTCAGAAATTGAAGACTTAAGGGCCGTCTTCAATTCTGAAATTGAAGACTTAAGGGCCGTCTTCAATTCAGTAATTGGCGCCTGGGGGTTGCCAAATCTTTCAAAATTTTGATTTTTCAAAAAAAACTATATATATATGAAATTTGTGCCCCTTTGTCCAGTCTTCAATTTCTGAATTGAAGACTTGAGGGCCGTCTTCAATTCTGAAATTGAAGACTTAAGGGCCATCTTCAATTCTGAAATTGAAGACTTAAGGGTCGTCTTCAATTATGTGATTTTTACCTAGCAGATACGTTTTGTGACTCAAAGCACTATTCATTTCAAAATTTTTTTTCGAAATTCAAAAATAAGGATATGAATACTTAGTATAATTACTCGGGAGTCCAGAAACATGCTCAGATATAATTACTGAGTTTTGGTTTCACAGATATGAATTTTTTTAATGTTATAACTTTAATTCCTCAAGAAACGGAATTGACGACCCTGTGAGCAGTCTTCAATTAATTGAAGACTTAAGGGCCGTCTTCAATTCAGTGATTACTGTTCATTTCGAAAAAGTTTCTCCAAATCACTAAGACATGGTCAGATGGAGAAAAATCTCAGGGTCACAGAAGTATATTCTGTCAAAATTTTCAAGGTTCAGTTTATTAGTTATAGATTTTTGAATGCGTTGATTTAATGATTTCTGAAAATTCCAGAAAATGGAATTGACGACATGGTACATGTCTTCAATTAATTGACGCCCTCTAGGGCAGTCTTCAATTCTGAAATTGAAGACTTAAGGGGCGTCTTCAATTCAGTAATTGAAGACTTAAGGGCCGTCTTCAATTCTGAAATTGAAGACTTAAGGGCCGTCTTCAATTCAGTGATTACTGTTCATTTCAAAAAAATTTCTCCAAATCAGAAAGTAATGGCATGAATATGTTGAGAAAAATGTCAGGATTCCAGAAACATGTTCATGCAAAAATTCCGTGCTTTAGTTTTACAGTTATGGATTTTTGAATGTGTTGAATTATCAATTACTTAAAATTCCAGAAATCGAATTGACGACATGTTGGTACATGTCTTCAATTAATTGACGCCCTCTAGGGCAGTCTTCAATTCTGAAATTGAAGACTTAAGGGCCGTCTTCAATTCAGTAATTGAAGACTTAAGGGCCGTCTTCAATTTTGAAATTGAAGACTTAAGGGGCATTTTCAATTCAGTAATTAAAGACTTAAGGGCCGTCTTCAATTCTGAAATTGAAGACTTAAGGGCCGTCTTCAATTCAGTGATTACTGTTCATTTCAAAAAAAATTCTCCAAATCAGAAAGTAATGGCATGAATATGTTGAGAAAAATGTCAGGATTCCAGAAACATGTTCATGCAAAAATTCTGTGCTTTAGTTTTACAGTTATGGATTTTTGAATGTGTTGAATTATCAATTACTCAAAATTCCAGAAATCGAATTGGCGACATGTTGCATGTCTTCATTTAATTGAAGACTTCGACGAAGTTTTCAATTTGCTAATTGGTGCCCTTGTCAGGGGCGCCAATTTCAATTGTGCTGGGTGTTAAGCCGTTAACAGGGGATTTAAAATAGGAATATCAAGACTGAAAACTAATGTGATAAAAATACGTTAAAAAGCTGAAGAAATCATGCTAATAAATTAAGTTCAAACTCATAAAAAAATCATGAAAACAGTATGTAACAAGCTATTAACAGATATATAACATGGTATTATTCTTGGTCATGGTAAAGCAGTTTATATGTACATATATATAGCATGGTTGACTAGTTGATCTAACTCTAAATATGCATCAATTAACCTATTTAACTACTAGTTAGGCAAGAATTTGAGAACACCTACCTCTGTGAAATGACATGAGTTGACAGGAGAGGAAGAAGCAGCCCTTCCCTTCCTCTGCAACTCTTCAGAACTTGTTCCCGTATCTAGCCTTCGAACTAACCAAACAGGGAGAAAATAGAGTGTATTTTATAACCTTAGGGTCGACAGGATGGGAGACCAGATCCAAAATTATAGGGTATTTAGTGGGTTGACAGCCTACACAGGCTGGAGGGATAGAATGATCGAGATAGTTGTCGGAATGAAATGACGCCCCACAGAGGGTCGTGTATTTCATAAGTTAAGATTTCCAAGTTAACTTCAAAGATTTTTATCTTTAAAAATTGAGGGAATTTGTTTGTGAAATTTCAGGGGTGAGACCCTTACATTTTTCTCTATTTTTACATATAAATTGTTTTGAAAAATTCTATTTAAATAAAAAGTGGCACTATTCACATCACTATTCACATTTAGGAAATAACGACTTAACATATGTCGTTATTTTGAACAGAGATTTTTGTATTCACTCTACACTAACTAAAATTGTCTATATACCTTTTCTCACTTTGTAAATTATGTTTATCCTTTAACACTTCATCTATATACCCTTATTTCTTCAAAATAATGATATCATGTAAAAGTTGAAATATGAAATTTTCTAAATTATGAAAATATGAATTGGCATCTTGTAAAAGTGATGTTTAACCTTTAAAACACTATCTATATAACATATTTCCTATTTCTTTAGAATAGTGTAATATTAATTTCCTAAGTGATTAAAAATATAAATTGGCATTTCCAAAAATATAATTTGACATCTTCTAAAGCATCTATTGGTAATTAAATGTTTTAAATGGTTAATCTAATAGAATTAGAATATGAGTTCAATAATAATAATAAATTTTTTTTTGTATATTTCTATTTTAAAATTTTCGGGTGTTACACCCTCCCCTACTTAAAAGAATTTGGTCCCTAAATTCAACTGTATAAGGATATTGTTGAAAGTATAAAATACTTACAGTTTAGAATAATTCTGGGTATTTTCTTTTCATAGATTCTTCGGTCTCCCAAGTTGCTTCTTGTTCCGTGCATCGATTCCATTGTATTTTCACCATAGGGATCGTCTTGCTCCTTAGAACTCGGACTTCGCGGTCGAGGATCCGCATCGGCCTTTGCTCATAAGTAAGATCTCTTTGAATCACCAAATCAGCATGGTCGATGACGTGAGAAGGGTCGTGCACATATTTCTTCAGCATAGATATATGAAATACATCATGCACTTCTGAGAGTTGAGGAGGTAAAGCAATACGGTAGGCCACCTCGCCCACTCTTTCCAATACTTCGAATGGACCGATAAACCTCGGTGCAAGCTTGCCCTTAACACCGAATCTTCTAATACCTCGGCCAGGAGATACCTTGAGAAATACATGGTCACCAACTTGGAACTCCAAATATCTCCTTCTATTGTCAGCATAAGATTTTTACCTGCACTGAGCTACCTTGAGTCTCTCTCTGATAAGGTGTATCTTCTCAGTCGAATCTCTAACCATATCTGGGCCTAGAATTTATCTTTCACCGACTTCTTCCCAGCATATTGGAGAACGACAACTCCTGCCATAAAGCGCCTCAAAAGGTGCCATTTGAATACTAGCTTGATAGCTGTTATTATAGGCAAATTCGGCTAGGGATAAGTGGTCGTGCCAGCTTCCGCCGAAATCTATAATACATGCCCTTAACATATCTTCAACAACCTGATTTGTCCTTTCAGTCTGACCATCTGTCTGGGGATGGAAAGCAGTGCTGAAATTAAGTTTCGTCCCCAGAGAGTGTTGTAGACCCTTCCAAAAATGTGAGGTGAAACGCGGGTCTCGGTCAGATACGATCGAGACGGGAACTCCATGCAATCTAACCATCTCCTTAATATACATGGCAGTAAGTACGTCGACTGACCATCGACTTTTGATGGGTAAGAAATGGGCCGATTTAGTTAGTCGGTCGATAATTACCCAAATTTCATCATATCCGCCCCTAGACTTGGGCAAACCCATGATAAAGTCCATGCCAATGTCTTCCCACTTCCACTTAGGAATATCCAGCGGATGTAGTTTTCCGGCGGGTTTTTGATGTTCCGCCTTCACTTGTTGGCATGTGAGGCAACGAGACACAAAGTCTACTACCTCCCTTTTCATGTTAGGCCACCAGAAAGTTCTTTTCAAGTCTTGGTACAGTTTAGTGGCTCCAGGGTGGATCGTGTACCTCGATCGATGAGCTTCTTCAAGAATCTTCTTCTTCAATTAGGGACAGTCGGGCACACATGTCCGTTCATGAAATAGCAATCTGCCATCATGTGCCAGTTTGAAATCCAGTCTGTCGTCCAGCTTACTCTTTATCTCCACTAGTGAGGGATCTTCTTTCTGTAGCTTCTTGATTTCAGGTAGCAAATCTGGATGTAGGCTCATATGAGATAGAATAATACACATGTTCTTTCATCTGTGCTGATATCAAGCTCAGAGAATTTCTCCAACAACTTCCATTCTTGTATCATGCAGTTGGCCAATATTGTTCTCCGCTTTCGACTAAGGGCATCAGCTACGGAATTACCCTTACCAGGATGGTACTGTATAGTGAAGTCGAAATCCTTGAGATACTCGAGTCAATGCCTTTGCCGCATGTTCAGCTCCTTTTGGGAGAATAAGTACTTGAGACTTTTATGATCGGAGTATACAGTGAATTATTCTCCGTAGAGATAGTGCCTCAAGATCTTCAAAGCGAATACTACCGCGGCCAGTTCTAAGTCGTGAACCGGGTAGTTCTCTTCATGTTTCTTCAATTATCGGGAAGAATATGCAATGACTCTTCCATTCTGCATCAATACACATCCGAGGCCAATACCCAAAGCATCGGTATATACCTCGTATTTTTCTCCTTCAATTGGTAACGATAAGACTGGGGCAGTGGTCAAGAGATCCTTCAAAGTTTGGAAACTCTTTTCACAGTCTTCATTCCACTCATGAGGCACTTCCTTGCGCGTTAACCTGGTCAGTGGAACGGCAATCTTGGTGAAGTCCTTGATAAAACGTCGGTAGTAACCAGCTAGACCCAAGAAGCTTCGAATTTTCGTTGCATTTATTGGTCGTTCCCAGTTCTTCACGGCTTCGACCTTTGACGGGTCAACAGCAATTCCGTTCTTCGAAATGATGTGGCCTAAGAAAGAAACTTCCTCGAGCTAGAACTCGCATTTACTGAATTTGGCATAAAGCTTATTTTCCCGTAATATCTGCAGTGCCTTCTTGAGATGTTCTTCATGACCCTCTTCGGTCTTGGAATAGATCAAAATATCATCAATAAAGACCACAATGAATTGGTCTAAGTAGGGCCTGAATATGCTGTTCATTAACTGCATAAAAGCTGCGGGGGTATTTGTTAGTCCGAAAGGCATAACAGTAAATTTGTAATGCCCATACCTGCTTCGGAATGCAGTTTTATGAATGTTTTCTTCTTTGATCTTCAATTGGTGGTAACCAGAACGAAGAT
The DNA here is from genome assembly GCA_022559845.1 of Amorphophallus konjac. Taxonomy (NCBI): domain Eukaryota; kingdom Viridiplantae; phylum Streptophyta; class Magnoliopsida; order Alismatales; family Araceae; genus Amorphophallus; species Amorphophallus konjac. Next base: position 292,932,621 of record CM040122.1, on the reverse strand, counting down.
CAATCTTGGAGAAATATAAAGCTCCAGATAGTTGATCGAACAGCTCATCAATCCTCGGTAGTGGATACTTGTTCTTGATTGTAAGGTGATTTAGCTGTCGATAATCTATGCATAATCTCATCGATCCATCCTTCTTTTTGACGAATAGCACGGGTGCTCCCCATGGGGAAGTACTCGGCCTGATGAAACCCTTTTTCAATAACTCCATTAGCTGCTCTTTTAGTTCCTTCAGCTCAGCAGAGGACATTCGTTATGGTGCCCTGGAAACAGGACCAGCACCAGGGACAAGGTCGATTGTGAACGACACTTCAATTTCCGGCGGTAAGCCAGTTAAATCTTCTGAAAAAATATCGGGAAAATCTCGAATTACACGGATGTCTTCAAGTTTAGCCTTCTCGACTTCCGTGGCAGTCACGAATGCTATGAAAACCATGCATCCCTTATTCATAAGTTTACTAGCTCGGAGTGCTGATATAAGAAGTGATTTACTCCGAGGGCTATTGTAAACTAGCTCTGGGAAATCTATGAAAGTTACCTTGCCATGCCGGTAATCTACAGTTGCTTGGTATGTGGATAGCCAGTCGGCACCTAGTATGACGTCATAACCCTTCATATCTAGGCATATTAGGTCAGCAGGTAAATTGCTTCCCTTAATCATCACTTCACAGTTTGGATAGTGATAAGTGATATCAGACTCATTCCCAAGAGGTGTAGATATGACCAAATCTAACAGTTCATGTTTCTTAGAAAATGAAGCAACAAAGTTCTTGGAAACGAATGAATGAGTTGCTCCGGTATCGAATAAAACTTGAGCAGTTTTTGAACAAATAGTGAGAGTACCTTCCACAATTCCGCCTTCAGTGGTTTCCGTCTCTCGGAGAGCTTGCAGACGGCCTTGTTTCTTTACCGGACACTTCTCGTCTTTGGTGTCTTGTTCCTTCATCAGTGGGCAGTCTGGGATTCGATGCTCTCGGCTCCCGCATCGAAGACAAGCTCCTAACTTCCTCCAGCATTCCTCGGTCTTATGACCAGCTTTATCACAATACTTGCAAATCTCCTTTGAGGGTGTGGAGGTGAAGAATGGCCTGTCATTCTTCTGGAATTTCTTTGCCTTGGAGGGCTCCCCTCCCATGAAGAACCGCTTCTTGTTGAAGGATTGTTTGAATTTTCCTGGGCTTGTGACGGGTTCCGTCTTGTCTCTTCCTCGGATTCTCTCAGATAATTCGGTGGCGTCTTCCAGCAGTTGAGCACGCCGAACCATCTCCGAATAGACTTGGATGTCCATCGGGGCAAGTTGTGTGATATAATGGGGCCGAAGCCGGTTGAGGAATCTTCTCGCCTTCATCTTTTCCGTACACACCAAGTGGGGTGCATACCTAGATAATCTGGAGAATTGGGCCTCATACTCGGCCACTTTCAAGCCCCGTTGTTTTAGAACGGTGAATTCCGTGGCCTTCTTTTCCTGGATATGATCGGAGAAGTACTTGTTGTTGAAATGCTCCGTGAATTCATCCCATGTGACATGGTATTCTGGCAGTGTTGCTTCTATGGATTCCCACCAGCATCGAGCGTCCCGCTCTAGTTGGAATACGGCCAGTAAAACCTTCTCTTCGTCCGCACATTGCATCACACGGAAGATTCGTTCCATCTCCTTTAGCCAATTCTCGGCATCCTCAGGGTCGGATGAACCCGTGAACCTTGGTGGGTTCATGTTACGGAAACTTCGGTGGAGATCACCAGCTCCACGGTTTGTTCCGCCTTGGGCCACTTGTTGTAGTGCCTGTGTGAGGCCTTGCACGGTGCGCTGCATCTCGCGCCATTGTGCTCTTTCTGCAGCCATGATCCTACAAAAGAGTTAAGTATGATAAAGATCAGGTTTAATTGTAAGGTCAAAAGTCATTATAGAACTTAACCCATGGCTCTATCCATCTCACCGGGTAAGGTATATCTATCCTTGGACTCGGGTTTTTACTTAGATTTCAATTTCTAACCTTTTATTTCTTCTAGTTCCCTAGGTTTAAAAACCTAGGCTCTGATACCACGAAGACTGTCACGTCCCGAGCGCGGAAGATACTCGGATGCGTGATACGTCTATATAGATCGTGTCAATAGAGCGATAAGAATTTTAACATACAAAATTTCGGAGTGCGCAAATGACTAAAAATCTAATAAATTCCAATAGTCCAAGTGATGTTTATTTGATTAATCAAAGGAAATAAAGATAGTCCATGACAAATTTCTAAATTTAGAAAGCCAACATTAGGCTACATGACTTAACACAAAGTCTATACCACTAACTGACATAACTAGGAATACAAGGTAGACTCAAATAAATTTAAAGACTCGACTAGCTAATGATAAATGGATGGCATTCTAGCACTCTTCACTCGGCCTCAAACCCATTCTTGTCGCTATCCGAATCACCTGAAAATGTTAGGAAGCAACTGGATGAGCGAATCGCTCAGTAGGAATTACATCTCAAATACGAGCAATCTTTACGTGAATTATAATTTGCATGTATTATCAGTATGGCTATGCATGATGTACGTATAATAAAAATCAGGTATACAGGTAAATCTAGGCATGATGAATAATAAGAGATCAAGAACTGTATAAAGAGAGTATAACAAGATTTCAAGCATTTGACAAACAGTATTTTAAGAATTTACTGATGTAAATGCCACTTCGGGCAAGCGGGGATTCGTGTACAAGTATGAACGCAGGTATGAGAAGGAACTCATGTACAAGTATATCAAGTAAAGATTCAATTTAAGCAAGTATTGTCAAGTACGCATCAGTAGAATTGGCTATTATCATGTAAGTATTTTGCCCTTTCTCGGGCCATAAGTCAAGTATCGCCCGTTCCGGGCCACGCAAGTCAAGTAAGTAAGGAGAGAGAGAGTAGGGGTGGAGTGTCTCAAGTCAAGCAAGTACTTCGGTGCAATGCTAAACACCGTGGTCAATAAACTCCCATGGGCACAAGTACATTCGGGTGCTCCTCCCAAGACCAGACTGGGCCCTATATGCACAGCATTTCATGTATTACCTTTGACATCCACTCTCATTTATAGCCAATATGGAATTTCAAGAATTTAGAAACGTAGTATTTCAGACGAGATTAACTAGTCATTTGGTTATGGAGGATTCTAGAGGTGGCGCCTACAGGCTCAAGAGGTGACTCCCGTCGTGTAGCACTTTGCGCCGTACGGCCTCAAGAGGTGGCTCCCACAACGTAGCACTTTACCCTGCATGGCACTTAGCTCCTACACTCCCAATTGGTAGTTTAAGAGATTCAAGGTTTGACGATGTAGGGTATACACAAGTAGATTTTTCATGGAATGGAATTTCAAGAACTCATCATATGCAGGAGTATGGATTAGGGTTATGTTTGCACAATTTTTGAGACAGATCAAGATTAGAAGTTGTAATTACTGAGTTGGCATCTGAGGGTTTGCTAATCCTTCAAATTTTCAATTTTTTTAAAATATGTATATATGGATATCAAATTGGCGCCCCTTTACCCAGTCTTCAATTAATTGAAGACTTGAGGGACGTCTTCAATTCAGAAATTGAAGACTTAAGGGCCGTCTTCAATTCAGAAATTGAAGACTTGAGGGCCGTCTTCAATTCTGAAATTGAAGACTTAAGGGCCGTCTTCAATTCAGTAATTGGCGCCTGGGGGTTGCCCAATCATTCAAAATTTTGATTTTTCAAAAAAAACTATATATATATGAAATTGGCGCCCCTTTGCCTAGTCTTCAATTCTGAAATTGAAGACTTGAGGGCCGTCTTCAATTCTGAAATTGAAGACTTAAGGGCCGTCTTCAATTCTATGATTTGGCACCCCTTTGCCTAGTCTTCAATTTCTGAATTGAAGACTTGAGGGCTGTCTTCAATTCTGAAATTGAAGACTTAAGGGCCGTCTTCAATTCTGTGATTTTCACCTAGCAGATACGTTTTGTGACTCAAAGCACTATTCATTTCAAAAAAATTTCTCGAAATTCAAAAATAAGGATATGAATACTTAGTATAATTACTCGGGAGTCCAGAAACAGGCTCAGATATAATTACTGAGTTTTGGTTTCACAGATATGAATTTTTTTAATGTTATAACTTTAATTCCTCAAGAAACGGAATTGACGACCCTGTGAGCAGTCTTCAATTAATTGAAGACTTAAGGGCCGTCTTCAATTCAGTGATTACTGTTCATTTCGAAAAAGTTTCTCCAAATCAGAATCCTAAGACATGGTCAGATGGAGAAAAATCTCAGGGTCACAGAAGTATATTCTGTCAAAAATTTCAAGGTCCAGTTTATTAGTTATAGATTTTTGAATGCGTTGATTTAATGATTTCTAAAAATTCCAGAAAATGGAATTGACGACATGGTGCATGTCTTCAATTAATTGACGCCCTCTAGAGCAGTCTTCAATTCTGAAATTGAAGACTTAAGGGCCACCTTCAATTCAGTAATTGAAGACTTAAGGGCTGTCTTCAATTCTAAAATTGAAGACTTAAGGGGCGTCTTCAATTCAGTAATTGAAGACTTAAGGGCCGTCTTCAATTCTGAAATTGAAGACTTAAGGGCCGTCTTCAATTCAGTGATTACTGTTCATTTCAAAAAAATTTCTCCAAATCAGAAAGTAATGGCATGAATATGTTGAGAAAAATGTCAGGATTCCAGAAATATGTTCATGCAAAAATTCCGTGCTTTAGTTTTACAGTTATGGATTTTTGAATGTGTTGAATTATCAATTACTCAAAATTCCAGAAATCGAATTGACGACATGTTGCATGTCTTCATTTAATTGAAGACTTCGACGAAGTCTTCAATTTTCTAATTGCTGCCCTTGTCAGGGGCGCCAATTTCAATTGTGCTGGGTGTTAAGCCATTAACAGGGGATTTAAAATAGGAATATTAAGACTGAAAACTAATGTAATAAAAATACGTTAAAAAACTCAAGAAATCATGCTAATAAATTAAGTTCAAACTCATAAAAAAATCATGAAAACAGTATGTAATAAGCTATTAACAGATATATAACATGGTATTATTCTTGGTCATGGTAAAGCAGTTTATATGTACATATATATAGCATGGTTGACTAGTTGATCTAACTCTAAACATGCATCAATTAACCTATTTAACTACTAGTTAGGCAAGAATTTGAGAACACCTACCTCTGTGAAGTGACAGGAGTTGACAGGAGAGGAAGAAGCAGCCCTTCCCTTCCTCTGCAACTCTTCAGAACTTGTTCCCGTATCTAGCCTTCGAACTAACCAAACATGGAGAAAATAGAGTGTATTTTATAACCTTAGGGTCGACAGAATGGGAGACCAGATCCAAAATTATAGGATATTTAGTGGGTTGACAGCCTACACAGACTGGAGGGATAGAATGATCGAGATAGTTGTCGGAATGAAATGACGCCCCACAGAGGGTCGTGTATTTCATAAGTTAAGATTTCCAAGTTAACTTCAAAGATTTTTATCTTTAAAAGTTGAGAGAATTTGTTTGTGAAATTTCAGGGGTGAGACCCTTACATTTTTCTCTATTTTTACATATAAATTGTTTTGAAAAATTCTATTTAAATAAAAAGTGGCACTATTCATGTCACTATTCACATTTAGGAAATAACGACTTAACATATGTCGTTATTTTGAATGGAGATTTTTGTATTCACTCTACACTAACTAAAATTGTCTATATACCCTTTCTCACTTTGTAATTATGTTTATCCTTTAACACTTCATCTATATACCCTTATTTCTTCAAAATAATGATATCATGTAAAAGTTGAAATATGAAAATTTCTAAATTATGAAAATATGAATTGGCATCTTGTAAAAGTGATGTTTAACCTTTAAAATACTATCTATATAACCAATTTCCTATTTCTTTGGAATAGTGTAATATTAATTTCCTAAGTGATTAAAAATATAAATTGGCATTTTCAAAAATATAATTTGGCATCTTCTAAAGCATCTATTGGTAATTAAATGTTTTAAATGGTTAATCTAATAGAATTAGAATATGAGTTCAATAATAATAATAATTTTTTTATATTTCTATTTTAAAATTTTCGGGTGTTACAAGGGCTACTCCGGCCTACCCAGTATCCAGACTAGGTGGCCAACATGGTCCTGGTGCCCAAGAGCAACGAGAAGTGGCGGATGTGCGTGGACTACATCGACCTCAACAAGGCCACGCCCAAAGAAAGCTTCCCCATGCCGCAGATCGACCAGCTGGTCAACGCTACGGTCGGGCACGAAATGCTGAGCTTCCTCGACGCCTATTATGGGTACCATCAGATCAGCATGCATAAGCCCGACCAAGACAAGACTGCGTTCGTCACCGACCATGGCCTATATTGCTACCCTGGCATGCCGTTTGGACTGAAGAACGCTGGAGCTACATATCAACGCCTTGTCAACCATATGTTTGACTCGCAGATTGGCCGTAACATGAAGGTCTACATCGACGACATGCTCGTAAAAAGCCTCCGAGCTGTTGAACACTTGCGCGACCTGGCAGAGACCTTCGCCACACTCAGAAGGTACAACATGAAACTCAACCATGCTAAATGTGTGTTTGGGGTACGGTCGGGAAAATTTCTAGGTTTCCTTATCACCCACCGGGGAATCGAGGCCAACCCCGACCAGATACGAGCAGTGTTGGAGATGAAGCGACCAGGACGGGGGAGGGACATACAATGCCTTACCGGACGCATCGCCGCCCTGGCTCAATTCCTATCTCGAGCCACTGAGCAATGTCTCCCCTTCTTCCGACTGATCAAGCAAGCCAAGTTGGCGCCAGAAAAGAAGGGGTGGATCGACTGGGACCAGGAGTGCGAGCAGGCATTCGAAGAGTTGAAACACTACCTCGCGACCCCTCATGTCCTCGCCAAACCCCAATGGGGAGAACAAGTACTCCTGTACCTGTCCGTGACGCCCAGCACCATGAGCATCGTGCTCGCACGGGAGGAAGCAGGAGTCATGAAGCCCGTCTACTACGTTAGGCGAGCACTACAAGGACAAGAGTTCTGGTATTTACAGACTGAAAAGTTCACCCTCGCGCTGATTACGGCTACTCGCAAGTTACGACCATACTTCCTGGCTCACTCGATCATCGTCCTCACCGATCAGCCCCTCCAACAAATCCTTCAGAACCCTGATACTTTCAGAAGGCTGGTCAAGTGGGCTATCGAGTTGGGAGAATTCGACATCAAGTTTCGACCGAGAACAGCGATCAAAGCCCAAGCTCTCGTTGACTTCGTCATTGAGTGCACCCTACCCGTCGAGGATTCACCCGAGCAGTCCTCGGGGCCTACCTGGGATCTATACGTCGACAGATCTTCCTGTGCTGCGGGCAGCGGTGCAAGGTTGGTTTTACTCTCGCCAGAAGGGTTGGAGCTACAGTATGCCCTGCGTTTCAACTTCCCGACCACAAATAATGTGCCCGAGTATGAGGCACTCCACTTTGGGCTACGCATGGAAAAACACATGGGGGCATCAAGTGTGCGAGCGTACAGCGACTCCATGCTCATTGCCAACCAGGTCAGGGGGGAGTTCGAGGCCTGCGATCCCTCCATGATGAAGTACTTAGAGAAGGCCAAGGCGGCGGTGAGCGAGTTCGCCCGCTTTGAGGTGGTCCACATCCCATGCGAGAAGAACGTCCGAGCAGACGCTCTCTCCCACCTAGCGTCAGCCACCGCAATCTCCAGTTCAAGGTTGGTCCTGATAGAAGAATTATCAGCGTCGAGCACAGATGATCCGATGCCCCAGGTGAACGCCATCGACTACGAACTCTCCTGGATGGATTCTCTCCTCGATTTCCTCCATCAGCAACAACTCCCGAGCGACAATGTCGAGGGGTGGCGCACGTGGGCAAGATCAGCCCACTTCACCATGGTGAACGACCGGTTATATCGTCAGTCCCTCTCATCCCCTCTACTCAAGTGCCTCTTCTCCACGGAGGCCAACCAGGCCATCCAAGAAGTCCACGAAGGACTTTGTAGAAGCCACGTGGGAGGGCGGGCACTCGCACGAACGCTTATCCGGCAAGGGTATTGGTGGCCCACCGTGTAGCAAGACTGTCTCAACTATGTTCGGAGGTGTCCCCAATGCCAGAAATATTCCCACCTGCATCCCCAGCCAGCTACGCAGCTCCACGCTTTGATGGAGCCTCACCCATTTGCTCGGTGGGGAATTGACATACTGGGACCCTTCCCTAAAGCACAAGGGAAGAAGAAGTTTCTCATAGTTGCCATCGACTACTTCACCAAGTGGGTCGAGGCTGAACCATTGGGGAAGATAACAAGCGAAGCAGCTTGGAAGTTTGTGCTGCGAAGCATCATCTGCCAATTCAGGATCCCAAGGGTTCTCACAACCGATAATGGCAGACAGTTCGCGAGCACTGCCTTTCAGGAAAAGTGCTCGGAGTTGGGGATCTAGAACCACTACACTTCGGTGGGGCTCCCCCAAGCCAATGGGTTGGTGGAAAATGCCAACTGAACCCTCCTCCACAGCATCAAGACCCGCCTGGACCAAGCATGTGACTCATGAATCGACTCGATCCCTAGAATTCTATGGGCCCACCGGACCACTGCTAGAGCTGCCACCAGAGAGACACCTTTTCATCTCGCCTATGGAGCTGAGGTAGTGGACCAGTAGAGATATCCAACCCCTCGCTACGAGTGGGACACTTTGATGAGGCTAGGAACAACCAAGTGATGCGGGAGAACTTGGACATGCTCGAAGAAGATAGAACGCACGCTCAAGTAAAGCTCGCGGCATACCAACAGAAGCTGGCCCAATACTACAATGCTCGGGTCAAGGAATGACACTTCTTCCCAGGAGATTTGGTTTTCCGGTGAGCAAGCGTGGCTGACCCAAAGGGCGCCGCGGGAAAACTCACACCAAATTGGGAAGGCCCGTACAGAGTAGCGGAAACACTAGGTAAAGGAGCGTACCGGCTAGTGGCGCTGGAAGGGGAGAGGTACCCCGGACGTGGAACTCCGTCAACCTCAGGAAATTCTTTCAGTAAAACCATCACCAGCCGTACTCCATTGAGGCAAGCTGTCTACATACCCCGAAGAGGTGACCTAAGGGTCTCCTAGAGGCGAGCACGGCTCCCCTCGAAAATGAGAAGGTAACCCAAGGGTTTCTTAGAGGCGAGCACGGCTCCCCTCGAAAACGAGTAGGTAACCCAAGGGTTTCCTAGAGGCGAGCACGGCTCTCCTTGAAAAGGATAAGGTAATCTAAGGGTTCCCTAGAGGTGAGCATGGCTCCCCTCCAAAATGAGAAGGTAGCCTAAGGGTTTCCTAGAGGCGAGCACTGCTCCCCTAAAAAACAAGAAGGTAACCTAAGGGTTTCCTAGAGGCGAGCACTGCTCCCCTCGAAAATAAGAAGGTAACCTAAGGGTTTCCTCGAGGCGAGCACCGCTCCCCTCAAAAATAAGAAGGTAGCCTAAGGGTTTTCTAGAGGCGAGCACTGCTCCCCTTGAAAATGAGAAGGTAGCCTAAGGGTTTCCTCGAGGCGAGCATCGCTCCCCTCGAAAACAAGAAGGTAGCCTAAGGGTTTCCTAGAGGCGAGCACCGCTCCCCTTGGAAACGACGGCATCAAGCAAATGGAGGGCACAAGCATGGCAAGGATACGCACACAGAAGGGTGACCAGAAACACGTCATGCGAAAATCTCCCATTGAAAGGTATACACCAATATCGACTCAAAATATAGAATTTATATTTCTTTAGTCAAGATACAAGCTGCCAGAAATCGGCAAGTAACCCTCACCGGGCAAAGGGAGGAGACGCCTACAACGAAGTGCGAAAACTGGCAAGACGTGGGTATAGTTTGCAGGAGACATCGCAGTAGTTCTTATAACCACCCACTACGGATCGACGATATCCCCTGAAGGGCAGGTGAAAGGATGTCAGCAGCTACGGCGGTATGACTACCGATGTCAGATGACCGTTCGGAGCCCACGCTCCCAGAACGAGATAAGACTCGGGGTCATGATTACCAGCGTGGCTTCTGCCACCGTCAGAGGCACCTTGTGTGCCAAGCAGGCTATCGAAGTCACCAACTCCCATTGTACGAGGAAATCATCTTCGGATCTTACACTCCAGAAAACCCTCTCTTGGACTACTCTCAGTCCCCTGCAGAGTGCTCGACGACTGAGAGTAGGGGGGAAGTGAGGAGGGTAAATCTAGTCTAGCCCACATTCGACCCAGTAACGACCGACCCATGCCAAAGAGCTCTCGATAAGCGCACCCAAGAAGTGACCAACATATGCGACCCGCCAAGGAGCGGCCCAATCCGACCCGACATTGGATTCTACAGTGAGGGAAAGTGCAGTTCTCGCCAGAGAACACTCCGACGACCGACCGTTGCCCCCACAACGTCGGCCTTGACCCCATAACGGGCAAGCACGCCCCATGAGCGCCGTAAGACTCGCCCCTGGACCGGTCAGTGCCGAGGCTATCGCCGCCCAACTGGAAACTCCCGCCAATGTAGGGGGGGAACGTTACTCTACTAAGCGGACCCTTCCCTCTCAAGGGATGCGGCCCCTCGCTTCCGGACAGCCCATATAAAAGGGACATCGACAGAGGAGAATAAAAAAAGGTGGATACTTCTGCCATAAGAGCTTCCTACTGAGAATAGAGCAACTAGACCTACTACAACGATGGAGAGGCTATCCACTACGCCTAGAGAGAAACCTCCTCCTGCACGGCCTTACCACCCAGCGAGCACTCTCCGAGTACCCACTGGGAGTGGCGAGCACGCGTACAGAGGACCTACACGTCTCTCGGATCAACTACTACGAACTCTACTTCTCTCTCACTTCACTCTTCTCTATTGCTCATTGATCTCTTGCTGACTTAAGCATCGGAGGGTTGTCCCCTAGGGTAACACCTGGGACTCCTTCTGACGCCTCTTTGGTTTCTTGGTGTTCGCAGGCCTCCACGGGCGCCAAGAAGTGTAGCAGCAGGAAAGTGTAGCGGCGAGCGCCAAGGAACGACACTTCTTCCCAGAAGATTTGGTTTTACGGTGAGCAAGCGTGGCTGAGCCAAGTCGGGAAAACTCGCACCAAATTGGGAAGGCCCGTACAGAGTAGCGGAAACATGGAATTCTCCATACCATAGTGTCTGACCAGGATGTTAGGTTCACCAGTTATTTTTGGAAGACATTGTGGCATATGTTAGGCACACACCTCAAGTTCTCCACTGCATATCATCCTGAGACCGATGGTTAGACAGAGGTAGTCAATAGGAGTCTAGGAGATCTATGGAGGTGTTTTGTAAGGGATCACGTAGGGGATTGGGACCTAGTGTTACCACTTGCGGAGTTTGCATTTAATGATTCTGTCAATAGGTCCACGGGCATGAGTCCATTCGACATTGTCACAGGTCGTAGACCTAGGAAACCAGTGGATCTTGTTCCCCTACCTGTGCATGCTAGAGTGTCACAGTCGGCTGAGTCATTTGTTGAACATGTTAGGAGTCTGCATGATAACATCTGTCGTCATATTAAGACCATCAATGTGCGGTACAAAGAGTTAGCTGACGCTCATAGGCACCATCGTGAGTTACAAGAGGGAGAGTACGTCATGATCAGGGCCATGCCCGAACGGTTTCCCTTTGGAACTGTGAAGAAGTTGCAAGATCATGGTGCCGGTCCTTTTCGAGTAGTGAGGCGAGTCGGGTCTAATTCATATGTTGTGGACTTGCCGGAGGACTATGGGATCGGCTCCACTTTCAACGTCTCGGATCTAATCGCTTATAGGGACCCCGCAGTGATACCCAGTGAGCCAATTGAGCCATCTCCACCCCTTATGAGTGACACCACCCCGGAGTGTCCACTTCCAGCCTCGTTACCTCAGCAGCGTGAGCAGATAGAGCACATACTGGATGAGTAGGTGATGACTACAAGGAGTGGAGCGTACTAGCTCTACCTAATGCGATGGAGGGGACGACCCGCGTCCGATGACTTGTGGATCACCCGGGGAGAGATAGAGAGGATAGATCCAGATCTACTGGAGCAGTACCTGAGTGATATAGACCCCTACTCGACAGGGTCGAGTTCTTCCCACCCGGGGAGAATTGGTGAGGACACACGAGCTAGGGATCAGCGTGACTCGATAGGCCGACAGTACAGGACGCGTAGTGCGACTCGGGCTATGCAGGCATCGCTGTGGCTAGGAGATAGCTTGGAGTCCTAGTCCGGAGGCCGGATTTTTATTCTCATTTTGGAGCCTTTGTAGGCCATTCCAAGGCCATTTAAACTTAATTGGGTCATATATGTGCTTAGAGGGCTTTAGAGTGGGAAGTGGGTCTCATTAGTTGCATAAGGCCCAAGAGGAGAGCCGGGTTTGGGCCACTTTCTAAATTCCCTTTGGGCCTAGTTAGATCCCCCCTCCCCATTACTAGTGGATCCCCCTCCCCATTATTTGTGGATCTTGTACCCTAGTGCATCCCCCTCCCCATTACTAGTGGATCTCCCCTCCTCATTATTTGTGGATCTTGTACCCTAGTGGATCCCCCCCATTACATATTCTCTTGTACCCTAGTGGAGAAAAAATACAGCATGTAAGAAATCTTTTGGGTTGGAGAATTCAGCTCTCCCCTTCCTCTCTTCTCCTTCCTCTTGGCGTGGGACGCTGCAACGACCCGAGATCCGAGTACCAGAAAGGAACTGGCGCGCCTCGAACCTCAGCCCGCCACCCACGAGCCCGAAGCAAGAGAAGCTGAAATAACTGCAGAGATAGCACCATAATTTAAATAAAATGCACAGAATAAAATAAATAATTAAACTGCTACAAGGTCTAGTGTATCTCATGTCCAAAAACAAGTATAGTCAATAAAAGAAAAGTACAAGTACACGAGACATACCCTGGCTCTGGCGAATTTGCGACTAACCCTGGCTACTAGAACCACGCGGAAACTCTGTTGCACCTCTCGACAACCACGCCTCACCTGAAAATAGAGGGGTGAGCCTCATTTCATTGGCCCAGTAGGGATCCCTCGAACCCCCCACAGAACAACGAGGAAAACGAGACAACTAGGCGTGAACAATCGTAGAAAGTAACACTACCTAGCAGGAGTACGGTAGAAGCATCAAGCAGTAATAAATAAATGGAAAAGCTCCCTACAACTGACCGTACCAAGCCAAGCGACCTCAAACTGATGGAAAAATGAGTCAATACCAGCCCGGAGACAGGAGCACCACCCACTAGAAGCAAAGCCGGATGTGTCCCCTGACGTCTTACACCGAGCCTCAAGTGTCTCCCTACAATGTCCCAGGCGGACACTGAGACACACAACAGTAACCAAGAACTCAAAACAATGACTAGCTGGGGTCGCGCTCGTCAGCGCGTGTCCTCTGCCCCCAACTACGCGTGCACACGGAGACTAACTGCTCTAGGTCGGGTCCTCTAGCCGATTTCCCCCCCAGTCGGACTCGGGTTGCAAAGGCAAGGGGCCCTATGAAAATCAGCCTAAAAACCGTCTCTCTTGGGTAAGCCGCTCCACCACTCCCGGGTGGGTCAGCACACACATGCCGTAAGAAGGCTACGACTAGTGGACGTGTCACCAGAGGTAAGACTCAACTCACGGAAACCACCGATCGAAAGGAAACCGAGTGGCGATCCTCGCAGGACTGCCCTGTTGAACATGTGTGCAACATGATTAATTTTATGGTTTTGATGATGTCTACCTCTGTAGTCATTAATGAACTATACCTGCATTTGATAATGTTAATATTCATACATTTCAGGTCATCATACTTCCAGTACACAGATATCAAGGCATATGACAATACAATATTGGTGGTCATTATACTTCCAGTGTAAAAGATCAAGAATGGCACACAAATCTAGGCAACTGGATACACAAATATCAAGGCATATGACTATATTGGATGCACAAAAATCTAGCATGGTTCAAGCACAGAAATCAAGCTGAATAGCATCACACATAAGGTCATTGCATATCTTGCCATATGGATGGTTCAAGTTAAGGTCGATGCACAAAGAAGCATAACCAAGAGAACCCAAAGTCAAAGACTCAGTTGACACCTTCTAGACTGTCAAGGGTGATGCTACAGACATGAATGTGGTGCTAAAGAACTTAAGCGATGGAGCTAAAGTAGTTAACGGACCGACCCGGGAAAACCCAGGGTCTGCCCAGCTGGCAGTCGACCGCCAGCACAGGGGCGGTCGACCGCCCCAGCTAGCAGCCCACCGTCTGCAGTTCTTTTAGTGGCGGTCGACCGCCAGCCTAGTAGTGGTCGACCGGAAATCCCAGGGAACATCCGTCTACAGCGTTTCTCAGTAGAGGTCGACCGCCAACCCCGAGCCAACCAATGTTGACTTTATTTTCCACTTCGAGAAAGGCCATTCCCCATGGATTTCTTTAATCCAAAAGTCACCTAATCACCCACAAAATGTGGATCTGGTCTGGGATGTGTTTATTGACCATCCAAAGAGATATAAAACCAACACAAGAGGGTTACAAACCCTAGTTGATCATTTGGAGAAGAAAGAGATGAAGAGAGGCTAGAGGAGCTCCAAGGAAGAAGAGGTACTATAGCCGTGAACAATACTTCGTGCAGAAGTTTTACATCCAATCCAAGGGATTCAAGCCTACATCTGAAGCCCTCAATCTCCAAGGAAGAAGAGAAGCAAGCAAGCTCACAAAGGAGATCAAAAGGAAGATCAAAGCTACATCCAAACCTCTTCATCAACTCAAGGGATGATCAAAGCTACATCCAACATTCTTCTTCATCAACTCAAGGAGATTCAAAGGAAAGATCAAGCTACATCCTATATCTTCTCCATCAACTCAAAGGGATCAAAGAAAGATCAAAGCAACAGATTCAAGATCCAACAATCTCAGACAAGATCTAGTTCATTCTAGCATATCTTCATATCTTGTTTGTGCATTTTCATCTTGTTCTATTTTCATTTCATTCAATCTATTGAAACTGAAGATCGTCCCTATCGATGGTTAGTAGGAAGGCAATCGAAAGTTCTCCGATCTGCGGTATAGCCGTCCCTGTCGGCTTTGTGTGTAGGAAGACAGAAAGAGGGCTTTCTCTATTCTGTGGTTTGGGGCGTGTCCCCGGTCAAGCTGTGAGTCAACAGGAAAACCTCACCGGATTTTGGTAATGGGTGGACGTAGGTTGCGGGGTTACAACCGAACCACCTTAAAAATCCCTGTGTTGTGGGTTGTTCATCGTGTGCGATTGCTATATATCTTCTACGCCCATTCACAGATTCGTGTGCTTCCGTACTTGGTTATCTTGTTTACACACTCAAGCACTCAGATTTACACTTTCGATTTTATCTGTGGTTTAATTGAGCTTAGCACTTTGACTGCATTCCTTGGGCGGCCTGCTGCACCCTTGCACACAGGCGCCAAGGTGAAAGTATTGCTAAGCATTTCCCTTGCTTAGACTCGCATGCACCTTGGTTGATCACCACTGCATTCACACACATATGCACTTTGAGTGATCAACATAGCATACACACACGCACGGTTGTTGCAAGCTATTTCATGCTCTAGTGTTTTGCTTTATGATCCCTGCACTACAAGGCTTGTATCTCTCAAAGATCACAAATGTGTATAAAGAAGAGTTGACGCTTCATCGCTTGTAATCCAAGTCTTTTCATTTGAGCCACTCTACTTAATTCTGCTATGCATTGTGCCTAAGTGATTCATTCACTTTATAGGAGTGGTTCATGCTTTTGATAGCTAAGAGTTTTTAAATAGACCAAAGCTTTTGATAGGATCTATTCAACCCCCCCCCTTCTAGATCCGACTACACCTCGCGGGACCCAACAAGCCCCTCAACCTTGCGGTCGCTCTCTGGGCCGCAAGGGGCCTAGCGGTCCTCTCCTGGACCACAAGGAGGAGCTAAGCGGTCCTCTGCTGGACCGCAAGGGAATGGACCACGAGGGACCAAACGGTCTATCGCCAGGCCGCTAACCCCAGCCTAGCGGTCCTCCTTGGACCGCAAGGCAGCCATAAACGGTCATCATCATGACTGCTAGGCAGCACGTGACCCCCAACGGTTAGAATCACGCACCCCGAGGGTGCTCGGTCAAACAGGCAAATCGGTCATCTGACGACCTCTAACCCAAAGGTAGCGGTCTATCACGTGACCGCCACCATGACCCTAGCAGTCCTCGGGAGGGCCGCATGGGCCTACCGATGTTCTAAACCTCCTAGCGGTCTCCCTAAGACCGCCAAAGGGAGCCTAGCAGTCACTGGAACGACTGCTAGGTCGTCCCGAGCGCGAAACCCCAAAATTTCATTCCACGCCCCGATCATCACCCGATGATGGGGAAACAAAGGGGAATCCTTCCCCAACCAACCTAGCATGCATCTACGCCCTTAGATCGGTCAAAAATGCCACGAAATGGGAGATCCGACGCTCAACCCCAAAACCTGGATTTTTTCCCTCTCGGCTCAAAAACTCCCCTCTCGACCTCCCCACGGCTTACAAATCAAGGGGAAAGCAGTAAAGAGGGTAAGGATCCGTCCCCATACCTCAAGGAAGGCCGAAACGCGCCGGATCGTCGCTGATCTCCAAACCTTGGCCAAACAAGAGCGCCTTCCCACGCCGCGAGGAAGGCACCGCCATGATCCTCTCGCCGCCGCCTTCGTCACCACGCCGCCGCCGAAGCCCGCCGTTCGTCACCAGAGGAGGGAGGGTCGCCAGAATGCTCAAACGGGAGAGGGAGGGGGCAACGGTCGCGAGCACCCACGGGAGGAAGAAGAGAAGGAAAAGAAAAAGAAAAGAAAAAAGAAAAAGAAATGGGTTATATATAGAAAATCCAGAAAATGCCCAAATTACGGAAAATTAGGAAAAATCATTTCTGCGATCTTCGGAACACACTCAATGCACTGTACAGTCCTGGAGGAGGAGAATGCAACGGTTTGCCCGCTATGGCGTTCCGCAGGTCAGTTAGGGAAAAATACGTGTAAACCACAAAACAAGCTCTGGAACCCCCGAAAGTGATCCGAAACTCACGGATCTGGATCCGAAAAATGTCCAAAAACCCGGGACATTACAGCCCTCCCCCCTTAAATAAATTTCATCCTCGAAATTAAGAACAAGGCACAGGGATAGGGGAGAAGACTCACCTGAACAAATAAGGATCCTGCTGCCGCATCTCATTCTCACGCTCCCACGACGCCTCACCACCGGAGTGACGCTGCCAGACTACCTTAACCAGAGGGATAACCTTATTCTGCAGGCGCTGCTCACACTGATCCTCGATGCGGATAGGATACTCCGGAAGGGACAAGTCTGGGGTCACGTGGGGCCAAACGGCATCCTCCAGAATGTGGGAATCGTCAGGCATATACCTCCGCAACATAGACACATGAAACACATCATGCACAGAAGATAGCTCCGGGGGTAACTGCAACCGATAATCAACTTTACCAATACGCTCGACAATAAGAAAAAGACCAATATAGCAGGGACTCAACTTCCCACGCCTGCCGAAGCGCATTACACCCTTCATGGGGGAAACTCGCAAAAATACTTGATCTCCCACAGCAAAGTTGAGGGGCTGCCTCCTCCGATCGGCATAGCTCTTTTGTTGGCTCTGCACTGCCAACATCTTCTGCTGAAGCAGATGCACCACCTTAGTACACTACTATACTAATTCTGATCCTGTCAGGACATGCTCTCCCACCTCGAACCAATCAAGCGGAGTCTGAGAAGGTCGCCCGTACAACGCCTCGTACGGAGCCATACCAATGCTCGAATGATAGCCATTGTTGTAGGCAAACTCCACTAATGGTAAATGGTGGATCCAACTCCCCTGCTACTCCAGGCAGCATGACCTCAACATATCCTCCAAAGTCTAGATGGTCCTCTCAGACTGACCGTCCGATTGAGGATGGTACGCCGAGCTAAAAGCCAACTCGGTGCTAGAGCCTTTTGGAAACTCCTCCAGAATCTTGAAGTGAAGCGCAGATCACGATCAGACACAATGGAGATGGGGACTCCATGCAACGGAACGATCCGCTCCACATATAATCGGGCTAACTTATGCACGCTCCAACTGACTTTGATCGGCAACAACCGAGCCATCTTCGTCAGTCTATCCACCAGTAACCAAATACTATCATGCCCACTGGATGTCCTCGGCAATCCAACCATGAAATCAGTGGTCACGTGGTCCCACTTCTACGTCAGAATCTTCAAGGGCTGAAGTGTACCACCCGGTCGCTGGTGTTCTGCCTTCACCTGCTGACAGGTCAAACACCTGGCCACAAACTCCTCAACATCTCTCTTCATCCTAGGCCACCAAAACTGCCTCTTTAGGTTCGGGTACATCTTCGCCGATCCGGGGTGCCCGGCATATCGGCTCCCATGAGCCTCCCGCAATACCGTATGCCTCACCTACTCCTCGGCTTGGATGTACAACCTACTGAACCTCGCAGCTCCATCCTCACCAAACTCCACCCCGGCCATCGACAAAATTCGAGGTAGCTCGAGGTCCGCACGCTGAGTCTCAGTCACCTGATGACGAATAGCTGGCGTGACAGTCAAGCTAGCGAGAATAGCCGAACCCTGATCCTAAGGGATCTTGAGCCTAAAAGTCATGGCCGGCACCTACTCCCATAACCTCCACTTCCTCAACAACATCTGACTGACCACCACCTTCCTACTCAAGGCGTCAGCCACGACGTTCATCTTGCCAGGCTGATACGACAGAGTAAAATCATAATCCTTCATGTACTACATCCACCTCCTCTGCCTGAGGTTAAGATCCTTCTGGGTAAACACATACCTCAAACTCTGATGGTCAGTGAACATCTCGAACTTCTCGCCGTACAGATAGTGCCTCCAGATCTTCAGAGCGAAAATCACCGCCGCCAACTCAAGATTATGAGTAGGGTAGTTCTCTTCATGTGGATTCAACTGCTGAGATGCATACGCCACAACCCTACCATGCTGCATCAGCACGGCACCCAAACCAACCCTGGAAGCGTCTGTACACACCACGAAACCTCCCGATCCAGAAGGCAATACCAACACTGGAGTAGTCGTGAGCAATCTCTTCAGCTCCATGAAGCTCTGCTCACACTCCTCCGTCCAGACGAACGGCACATCCTTCCGCATAAGTCTGGTCATCGGGGCTGCAATACGAGTAAAATGCTAGATAAATCTCCTATAATAGCCTGCAAGCCCCAAAAATCTCCGAATCTCCATGACAGAACTCGGCCTCGGCCACTGCACCACAGCCTCGACCTTGGCCGAATCCACCGAAACACCATCACCAGAAATCACATGCCCCAGAAAGTGCACCTCATAAAGCCAAAACTCACACTTGCTGAGCTTGGCATATAACTGGTGATCATGCAAGGTTTGTAACACAACCCTCAAATGATGCACATGCTCCTCAGCAGACCGTGAATACACAAAGATGTCATCCACGAACACGACCACAAACTGGTCCAGATACGGATGAACACCCTATGCATCAAATCCATAAATGTCGCGGGGGCATTGGTGAGCCCAAACGGCATCACCAAGAACTCATAATGCCCATACCTCGAGCGGAACATAGTCTTCTCAATGTCAGACTCTCGGATCCGCAGCTGATAATAACCCGACCTCAAATCGATCCGTGAAAACACCTGGGCTGACTGAAGCTGGTCAAACAAGTCATCAATCCGAGGCAACAAATACTTGTTCTTAACAGTCGCTTTGTTCAACTGCCGGTAGTAAATGCACAGCCTCAGACTACCATCCTTCTTCTTCACAAACAACACGGGTGCACCCCAAGGGGAAAAGCTAGGATGAATGTACCCCTTGGCCAGCAACTCCTGCAACTGCGCCTTTAACTCTCTCAACTTAGCCGGTGCCATCTGGAAAGGGGTCTTTGACATAGGCGCCGTACCCGGTACCACCTTAATCATGAAATTGACCTCTCGCTGCGGTGGTGACCCTGGCAACTTCTCGAAAAAAATATCAGAAAATTGGCACACGATCGGAATATCCTCCACATCCGGACACTGCCGATCGACCAAAACTACAGAAGCAAGAAAACCTTGACACCCCGCATCAAGCAATCTACGAGCCTTAGTGGCCGAAATAAGAAAACGGGAGGAGAAATATCGGATACCTTGGAAATAGAAGGTGGGTCCACGAAGCTGTCGGAAGTAGACCCTCTTCGAGCCGCAATCCACCATGGCATGATGGGCCTCGAGCCAATCCATGCCCAAGATCACATCAAAATCTGAAGCGGCAATGCATAAAGCATGGCTGGTAAGTTCCGCCCATCAACTCACACAGGCACCTTCTCAAGGAAATACGGGGTGAGCATGAAATCACCGGTAGGCAACTCCACTGCCAGATCACAAGACACCTCAGTAGCCGACTCCTCGGCACTCTGAGCAAAATCCTCCAAAATGAACGATTGGGACGCACCAGAATCAAACAAAACTCAAGCCGCACAACCCATAATCAAAATAGTACCTTCCACCAACTGTGACGCCTCAGCCTCTGCTCTGGTCATGTGCATGACTCGGCCTCGGGATCTCTGCCTCCCCATGGTAGCCGATCGAGTCAACTGTGGAAACTGACCCTGCTATTGGTACTGCTGCGGCTGTGGTGGAAACTACTGGGGCTAAAACTGCTACTGCTGTTGGAACTCGTGTGGCTGACGGGGTCTCTGCGGACAGTCACGTGCCATGTGCCCAGGCTGGTCGCACCTGAAGCAAACCACGGGCTCCTAGCACTACCTGCCTGGATGAGAATCACCACACCGAGGACACACGCCCCGAGAACAACTCACTTAACTCTGGTGTTGGAACGGAGTAGGCTGCTGAACACTGCTCGCTGACTGTTGCCTCGACTCCCTGCGATCCTGACGCCTCCTGATTAACCCAGCTTCGTTGAGCAACTTCTTGAGCTTCGATCCAATGGATGACGAATCTGCCGCTGACGCCACAGACGGAGATGCCCCTGAACCACCTACTGAGGGCTGGACAGTACTCTGCTGCTGCACGGCCGTTGGCTGACTAAAACCCATCTGCGTCTGACCTGCACTACCCTGACCTCGAGTCTTCTGCAAATCTCTCTCCAACGTCGCTGCTGCTCTTCAAGCTGCAACCAGGTTGGTCAAACCCGATGAAAGCAAGGGATGCCTCCGCTCTGGCCTCAAACCCCCAACAAACTGTTCGGTCCGCACCACCTCATCTGCCACAATATGCGGTGCAAAACAGCCCAGCTCAATAAACCTAGATCTATACTGCATCATAGTCATGTCACCCTGGACCAGCTCTAGAAACTCGCGCAGCTTCTGCGACCTGAGGAAGGATGGACAAAAAGCATGCTCAAAAGCTGGGACAAACTCCTGCCACATGATCTACCGAAGAGGACGGGACTGAAACACTGCCCCCCACTCTGACGTCACCAAGTCCAGGCTGGCCCCTGCAATCGATGCGTAGCCAACACCACCTTCTCCTCCTCGGGACACTCCATCGAACTGAACACTCGCTCTAGATAATCTAGCCACTCCCTGGCCACCTCTGGATCTGGTTGCCCGCTGAAAAGAGACAGCTGGAACTACAAGAAATCCCTCAGCACGCGACCAGGACCACCTCGAGACGACGAACCCTCGCCAGCCTCACCACCCTGCTGCTGCTAAAGAACATAATGATACATGCCCCGGAAGAACTCCTCTGGTCCGGGAACTCTCGCCTCTCCTGCTGCATCATTCAGAAGCACTGCTCTACTCTGCCCTTCCTGGCCCCCACCCGACTCTCCCTGCTGGGAACGAGTCGCTCTCCTGGGCGCCATAACTTCTGTTAATCGAAACAAATAGCAGAATTAATAAAACACACGGGGCCCTAAGCCAATCACCAACTGTACAGGACATTCACAGGCCTTCTAGACCAATGCAATCATCTCAGATTCTTGTATACCTCCACAACCTAGGCTCTGATACCAACTGTAATGACCCGAGATCCGAGTACCGGAAAGGAACCGGCGTGCCTCGAACCTCGGCCTGCCACCCACGAGCCCGAAGACTTGGAAGGGTTTAAGGGATGGTGTGGGAGTATAAGAGAAGCTGAAATAACCGCATAGATAGCACCATAATTTAAATAGAATGCACATAATAAATAAAATAATTAAACTGCTACAAGGTCCAGTGTATCTCATATCCAAAAATAAGTACAGTCAACAAAAAGAAAAGTACAAGTACACAGGGCATACCCCGGCTATGGAGAACTGGCGACTAACCCTGGATACAAGAACCATGCTAAAACTCTGTCGCGCCTCTCGACGACCTCGCCTAACCTGAAAACACAGGGGTGAGCCTCATTTCATTGGCCCAGTAGAGATCCCTCGGATCCCCCACCGAACAACGAGAAAAATGAGACAACTAGGCGCGAACAACCGCGGAAAGTAACACTACCTAGCAGGAGTACGGTAGAAGCAGCAAGCAGTAATAAATAAACAGAAAAGCACCCTACAACTGACCGTACCAAGCCAACTGACCTCAACCCGACGAAAAAATGAGTCTATACCGGCCCGGAGACAGGAGCACCACCCACTAGAAGCAAAGCCGGATGCGTCCTCTAACGTCTTACACCGCGCCTCAAGTGTCTCCCTACAACGCCCCAGGTGGAGACTGAGACACACAGCAATAACCAGGAACTCAAAACAAGGACTAGCTGGGGTCGCGCTCATCAGCGTGTATCCTCTGCCTCTAACTACGCGTGCACACACAGACCAACTACTCTAGGTCGGGTCCTCTATCCGATTTCCCCCCCAGTTGGACTCGGGCTGCAAAGGCAAGGGGCCCTATGGAAATCGGCCTAAAAACCGTCTCTCTTGGGTAAGCCGCTCCACCACTCCCGGGTGGGTCAGCACACGCGTGCCGTAAGAAGGCTACGACTAGTGGACGTGTCACCAGAGATAAGACTCAACTCATAGAAACTACCGATCGAAAGGAAACCGAGTGGCGGTCCTCGCAGGAGTGCCCCTCAGCCTTGCGGTCGCTCTCTGGGCCGCAAGGGGCCTAGCAGTCCTCTCTTGGACCGCAAGGAGGAGCCAAGCGGTCCTCTGCTGGACAGCAAAGGAATGGGCCATGAGGGACCAAACGGTCTATCGCCAGGCCGCTAACCCCAGCCAATCGGTCCTCCTTGGACCACAAGGCAGCCATAAATGGTCATCATCATGACCGCTAGGCAGCACGTGACCCCCAATGGTCAGAATCACGCACCCCGAGGGTGCTCGATCAAACAGGGAAAACGGTCGTCTGACGACTGCTAACCCAAAGGTAGCAGTCTATCGCGTGACCGCCACCATGACCCTACCGGTCCCCGGGAGGGCCGCATGGGCCTACCGATATTCTAAACCGCCTAGCGGACTCCCTAAGACCGCCAAAGGGAGCCTAGCAGTCACTGGAACGACCGCTAGGTAGTCCCGAGCACGAAACAGCAAAATTTCATTCCACGTCCCGATCATCACCCGATGATGGGGAAACAAAGGGGAATCCTTACCCAACCAACCTAGCATGCATCTACGCCCTTAGATCGGTCAAAAACGCCACGAAACGGGAGATCTGGCGCTCAACCCCAAAACCTGGATTTTTTCCCTCTCGCCTCAAAAACTCCCCACTCGACCTCCCCATGGCTTACAAATCAAGGGGAAAGCAGTAAAGAGGGTAAGGATCCGTCCCCCTACCTCAAGGAAGGCCGAAACTCGCCGGATCGTCGTCGATCTCAAACCTTGTGGTGCGGACACCAGAGCGATCGAGAAGCACGAACCGGCGAGCCGTCGGTACCGTATGCGGAGCACCACTCGAGCTACATCGGCTTCCATCTGGCTCAGAGACAGTCTGGAGACCCCCCCTTGAGTCTTAGTATTTATCATATTTACTGGGATTTTATTTGTGTGTAATGTGTGTTTATTTGGCTTTATTCGGATTGTAATTCGGATTGTAAAAGGGGTTTATTTGTAATTTGGGATCACCTGGGTCCCGCGGGCCCCCCATCCCTTCTCCCATTGATCCACCTCAGCTCTTGGACCCACGTGGGGTCAGTCAACCCTCCAAGGTGGGCTTTAGAAGGGTTGGACCAAGGGGGGACAAAGGGTAACAAAATTCAAAATTTGGAACACATAAGTCAAGGGGGTGCCCCATGTATAATATAGTTTATTAGGATTGAAATCTTATTTTATTTGTTCCAAACCACATGGGAGAAATAAATTATGGACTCCCTCTTTTACCCCCCACCAATCCTAGATCTAGGGATAGAACTAGTCTTTTTGTATTTTCTATAAGAACCTTGTATTTTCATTTTGAGTAGAATTAATGCAAAGAAATTCAGATATTTTGTTCCAATGGTAAGGGCTGCCCCCTATCCTTCTCCTCTCTCCCCCTTCTGCAGCTGGGAAGGCTGTGTTTCTGAGGTGAGACGCCTCCTATATCGGTTCGTGAGATCGCCATCGCCGCCGCAGCCGCCATCGTGCCGCCATCGCACCACCACCAACGTCGCCGGAGTTCTGTCCACTCAGGAGAGCCCACTGTTCTCGAAATTTTTTCTCACAACCTTGAGATCTCTTGGGTTCCAAACTTTCAGGGTGAGTTCTAGAGGTTCAACCCACGTCCCAGAAAAATTGGTGGAGCTTCTAGTTTTTATTTTCTATTTTTGCATTTTCGTTCTTCCTTTCCTTCCAGATCTGCCAGCTCTCTGTCCTGAGTCACAGCAGCCATGTATTTCCCTACTTAGACCCACTTCTTATTATTGTTTTGAATCGCCAAATTTATTAGAGGTTCTGTCCACCACCCCCACTATCCAAAAATTTTCTTGTGAATTTAGAATCTTGTTCATATTTTCTAAAAATTCACTTCAGATCCCAGCTCAGTTCTGCCTGCCACTGTCCAGATCCGACCACCCATCAGTATCAAATACATTTCCCCATCCAAACTTCCACCAAATCGGTCATAAAAATTATTGCCGTCTTTCTCTCTCTCTTCTCTACACCTTTCATGAAGAGCTCAAAGTCTGAATCGAAGATCTACTTCTCGGTCAACGCAAACTCTCAGGAAACTTCCTTTCTGTCCGGCCAGATCTGAAATAGAGATCAGTCCGGTTCATAAATCTACCAAAAAAAGTACAGTCCCCACGAATTTTATGGAGTCATAGAGGGTCGAAGGATTTCGAGAGAGCTTTCCAACGGTACCTCTTGTATGTTTATCTGAGGTCGGTGCTGATCGTAGCGACAGATCTCGCCGGATCGCGCGTGGCAAAATAGAAGCAGTAGATGCGTGGGCAGCAACTCCAAGACTTGGCGATCGGAGCCGATCGGCCTCCGACCGGTGTTCCAGCCCGGCCTCTGTCTAGGGGAGCATGCCACCAGGTGTCACCATCACAGCGGGACCCACCCCGCCAGGTCCGGAGGATTGAATAGCACGTGGGCCCCACGTACCCGCAGATCACGTCGTCCGGACAGCACTAAAACACGGGTTTCGGCACCGTCGGAGCGACATCAAGATGCTGCTCGTCAACCCACTTCCCGATACTCCGGGCCCCACATGTGACCGGTTACCTCCCTGCGTGGAGTGGGTCGAAACATTTGTACTGCTGTAATATTTGTTAACCGGGAGTACGGATTTGGCCGTGGTTGTCTTCCCCACGCCGGGAGCGTGGACGTAACGGTCTTAACTCCTTGGCGTTCATTTGCTAGTTTAGTATATGGTCATATGCCGTTGTGAGTGCGATAGGAATCTAGCCCGTGAGTTCATGTCACCGCTGTGAGCGAGAGAGTGACCCGTCCCATGGCTCGATCCGAGCACGGAAGTGAGTCGACCACCCTTGACTCTGCTGGTTTCTCAATCGCGCGGATTCACGCTATCCCTCGCTTGGGACGACGAGTGAGCTTGCGTTTCTGTTAGCGACGTATAGCCCATAGGAACTCTTAGTGTCGGGCTGAAGTGTAGTTCCTACTCGTATGTTGCTGGTCGCATCTCCATTTAGAGTCTGAGGTCCGTATCACTTAGAGTCGGTCCCCGTGTCCATCCCGCATCAGTTTGGTATCAGAGCGCCAGTTGAGTCTAGGATAGTCATTCATTATTGCTTAACAAAAATACAAAAAAAGAGACATTTAAGTCGAGTCTAAGTTTAAGTCGGTCCAAGGTTGCATCGCATACCTTATTCGGTATATTAAAATGTGTTGTCCAAACGTTAGGCTACACCTATCGGGAAGACCGCACACTTGCGCGAGAGGATCTTCGGATCCCGTAACTCCGCCAACGTACTGGATCTTGGTTTAAGTCTAGGGTCCTTAGTGTGCATTAGTTAGTGCATTCCAACCTTGCATAGTCATGTCTAGTGTCTTGTCCAAGTGTCAACATGTCCGTCTTGTAGTTCTCCATTTCCAATGGAATCTCGATCGCCCAGGCGATATGACCGTTGGCACACCCATGGACTTGGCAACCACCCTCTCCACTTCCGTAGGCCCGAAGCCTCGGATTTTTATGGCTCCAATGACCCGGGCGACTACCTCAAGTGGGAGGCCGCCATGGACACATACTTTGATTGTTATACCATGTCCGAAGCTGGGCAATTCTATTTTGCCAAGGAGAGGCTCCTCCACGAGGCGGCCGAAAACTGGAGAGACATCGAAGGCTTGAGAGAGGTTAGGAGGCAATGGCCCATCGAATCATGGTGGGACATGAAGAGAGAGCTTAGGAGGGTCTACCTTCCCCATCCGGTCCCTTCCAACTCGTCCCACCCATTTACTTCCAACCTCGTGGGTCACACCTCCAGTCGACCCCACCAACTCACTTCCAACCAAGTGGGTCATAATCAGAGGCAAGGAGCCCCACACTTAGATGAGCCCCGACCCAAGCCTGGGCTGGTTAATTACGGGCGAGTCCACCGCGATACCCCTACTCCAACCCATACCATTGCCGAACTTGTGCAAATGATTTCGGAACGGGTGGATAGGAGGTGCGCTTATTTTGAGTCACTGACCTCCTCTTGCCCACCTTTGAGGCAGGAGGTAGCCATACTCGAGCCTAGGGAGGCCATAGCCCGTAGCCCCAACCCGGCCCCACCTACGGGGTCCCAAGACCACTTCTCCTCTGGGAGGACATGCCTTCCTCACCCATGAGAGCTCCTATGCCACCACCCTCACATCTTTATTCGGAGCCATCTCAGTCCGAGCCACCCGTGTTTCTAACGGGAACACTTTTCATCACCGAGCCACTACTTAACTGGCTCAAGAACGGCTTGGTCCCACCTCCCTTCCCATCCATGGACCCCACCCTACCATTAGTACCGGTCAACTCATTTCATACCACATTCTGATCTAATCACCATGTTGATACATTGGATGACATTGTTATGGGATTAGACTTGCAATGGAAGTTGACACACTTATTGGCCAGAGACTTTGACCAACCCACTAGTCGTAACTTCACCCATCCGGTCTTCGGTCCATTACCTCCGTGTGCACCGTGGGTTGTGTCACCACGGAGATTCTCCTATTCCTTCCCTTGCCGGCCGAGCCAACCTTCATACCATTTTCCCCGAAGGAGGAACCATACCTCCAATATGAGATCACCGTCCCCTATACCCACATGCATGAAGGTGACCACCTACACCTTCAAGATTTTCAAATGTGGGACCGTGACTTGTGGGAACCCACCCCAAGGGGTCATACCTTCTTTGATCCCTTTGACCATGTCACGCCCCGAGCCTTTATTACAGCGGAAGACTCGCTCGAGAAACGTGAACAGCCGGCATGATAAGCCTCTTGCAAGCAAGAATGACCAGAGCGCGAGACAATCACACACATAAATGCACTTGCACAGAATTTAATCATACTCCAACTTTATTTCATAAATGATCAAAGTATTCCTTTACAATAATCACCTTTCATTCTACTAGACTCAAGAAATAAGAAAATTACACTGACTCAATCTAAACATTATAGACTTCCTAAGTCTTCGCTCGTAGCTTTACAAGACTTCCACTCACTTCCGGACCCGCCACTAGTATAGCTCGAATCCGAATCTGAACTACTTCCATCTCCTGAAAAATGTTAAAAAATAGGTAATGAGCACACTTGCACAGTAGGTATCTTCACATCAACATGAAGGCACTATTAAAGTAATTAACATTTTAGCTCTAAAGAAATAAGGTAAAATTATGCAATGCGATGATCACGCGATTAAACCATAGTAACGAGATAATCATGTAAGATAGAGTGAGCAAGAATGAACTTATCAAGAATATAACAAGAACATGATATTGACCTTTTCATGAACAAGAATGTAACGAGAATGTACTAGCAAGCCACATAATCAACACTTTAGCATCTTATGCTTATGAGCAAGTGCTTCGTGAGTTTCTGTGGAATATCAAACAAGAAAGTCATATACAAGAATTTCATGTCGTGTTGTGGATCTTCACTTATTTATAGAAATAGTACTCCCAGCGCAATGCGACGCCAATAGCATCATACCCCATGGTTTATAAAATAGTATGTTTCCGGCAATCAACCGAGGGGGCTAGCATAGAGCCCTTGAACACAATCAGTGCTCGATCGCATCTTCAGATATAAATTAAGCTACTTCCACGCATGTAACAGTAAAGTATGGCCAAGAATATAACAATTCCAAATAATAAAAATCAATGAATGAACGCTTCAATTTGAATATATGAGATCAAGAATGACTTAGACTATGCTATGCTTATGGAAATAAATCGGCAGCATAATAGTACATTCTTTATTTTTCATTCATTATATTAAGTTCCTTGATCAATATGGTAAGTTCTAGATTATCATTAGTCCATCTAGAACCTTAGAAAATCAACCCTTTGGTCAAACCTTGGGTTAACATATACAAGCTATGTGACGGTCATCTGCTGGGCCGTTACATCATGTGACGGGCCAGTAGTGGGCCGTTACAGTGATCCGAGTCCAGAAAGACAAAAATAGACTCAGAGAAATGTGACAGTCATGCAATGGGCCGTTACGTGAGCCTGACGGTCCAATGTAAGGCCGTTACATTACTAGATCGAGAAAACAATGATAGTGTATTCTAGTTAATGGGCTTTAATGGTACAACCAACTCAGCGTCCTAGTGGGAATCCCAGGCTCGTGGAGAATTATGGAGGCCTTGAAACAAGATTTCCTAGTCCATTGGAAGGAATATCCAATAGAGAGGTCCTCATGTCCAAGAATATGTTCCTATAGTGCAAAATGTGAACTAATGGTCAACATACCGGAGTATGTGCCATGTACTTATAGAAATGACTCTATTGATAGAGGAAGAATATATATAGATATATATCGATGTGAAATCATGATAACAACTCTATCAATACATCATTCAAAATCATATTTCTAATTACAAAACTATAGAGTTTGGGCTCATGAAATTAACATAACTTAAAGTAATAGTGAGATACTAAAACATGCAATACCTATCATGAATGATTAAATAATCTCAAAGTCACGTAATCAGGTTAACACTTAGGTAACTAGGCATAATAATAAGTAAATCTGGCAAGTTTCCAATCTGTCTTGAGTTGACAGGACATAGGCACCTGACGGTCTAGCCAAGGCGCGTCATAGGGGTTGTGACGGTCTATCGAACAGCCGTTACAGAATGTAACGCTCCTGCATAGATGCGTCAGAGTCAACAGAGAAATCAATAGGCAATCAGGGACTGTGACGGTCCATCGTATGGCCGTTACTTGAGTGTGACGGTCCTACTATGGTGCGTTACAGTATCTGCTGACAGAAAATGATATGAAACCTAAGAGATCAACTCACATCATGTCTAAATCAAATACCATGTCTATTCTAGGCATGATAACGAAGTATAGGCTATCTATATGCATGGGTTCCAGTGAAAATAGACAAGATACCTCTTTTAAAATTTCCAATTAGGGCTAAGAGATGCATGTAATGCATAGAACTAGTAAAACATGAAATTGATGATCTACCATGCATGAAATTCAATCAAACCAGAGGGCTTTTAGTCATATAAAGTTGTTTTCGCCGTTCATGAGATAACCTACCTCTTAGCTTGGCTTTAAACTTCCAATTTAGGGTTTGAAAAATGTGCCCCAGCTCTCCTTTTCCTGTGACTTTTCAGCAACTTCCTTGGGCTCTAACTCCACGACCTCTTGACCTAAAGATGTGAAATTTTGAGAGTAGTTAGTCTAAAGTATTGTAAACAAATTCCTCTAAAGAACTTACCTGAGATTATACTTCTTACCTTGATTCCACGCGAGCAAAAGTAAGGGACGCGCAGTTCAGAACTAGGTCCTATTTATAGGGTTCTAGCTAGGGTTTGAAGATTAGATCGATTCTAGAGTCCTTAATCTGCTAAAACCTGATCTCTAAGAGTCCTTAGTAATATTATAACTCTTCCCAAGTTGATCCCTAGTGGATAAGATCATCAAGTTTCCATCTTTTTATAAGTTCTTCAACTTGCGGAATTCACAGGGTGTAACGGTCGTAGACCCATGCGTTACAAGCATGTGACGGTCGCGCGATAGACCGTTACATTCAACGTATATAGAGTTTCAAATAAATAAAACTCTTTTATTCATTTATCCATATAATTATCTTAGATAATTAGTCTTTATCCTTAAAATCCGTGAATAAGCAGAATAACCTTCTAGAACATGGGCCAAACTTAATGGTTTTGGGCCTTAAATCTTTTAGATGATGTGTAATTAGGCTTGGTTAATTATTTAACCTAATTGGGCCTTTAATGACTTATTAGTCTCAAAATCCATTTATTAATATATTTAGGCCTTTATAAATTCTAGAAAATTATTTATATAAAATTCTGGGGCACTACAGACCCATTCCCTAGTGGACCCCTAGACCCACCATATATACTTCACTTCTTCGAGGGAGTCCACTACCACACCCTCCCACTCGGGCCTGGCAACCTTCACATGGCAATAGGTCCGAACCGTCATTTGGAGGTAATGAAGACTTTGGGTCCCCCGGCCCACTTAAACCACCCGAACCTCCCGGACTTCCCACATCCAAGCCCAATGTCCATGATTGGTGCATCGTAGGATGTCTAGGAGTCCACCAAGACGTTAACCTCCGGTTACATCAAATGCATGCATGGCACACATTCGGATGTCATGGACCACCTTGCATATGATTGGGTCGGACTAACCGTAGGGTTGTTTAGGGTCGTGTGTGCATCCGTGTGTTTTTATTTTTGCTAAGCATGTTAGGAGTCTACATGACAACGTCCGTCGTCACATTGAGGCCAGTAATGCACGGTATAAGGAGCTAGCCGATGCCCATAGACATCACCGTGAGTTCCAAGAGGGTGAATATGTCATGATCAGGGTAAGACCTGAACGGTTTCCCTATGGAATCGTAAAGAAATTGTAAGCTCACGGAGCTGGTCCATTTAGAGTGTTGAAACGCGTTGGATCCAATGCGTATGTTGTGGACCTGCCCGAGGAATATGGTATAAGCTCAACTTTCAATGTGTCAGATCTAGTTGCATATAGGGACCCGGCGGTGATCCCTAGTGAGCCTTTCGAGCCATCTCCTCCCATTGAGAGTGATCCCACACCTGAGTGTCCACCACCAGCCCCATTTCCACGGCAGCGAGAGCATATAGATCATATACTGGATGAGCAGGTGACTGTTACCAGGAGTGGATCCTACCCGCGCAACCTAGTGCGATAAAGAGGGCGACCTGCCACCGAGGATACTTAGATCACCCATGGAGAGTTGTAGAGGCTAGATCCGGATCTACTGGAGCGCTACCAGAGCGATGCAGACCCTTACTCGACAGGGTCGAGTTTCTCCCACCTGGGGGGAATTAGTGCAGACACCAGAGCGATCGAGAAGCACGAATCGGCGAGCCGTGGGTACCGTACGCGGAGCACCACTCAAGCTACATCGGCTTCCATCTGGCTCGGAGACAGTCTGGAGACTCCCCCTTGAGTCTTAGTATTTATCATATTTACTGGGATTTTATTTGTGTGTAATGTGTGTTTATTTAGCTTTATTCGGATTATAATTCGGATTGTAAAAGGGGTTTATTTGTAATTTGGGACCACCTGGGTCCCGCAGGCCCCCCATCCCTTCTCCCATTGATCCACCTCAGCTCTTGGACCCATGTGGAGTCAGTCAACCCTCCAAGGTGGGCTTCTAGAAGGGTTAGACCAAGGGGGGACAAAAGGTAACAAAATTCAAAATTTGGAACACATAAGTCAAGGGGGTGCCCCATGTATAATATAGTTTATTAGGATTGAAATCTTATTTTATTTGTTCCAAACCACATGGGAGAAATAAATTGTGGACTCCCTCTTTTACCCCCCACCAATCCTAGATCTAGGGATAGAACTAGTCTTTTTGTATTTTCTATAAGAACCTTGTATTTTCATTTTGAGTAGAATTAATGCAAAGAAATTCAGATATTTTGTTCCAAAGGCAAGGGCTGCCCCCTATCTCTCTCCTCTCTCCCCCTTCTGCAGCTGGGAAGGCTGTGTTTCTGAGGTGAGACGCCTCCTATATCGGTTCGTGAGATCGCCATCGCCGCCGTCACCGCCATCGTGCCACCATCGCACCACCGCCAACGTCGCCGGACTTCTGTCCACTCAGGACAGCCCACTGTTCTCGGAATTTTTCCTCACAACCTCGAGATCTTTTGGGTTCCAAACTTTCAGGGTGAGTTCTAGAGGTTCAACCCACGTCCCAGAAAAATTGGTGGAGCTTCTAGTTTTTATTTTCTATTTTTGCATTTTCGTTCTTCCTTTCCTTCCAAATCTGCCAGCTCTCTGTCCTGAGTCACAGTAGCCATGTATTTCCCCACTTAGACCCATTTCTTCTTATTTGTTTGAATTCCCAAATTTATTAGAGGTTCTGTCCACCACCCTTACCATCCACAAATTTTCTTGTGAATTTAGAATCTCGTTCATATTTTCTTAAAAATTCACTTCAGATCCCAGCTCAGTTCTGCCTGCCACTGTCCAGATCCGACCACCCATCAGTATCAGATACCTTTCCCTGTCCAAACTTCCACCAAATCGGTCATAAAAAGTATTGCCGTCTTCCTCTCTCTCCTCTCTACAACTTTTATGAAAAGCTCAAAGTCTGAATCAGAGATCTACTTCGCGGTCAATGCCAACTCTCAGGAAACTTCCTTTCTATCTGGCCAGATCTGAAACAGAGATCAGTCCGGTTCATAAATATGCCAACAAAAGTACAGTCCCCATGAATTTTCTGGAGTCATAGAGGGTCGAAAGATTTCGAGAGAGCTTTCCAACGGTACCTCTTGTGTGTCAATCTGAGGTTGGTGCTGATCGCAGCGACAGATCTCGCCGGATCGCGCGTGGCAAAACAGAAGCAGCAGATCCGTGGGCAGCAACTCTAAGACTTGGCGATCGGAGTCGATCGGCCTCCGACCGGTGTTCCAGCCCGGCCACCGTCCAGGGGAGCGTGCCACCATGTGTCACCATCACAGCGGGACCCACCCCGCCAGGTCCGGAGGACTGAGCAGCACGTGGGCCCCACGTACCCGCAGATCGCGTCGTCCAGACAGCACTAAAACGTGGGTTTCGGCACCATCGGAGCGACATCAACATGCTGCCCGTCAACCCACTTCCCGATACTCCCGGGCCCCACATGTGACCTGTTACCTCCCTGCGTGGAGTAGGTCGAAACATTTGTACCGCTGTAATATTTGTTAACCGGGAGTACAGATTTGGCCGGGGTTGTCTCCCCCACGCCGGGAGCGTGGAGGTAACGATCTTAACTCCTTGGCGTTCATTTGCTAGTTTAGTATATGGTCATATGTCGTTGTGAGTGCGATGAGAATCTAGCCCGTGAGTTCATGTCACCGCTGTGAGCGAGAGAGTGACCCATCCCGTGGCTCGATCCGAGCACGGAAGTGAGTCGACCACCCTTGACTCTGCCGGTTTCTCAACCGCGCGGATCCATGCTATCCCTCGCTTGGGATGACAAGTGAGCTTGCGTTTCTGTTAGCGATGTATAGCCCATAGGAACTCATAGTGTCGGGCCGAAGTGTCGTTCCTACTCATATGTTTTTTTTTAACTAAAGGTTATACTTGCAAGGGGGGAGACGGGAGAGGGGGTTCATCTCTTCATTGCGGAAGAAGATGAAAACACTATCCCGGCCACCAGGCAAGCGATTTTCATATATGAAAGCAGTAAAAGAAAGGGGTACAGGAGAGGGGGGGGGAAGCGCCCAAAGAGGGGCAAGAGGCGTACAAGGCCAAAGGCCCAAGAAAGCAAGGCCAAGGAAACCCAGGCGAGGGGCAAAACAAAAACCCAAGAACCCACAGAAGAAACAAAGCCCCTACAAATAGGAATCTTCGTCGAAGACCCCTTCAGAGTCGGACGAGAAGACAGAACGGACACCGTGCTGAAGACCTGGAGAGAAAGGCCAATCATGGGGATCAACCTCCGAACCATCGGTATCAAGCACGTCCGTGAGAGAAGAGACAGCCGGCGGCGGAGGCGCCATCGAAGAAGACTGGAGCCGAAGGGAACGACGGGGAGGGAGGGCAGCGTCCTCAAACATGCACTGTCGGTCACGCGTGGAGGAAGTGGAGTTGGAACTCCGGAAGGAGCGCCGAGGAGCTCCGCCTTCCATCCTCGAGGGCGGCCGAGAGCGGTCCAAGCCAGAGGTGCCCACGAAAGCCGTATGGGCTGCCGTAAGGTCACGATGCCCCGAAACAGGCTCAACCCCAGGGACGTGGAGAGGCTGGACGAGCAGAGGGAACCGGAGAGGCATGCCAAGATCCGAGGGGGGCACTACACCCACGGGAAGCACCAGAGCAGGAGGCGGGGCGGAGTCGACGATCGGCCCGGGCGGGGCCCGGTTGATTTTCTTCTTCAAAGCTTGGGCGAAGGAGAGACGAGGGGCGGCCATCGGAGAAGAGGAGGAAGCCAAGGACCCTTCAACGGTAGCCACCTGGGAGGAGGGCTGCACCCCTGGGGACCAAGCTACCACACCGGCATTAAGCCCAGCACGAGGCTGGGAAAGGCCGCCAAGGGGGGGAGCATCCGGCGCCAGGAGGCCGAGGGCCAAAGAGGAGGACACTCGGGCCGCAGGAGGGACACCCGCGGGCACATCTGAACACCGAGGGGGATCGCCCTTCCCGGACGCGATGGCCACTGTCGGAGGAGGCGGAGGGCGAACACCACGATCACCTGGGGCCGGAGGAGGAGCGAGGCCAACAAAACTAGCATGTGCTGCAGGCAGGTCTGGAAAGTAAGAAATGGGCTCCAATCCTGGCACAGAGAGCACTTGAATAGTGGGGCGCAGAGAAAAAGGGTGCTCCACGGCAGGGGCGGGAGGCCCCTCATCTCCACGGGCAGGTGAGTGGATAGCAGCAGGATTAGGCACCGACTGGAGGACTACCGGGGGGGAGGCCGCGATGACCCCCGCTTCATGACGAACCTCAGCCGGAGGGCAGAGGCCAACAGAGAGTGCAGGGACAGCAGTGGAGGGGATGACTCCAAGAGGATGGGAGTCAGCCTCCACGCTGACAGAACCACCATGTATGGGCAGCAGCACCGCAGGACCAACAGCCCTGGTGCTCTGCCCATCCATGGTCGAGGCAATAGTGGGAGCAGGGCCCATGCCCAAGGCGGTGCCAGGTCGGAGCCGAGGAGCTGGAGGGGCGTCTGGGAGCGGCTTTGAAGTCGAGGCAGGGGGCTCCACGGCGAACAAAAGAGGCGCAGGCAGCTGGGAGCCAGTGGCCGGAGCAGGAAGGCCGTCAGGAGGCGGCTTAGAAGTTGAGGCAGGGGGCTCCACGGCGAACAAAGTAGGGGCAGGCTGTTGGGAGCCATCAGCCGAAGCAGAAGGGTGGAGTGAGCCGACCACCCAGCTGGACTGAGGGGCCCGAGACGAGGCCAAAGTGCAATCAACCAGAGCTACGTCCACCAGCGGCTGAGAGGCGGACACAGGCGAGGGAGAGGCAGCTCTGGAGACAGCGACCAAGGGGGGGCCATCATGCGAGACAGCCAAAGGCAAACGAGCGAGAACGGCCTACAAACCGAGAGGGCTCGGTTCCACTCCCAGAGCTGGGGGTGAAGCTGACGCCGGAGGCCCTGCAGGAGGAGCGAGAGGTGCATGCGTCGCGCAGGGTTGGGACCTACCTCCCGAGGCAGAGGCTCCAGACACCGCAGGTGGAGGTGGAGGCTTCTTCTTGCAAGCACTCAAGAGGTGCCCCAGGTGACGGCAGGAAGAGCAAAAGAGAGGTGGATCGGGGATGACCACCGGCTGCCAGAAGCCTCGCGCCCCAATGCCCACCCAGACGCGGTGTGGCAGGACCTTGGAGGCGTCTAGCTGGACACAGGCACGTGCCGCGTGAGCATGGGACATGCAGATGGTGTTGCGATCTGTTTGAAGCATCGGCCCAATGCTTCCAGCAATGGAAGAGATGGCAGCCTCATTGTAGAAGTTGACAGGGATACCCGATAGCTCGATCCAGACTGGGACCAAAGGAGAGTCATGATCGGGCGAGAAATCAGGGGACCATTTGAAGAACCAAAATGGTCGCCCCTGAACAAGCAAGAACTCCTTGAGCAGGACTAGAAGGTAGTCATCACGGTTAGAGAACCGCAGGAGGAGATGCCATCTGTCCATGGCTTTGAGCAAAAAATCCTGCTTGAACTGGAAGCGTTGGGCTAGGTGAGCCCGAATATCGGCGAAGGTAGCGCGTCTCCATTTAGAGTCCAAGGTCCGTATCACTTAGAGTCGGTCCCCGTGTCCGTCCCGCATCACCTTGGCCGAACAAGAACGCCTCCCCACGCCGCGAGGAAGGCACCGCCACGATCCTCTCGCCACCGCCGTCGTCACCACGCCGCCGACGAAGCCTGTCATCCGTCACCGGAGGAGGGAGGGGCGCCGGAATGCTCAAACGGGAGAGAGAGGGGGCAACGGTCGCGAGCGCCCACGGGAGGAAGAAGAGAAGGAAAAGAAAAGAAAAGAAAAATGAAAAAGGAATGGGTTATATATAGAAAATCCAGAAAATACTAAAAATATGAAAAATTAGGAAAAATAATTTTCGCGATCCTCGGAACACACTCAACGCACTGGTACAGTCTCGGATAAGGAGAAGGCAACGGTTCGCCCGCTATGGCGTTCCGCAGGCCTGTCAGGTAAAAACACGTGTAAACCACAAAACAAGCTCCGGGACCCCCGAAAGTGATCCGAAACACACGATCTGGATCCAAAAAATGTTCGAAAAACCCAGGACATTACAGATGCCCCCTTCACCTCCCTTCTCTTTCTGCTTGATGTGACGCCCAGATCTATCGTCTCCCTCCTCTTCCGGTGTGGTGCTGCCGAAGATCTCTCTTCCTTGCCACGACTGTTGCCTTGCCTACATCCGACCACCATATTACGAAGTTTCCCCACACCACCACACTGCGACTTGGAGCCTGGTTTTTGGCGGAGACGTACCTCAGCCTCTCCTCTTCGCAATAAGCCTGGGCTTGCCATCATCCGCCTCTGTGACCAGCCTGGGCGACCGGTCTCATGCAACTACGCCGATCTGCTTCGCCAGAGAGCCCTGGTACGCGATAGCAGGTTGGCCACCTCCCATACCCTAACCTGTTCGCCTCCCCCTAGTCACTTTGTCTTCCCCACATCTTCCTCTATCTCCAGTAGCCCTTCCATGCTCCGAAACCTCCGTTTCCCCTACTTCCCATCTAAATCTTCCAGGTCTGTGCAGTCCGCCTCTATGCAGATCTATAGAGACAGAGGCCGACCCCAGCCCTAGTTTCGCCC
The DNA here is from genome assembly GCA_022559845.1 of Amorphophallus konjac. Lineage (NCBI taxonomy): Eukaryota > Viridiplantae > Streptophyta > Magnoliopsida > Alismatales > Araceae > Amorphophallus > Amorphophallus konjac. The sequence continues at coordinate 292,894,815 of CM040122.1, read as the reverse complement.
CTTTACCCTCACCCGATCGCCACAAAATTTGGTCAGCATGTTCCTCACATCCCCACAAATCATCCATAGCCTCCCCTAGCCTTTCAGAGGCCGTTTGTCCCTCCTACCACCGCAATCTTCTGCTGTCTAGTGTGTACTCCCACTGGACTGCAGGCAGGCGCCCCAGACTGCCATCATCTCCCATGCCCAAATAACGACCCTAGGAGCCCTTGCCCTTCTACCCATGTCCCCTCACCACCTCTCCACAAAATCCCAGCCTCAGATTCGCTCCGGACACCCTGTTCCCATGGCCAACTCTTTCTATCTGTCCTGTTGTCTGCAGACAGACCAGACCTGACAAAGGTCTGCTTTACAGTCTGCCCTGACTTCTCCGCCTGGTTCGAGCACTATGTCTTCGCTGGGCACTCTGAGGACGTCCTCGCCGACGTTCACGCCAAATTTCACGATCAGAAGACCACTGGAAGCCGCCGTTCCTATCCCTTCAACCTTCTGGTCGCTTGACACTGCGTAGGCCGGCCTGCTGGCTATTTGCGACGCCAGAGCGACTAGCTGATCCTACGGGCTGCCATCTTCCTACAGAGCATCATCTAGGAGGTGCAGAGCAGTCGAGTAGGTTCACAGCGCACCGTCGCCACCGTCGCTCCCTCGGCTTGCAGCTTGTCAACCCAAGCGCACTTCTCCCGGACTTGTAGTGTAGCCTTTTACCTCCCTACGAGGAGTCGGCCTTTGATTGGGATTATGTACTTATCTAGTATGTTGTACCGGGAGCTTTGTGTCTTGGCCGGGAGTCTTTCCCCACGCCCTGACCATGGAGGTACGCACTCACTCCTCCTTGTTGTGTAGTGGACAGCGGATCTAGAGGGGAGGGGTGAATAGATCTGCCCCTCTTTTCGCAATGCAACCCTCTATATAGCTAGGTAATGATAATAGCAGCGGAATATAACTAGCTAAATGAAGAACATAGTGATTTGCTTAACAAGATGATTATGCAATATAGATGTTGAACCTAAGCATGCATCTAACACAAAGCAATCGCACAAGCAAACCACAACACACGAGATTTTAAGGTGGTTCGGACTGAATCTCCAGTCCTACGTCCACCCCTCACCAAATCCGGTGAGGTTTCACTAGTGCCATGCACTGAACCGCAAATCGGAAAGACCACCGATTGCCTTCCTACTAACCGCCGGTAGGGACGTCAACACCGCAGATCGGACAGCTTCCGATTGCCTTCCTACTAACCACCGGTAGGGACGATCTTCAGTTCCAAATGTTTGAATGAAATGGAAAAGAATAAGATATGAAAACACTCAAACAAGATATGAAATATGTTCAAAGAGAAAAGATCTTATCTGAGTTTGCTGGAGCTTGAATCTGATGATTCACTTGGCTTGGAGTTGATCTCCTCTTGAAGTAGCTTGAATCACTTGGAGATATGATGAAGAGCTTCTTCCCGGAGTACTGTTCACAGCTACAGTAACTCGAACTCCTTTCCCTTGAACACACCCTTGCAGCTTCTATGGATCACCTTGAGATAAGGAAGAGGAAGATGATTGCAGCTTTTTCTTCACTTGGCTTGGAGTTGATTTCCTCTTGCAGTAGCTTCAATCACTTGAAGATTTGATGAAGAACTTCTTCCCGGAGTAGCTTGATTTCCTTCTTGGAACACCCTCCTTGTGGCTTCCTTTGATCACCCTTCTTATCCTTGAGTGCTTCTAGCTTTGGTGGAGGTTGCTTGCTTCAGATCTCACCTTGAAACACCTTGGATGGATGAAGAACTCCAGCCCGAAGTACTGTTCACGGAGGTGCTACAGTACCTCGAAAATGGCCTCCCTTGATCTCTCTTGAAGCCTTAAAGCCTTAGAGTTTCTAACCCCTCATGTGTTGGTTTTATAACCCTTGGAATGGTCCTTGGACACCCCCCAGACCAGATCCATAAATCATGGGAGATTAGGTGAGTTTTGATTAAACAAATACATGGAAAGGGGCTAGCCACGAGGTGGAATTCGAAGTCAAACATGGCTGCATCGGGGCTGGCGGTCGACCGGAATTCATGGGGCGGTCGACCGGAATCTGTAAAATCTCCAACTTTTCGGTTCTGGGAAAACCAGTCGACCGGAAAAGTAGGGGCGGTCGACCGAAATCTGTAATTCCTGGAGCGTTTCATTTCTGGAAGAACCGGTCGACCGGAAAGGCAGGGGCGGTCGACCGAAATCTGTAAAACGTGGAATTCTTAGGCTCTGGCAAATCTGGTCGACCGGCCAAGGTGTGTAGGTCGACCGGAAACACCTATACCTGCAAAAATGAAGTGTTAGACCAATGAAACATGTTCATAAGTCAAGATATTCATGTCCTCATCAATTTCATGTATTTTGGGATTGAAATCAACTTAGAATATGCTTTGAGCATTTCTAAATTTTGTTCCGGGGGCTCCGCCCCCGGAAACCCCCGCAAGGGGCGCTGCCCCCTTCACCCCCGCGACCTGACCGCGCAGGTCGATCCGCGTGCGAGGGCGCAACATTGAGCTTTCACCTTTGCCATTTCCACTGAATTCCTTCGTATCTGTCATGAACAAAACATCGCGTGTGTCAGTCACATGAGAGTGGAAAGTATCAATGACTAATAGTGTTTAGCCATTATCAAAACCAAGAATACCACAGAACTCATATGACCATAGGATGATGTCGAATGACCCAAGTGACCACAGAATGACTCAAATGACTTCAGGGACACAACATTCTCCCCCTTTTTGATGATGTCAACACTGTGAGTCATTTTGTGATATGAATGTTTAAAATGGCACAAGTTATAACAAATGTAATATATGCAGCTCAAGATTCATGATAGTAATAGCATGGGAATGCAATTATGAATGCAGATATGAATGCTATGGAATATGAATGCTAGCAGTTATGCAAGCCCCAAGCCCCATCACATACACATATGAGATGCAAAGTGAGCAATGGATTCTCTCCCCTTGGACTCTCCCCGTACACCATTCACACAACCCCCAAAGACAACGCGATAACGCATAGCTAACGCGACAAAGGACTCACACAAAGAATTCTCCCCCTTTGCCAACAGTAAAAAGGAGTAATGAGGTGAAATATCTGTGAGACCAGAGCTGAAAGGAGTGAAGTGCAAGCCATTATATGCAAGCCTGAAACAGACCGTGAGCAACATATATGGTTCAAAGCTAATGAAATCCGAGATCATCAACAGAGTTCGAAAAGCAGCTACATTGAAGTTTTAATAGAAATGAACCAAAGGTGCATATCATGGCAGTGTTTAACCTTCCCTTGTCTTATATATCCATATTCAATAACGACAAAGATAATAACACAAAAGCATGTATGGAGGCTAAACAATCATGATTGAAGCATGGAATTGAATGATTGTAGCATATGTTGATTTTCAATATCTTTAGTATTTGAAGGCACATGACTCACTTTATACGAGCAATCAAGTCTAGTTCATGCCTCCTAGCCGTAAGAATACACGTTGTTTAGACGCCAGTATCCCTAGGTATTGGACAAGACTGACGGTTATGCTTCAGAATGAACAGAGATAGCAAAGTCACGTCATGACATATCCAATCTCATTTCTTTGATGAGAGGATATATTTCTCAGCAATTATGCCAGTGCTCTGCCTAGAGTCCAAATAGAATGACGACAGAGATAACAGAGACACATCATGACATATCATTTGTCACTTGATTTTGATGACATGACATGTTTCTCCGTGCAACAATATCATTGCTCTGTCAAAATGATTTTCAGGAATTCCAGCTCATCAATATGTTTAGAAGCAATACTAAGCCTGAGTGTATCACCAAAGTTGTCAAGACGTTTAGATTTTCAGATTTCAGGATAGTCATGCAAAACACAATATGCAGTCTCTAGTTAAGGTCTATTAAAGCTTCAGAACATAGATGATTTCAAACAAGATATATCAGAACTACAAGGAAATCATTAAATCTGAACCATTTTCATTGAATGGACAATCATTAGGGCATATAAGAGAAAGCTCTTACACCATATGTTCGTCAGTCTCATGATCTCATAATCAGACTGTAAGCCAAGAAGTGCAGATTGTAATAGGTTAAGAGAATCAACAAAACTCCCCCTAAGGATATGTAGTGAATGCATGAAGGAGTGATGTTTGCAATTGAGTGGAATGACGAATGGCAAGGAGAGGTTGACCTAGTCACTCATGAAGGTGGCAGAAATAAAATGTATGACCCAACCCATGGTTGTACACTTATGAAATGTCACAGAATGAATATGAAATATATGCATGAATACTGCAAAAGGATAACTCCCCCTTACTATATGGCCTATATGCGACATTGACACATGGTACTTGGCGGAGGTGAAACCTCACGCATATTGAGTGCTTCGAGGCAAGCATAACCTGCCCTTTCATACATCAACATTTGATATACCATGGTCATGCGAGAATGATGCTACACCAACCATACAATGCATTATGAACATGAACTCAATTCATTATTATGCATCTACATGCAATGCGACACATATGCTAAATGACATATTGACATATCAACAATGCATGAAACACCACCGTGCAAAACACACAACTAATTGAACATGATCATCATTTCAAATTCTTATTGGCCTGAGGTCGGCAAAGACCAAGCTCCCTTCTGAGTGTTGAAAACCTGTCATTACATAAGGGCTTGGTGAAAATATCAGCAATTTGATTTAGAGTATCAACAAAATCCAGTTCAAAATTTTTCTTACTGACCTCGTCTTTAATGAAGTGATGCCTAATCTCAATATGCTTAGTCCTAGAGTGCTGGACTGGATTTTTTGTAAGGTTGATAGCACTAGTGTTATCACATAGAATCGGGACACAACCAAGATCCACCAAGTAGTCTTGTAGTTGGTGTTTAATCCACAACACTTGGGTGCCACAGCTCCCCGCAGCAACATATTCTGCCTCTGCGATTGAGAGGGCAACCGAGTGTTGTTTCTTGGAGACCCAAGAAACTAAACACCTGCCTAGAAACTGGCAATAACCACTAGTACTCTTGCGATCCAGCTTGCATCCAGCGTAGTCCGCATCAGAATAAGATATAAGAGATAAATCACATGATGACGGATACCACAATCCCAAATCTTGAGTGCCGCCAAGACATCGAAGGATACGTTTGACGGCAGTCAAATGGGATTCTCTAGGACTAACTTGAAATCTAGCACAAAGACATACACTAAACTGGATATCTGGTCGGGATGTAGTCAAATAAAGCAAAGAACCAATCATACCTCTATAGACCTTGGCATCCACCAATTTACCATTTTCATCCGAATCCAGTGAAGTTGAGGTGCTCATCGGAGTTGCAATGATTTTGCTGTTTGCCATGTCAAATCTTTTTAGCAGCTCCTTGATGTATTTGGCTTGGCTTATGAAGCAACCATCTTCTCCTTGGTTGACCTGCAAACCGAGAAAGAATTGAAGTTCTCCCATTAGGCTCATCTCAAATTTGCTAGTCATGAGGTTAGCAAATTCCTCACACATTTCAGATTTTGTAGCACCAAACACAATGTCATCAACATAAATTTGAACAATCAAGATATTCTTACCTTGCTTCTTGGTGAAAAATGTTTGATCTACCTTACCTCGTGTGTACCCTTTTTCAATGAGGAACGAGCTTAGTCTCTCATACCAAGCTTTTGGTGCTTGCTTAAGTCCATAAAGCGCCCTGTCTAGCTTGTATACAAAATCTGCAATGTTAGAATTCTCAAAGCCAGGGGGCTGCTCAACATAGACTTCTTCTTTGATCAAGCCATTCAAGAAAGCACTTTTGACATCCATTTGATACAGCTTTATTCTAAGGGAGCATGCAAAGGCAAGTAAAATTCTGATGGCTTCGAGTCTAGCAACTGGGGCATAAGATTCATCAAAGTCTACCCCAAACTCTTGATTATACCCTTGAGCCACCAATCTAGCATTATTTCTTATTATCTTGCCATCCTCACTTAGTTTGTTCCTAAAGACCCATTTAGTGCCTATGACAGATTGTGATGAAGGTCTAGGAACTAGATGCCAAACTTTGTTTCTCTCAAACTGGTTTAGCTCTTCTTGCATGGAATTTATCCAATTTTCATCTTTTAAAGCATCATCAATATTTTTGGGTTCATACTGCGAGACAAGAGCAATTTGATCTAGTTCTTCCATAATTTTAAAATGTGACCTTGTTCTCGGTGGGTCATTCAAGCTACCAATGATATTCTCCAAGGGATGATCCTTAAGAATTCTAATATTTGTAGAATCGTTACCTTCTCCTGGAGCTTGATCCCTTGCATTGCTTGATTCAGCTAGGTCACCATCTTTTTTTATTTCTTCTTGTGGAGGATCACTCTTGTCCTTTATGCTTAGGAATTCCCCATCTTCATCGTTTTTCCTGCAAGAGTTATCATTGTTAGAATCATGATATTCATCAAAGGAAACATGGGGTGATTCTTCCACAGTTTGACTTTTGATATTATAAATTCTATAAGCCCTAGATCTATCAGAATATCCAAGGAATATACCTTCATCGCTCTTGGGCTCGAATTTATCTAAGTCTCTTTTGTCATTGTTGTGGATGAAGCATTTTGACCCAAACACTTTCATATGTGAGAGAGAAGGCTATTTACCTTTCAACAACTCATAAGGAGTCTTTTTGCTGTGTGGCCTTACCATAGAGCGGTTGATAATGTAACATGCCGAGTTTACCGCTGCAGCCCAAAATCTCCTTGGAAGTTGCCGTTCAGCAAGCATGGTTCTTGCCATCTCTACAAGTGTTCGGTTTCTTCTTTCAACTACACCATTTTGCTCCGGTGTTCTTGGTGAAGAAAATCGGTGTGAAATCCCTTCGGCCCTGCAAAGGTTATAGAAGTTTGCATTTTCAAATTCACCACCGTGATCAGATTGAATCTTGGAAATTTTAAACTCACCGTCCTGCTTTATCTTCATGTAGAGTGCCTGAAACTCATCAAAAGCATCATTTTTGTGTGTAAGAAAGAAAACCCATGTGAACCTAGAAAAATCATCCACCAAGACATATCCATATTTTCTACCACTTAAGCTAGCAGTTCTGGTTGGGCCAAATAGGTCCATATGAATTAGCTCGAGTGGTTTGGATGATGTATTTTCAGATCTTCCTTTGAATGATTTTCTAGTTTGTTTACCTAGGGCACATGCATCACACAATTTGTTTTCTTGTTTAAAGGATAGTTCAGGCAAACCTTTCACCATTGAATGCTTCAAGAGTTTATGCAAGACATTGTAGCTAGCATGTCCTAGTCTACGATGCCATATCCATGCAAGTTCAGATTTTGGTGCAGCAAGACAAAGGTTTGAATAATCAGGATCATCTAAGTCAATCATGTAAACATTGTTGATTCTCATACCAGAAAATTTTACCTTGTCAGATTTTGGTTCAAAGATTTTACATTCATGAGAATCAAACAAAACTTTGTGACCTTTATCACACAATTGACTTATGCTTAGTAGGTTATATTTCAAACCTTCAACTAGCAACACATTTCCAATGGAGTTGGAGAGGTTCTTACCTACATTACCTGTTCCAATGATTTTTCCTTTATTGTTCCCTCCAAATGTGACATGTCCTCCTTCCTTTTCCTCCAAGAGACAAAATTTTGATTTGTCTCCGGTCATGTGTCTTGAACAGCCGCTATCAAGGTACCACCTGTTATGTATGGCTGCAAGACACTCCTGCACAAGCAATTAAGAAAATGTGTTTGGAACCCAACCAAATTTGGGTCCCATCATACTCTTCAAATTTTCAAAGCATGAAACCATTTCTTTTGGAATCCAGACTTTTCTAACATTCATGTTTTATTTGCTTAGAGCAGGGATTTGGTTTTTCTTTTCAACTTTGACATTCATTTTCTGTTTGGAGGTTCTTGGTTGGAATTTATGAAAGTTTGATGAAGTTGGCTTCTTAACCCATTGTGGCCATTGGTTATTTTTGGGTTGAGAGTGATTGTTCTGCCACCTAGGAGATTGAAAGTTATAGGATTGATGAACACATGAATCACAATTTCTCTAAAAGTATGGTGGTGTTGGCCTATATGAATGTGCAATCCAATTGTGGTGAAATCTGGAAGGTTGAGCATGCAATGGCCAAGGAAGTGTTGGCCTATGTTGTGGGGAAGGTCGACCTTTCTTAGGTTTTTGGACAGGCTTTATGGAAATGTTGGTGACTTCCTCTTCAATCTTTTCTTTTCCTTTCTCCTTTTGTTTTTGCTGGTTTTGTGTGGGAGTTATGTTTGAGGTGGAGGCTTCGGAAGATGAGACAAAAGTGACTGTTTTTAGCCCAATTGGCCTTTTGTTTGTTGGTTCAAAACCCAACCCTTCCTTGTTGAAATTCATCCTAGTACCTAGCAAAGCATCTAGGTTTTCTTTTCCATCCACAAAATTTTCCAAGGATTGTTGTTTATCCTTCAATTCTTTTTGTAAGTTTTCAATATTTTGCAAGAGTTGAGTGTTGACATGTTTGACGGCTTCATATTTTTCAATACTCAATTTGCTGTTCTTTTCATAGGTTTGCATTTTGAGTTTCATGCTGTCAATCTCATTTCTCAAATTTTCATTTTCAGTTTCCAAGTCAGCCATTTCTTTTCTTCCTTCTTCCAAATCCTCAATCATTTTCTTAAGATCTTCAATTTCAGTTTCAAGTAGAGCATTCTTATCATCCTTGTCATGATTATGCACAATAGAATTGATTTTATTTTTTAATGATTTATTCTCCTTTTTGTACATTTCATATTTTTCCATGAGTTGTATATATGCATCCTCCCAATCATCAATTGTATAATCTTCAAATGGAGAATTTACCTCAGTTTCTTCATCACCTTTGGCCATAAGGCAGAAATCTTCATTTTCTTTGTCCGAGGAGCTAATTCCGTCATCACTTTCCTCTTCGTCGCTCCATGTGGACACCATGGCCTTATTTTTCTTCTTGCCCTTCCATTTGTCAGATTTTCTGAATCTGTCGGGACAATCATTCTTGAAATGCCCTGGTTTGTTGCAAGAATAACAAATGATTTTGTCAGATTTCTTAGAGTTTTCAAAATTAGATTTGAAACCATTTCTTACCCTTGACCTTCCTCTCATGAAGCTCTTACCTTCCTTTCTCAGGAATTTCTTGAACTTACGTGTGAGCATGGCTACGTCATCCTCATCTCGCTCACTTCCCGAATCCTCACCTTCATCAGAAGTATCTTGACGGCTGGGTCCAGCTTTAAGAGCTAGGGACTTCTTCTTAGGTGCCTCAGCCTCTTTGTTCTTGAGGTTGATCTCATAGGTCATTAATGACCCAATGAGTTCATCTACCTTTGTGGTTGCGAGATCTCTCGATTCTTCAACAACGGTTGCCTTCGTGTGCCATGCTGGAGTTAATGATCTGAGAATTTTTCTTACAAGTTCTTGCTCTGTATATTTCTTTCCCAAATCAGTTAAACTATTAGTAAGCACAGTTAAGCGAGCATACATATCTTGAATTGATTCATCAGGCTTCATGCGGAACATTTCATATTCAGAAACTAAAATATTGGCTTTTGTTTCTCGTACCTGAGAGGTTCCTTCGTAGATTACCTCTAGCTTATCCCACATCAATTTCGCAGTTGCGCAGGTGGCTACTCTTGAGAATTCAACTGGATGGAGTGAGCATTGCATGATATGTTTAGCACTCCAGTTGACGGTGGATTGCCGTATTTGTTCTTTGGTCCACAAGTCCTCATTATCCGTAAGCTCATACGGACCTTTGCTGATCACACGCCAAAGTTCGTAGTCTTGGGCGCGAATGAACACCTACATGCGATGTTTCCAATAAGGATAGTTAGATCCAGTGAAATAAGGAGGTCTGTTCACAGAGTGTCCTTCAGGTAAATAACCCTTAGATGCTGATCCACCATTTCCCTCAAGGTCGTTGGACCCCATAATGAGAGATTAGGCTCTGATACCACTTGTTGTGTAGTGGACAGCGGATCTAGAGGGGAGGGGTGAATAGATCTGCCCCTCTTTTCGCAATGCAACCCTTTATATAGCTAGGTAATGATAATAGCAGCGGAATATAACTAGCTAAACAAAGAACACAGTGATTTGCTTAACAAGATGATTATGCAATATAGATATTGAACCTAAGCATGCATCTAACACAAAGCAATCGCACAAGCAAACCACAACACACGAGATTTTAAGGTGGTTCGGACTGAATCTCCAGTCCTACGTCCACCCCTCACCAAATCCGGTGAGCTTTCACTAGTGCCACGCACTGAACCGCAAATCGGAAAGACCACCGATTGCCTTCCTACTAACCGCCGGTAGGGACGTCAACACCGCAGATCGGACAGCTTCCGATTGCCTTCCTACTAACCACCGGTAGGGACGATCTTCAGTTCCAAATGTTTGAATGAAATGGAAAAGAACAAGATATGAAAACACTCAAACAAGATATGAAATATGTTCAAAGAGAAAAGATCTTGTCTGAGTTTGCTGGAGCTTGAATCTGATGATTCACTTGGCTTGGAGTTGATCTCCTCTTGAAGTAGCTTGAATCACTTGGAGATATGATGAAGAGCTTCTTCCCGGAGTACTGTTCACAGCTACAGTAACTCGAACTCCTTTCCCTTGAACACACCCTTGCAGCTTCTATGGATCACCTTGAGATGAGGAAGAGGAAGATGATTGCAGCTTTTTCTTCACTTGGCTTGGAGTTGATTTCCTCTTGCAGTAGCTTCAATCACTTGAAGATTTGATGAAGAACTTCTTCCCGGAGTAGCTTGATTTCCTTCTTGGAACACCCTCCTTGTGGCTTCCTTTGATCACCCTTCTTATCCTTGAGTGCTTCTAGCTTTGGTGGAGGTTGCTTGCTTCAGATCTCACCTTGAAACACCTTGGATGGATGAAGAACTCCAGCCCGAAGTACTGTTCACGGAGGTGCTACAGTACCTCGAAAATGGCCTCCCTTGATCTCTCTTGAAGCCTTAAAGCCTTAGAGTTTCTAACCCCTCATGTGTTGGTTTTTTAACCCTTGGAATGGTCCTTGGACACCCCCAGACCAGATCCATAAATCATGGGAGATTAGGTGAGTTTTGATTAAACAAATACATGGAAAGGGGCTGGCCACGAGGTGGAATTCGAAGTCAAACATGGCTGCATCGGGGCTGGCGGTCGAACGGAATTCATGGGGCGGTCGACCAGAATCTGTAAAATCTCCAACTTGTCGGTTCTGGGAAAACCGGTCGACCGGAAAAGTAGGGGCGGTCGACCGGAATCTGTAATTCCTGGAGCGTTTCGTTTCTGGAAGAACCGGTCGACCAGAAAGGCAGGGGCGGTCGACCGAAATCTGTAAAACGTGGAATTCTTAGGCTCTGGCAAATCTGGTCGACCGGCCAAGGTGTGTAGGTCGATCGGAAACACCTATACCTGCAAAAATGAAGTGTTAAACCAATGAAACATGTTCATAAGTCAAGATATTCATGTCCTCATCAATTTCATGTATTTTGGGATTGAAATCAACTTAGAATATGCTTTGAGCATTTCTAAATTTTGTTCCGGGGGCTCCGCCCCCCGAAACCCCCGCAAGGGGCGCTGCCCCCTTGACCCCCGCGACCTGACCGCGTAGGTCGATCCTCGCGACCTGACCGCGCAGGTCGATCCGCGTGCGAGGGCGTAACATTGAGCTTTCACCTTTGCCATTTCCACTGAATTCCTTCGTATCTGTCATGAATAAAACATCGCGTGTGTCAGTCACATGAGAGTGGAAAGTATCAATGACTAATAGTGTTTAGCCATTATCAAAACCAAGAATACCACAGAACTCATATGACCATAGGATGATGTCGAATGACCCAAGTGACCACAGAATGACTCAAATAACTTCAGGGACACAACACTCCTCTAGTTTCGCTTGCTAGTTTAGTATATGTTCTTGCTGCCGCTGCTAGTGTGCAAGATAGGTTCCTAGCCCGTTATATTATTCACTGTTGCGAGTGAGAGAGTGTGACCATCATACGTGAGTAAGCAGACCACCCTAGCCTCCGTCGGTTTCTCAATCGTGCGGATCCGTGCGCTTCCCTTCACTTGGAGACGGCTGCGAGCTTGCTGTTCTTGTTGTGGTCGTAGTTCCTCCTTGGATGCTCTTGGTGTCGAGCGAAATTAGCTCAGTTGTTCGCATCGTTGTTGGTCGCGTTGTCCACCTAGTCCGGTCAACACCTAGAGTCCCCGATTTGCACCCCGTCGCACATCACCGCGACTAGGAACCGACCTAAACTAACTTAAAAAGACAAATGGCGGTCTCCAGAGGTCCGCCTTTACACCCAGAGGAAGGTGGTGATCTCTGGTACGACCACTACCTCAACCCGAGCCAGATTTCATGAATTCACGCGGGAACCTCCATTCCACACCCCAATCATCTCTAAACGAAGGAGAAATCTACACAAACACGATACCAACCTTCCACATGTCGGAAGGGGCCGAACAAACTACAAAACGACAAGAAAAAGGATGATTTCCTCAAATCATCCCAAAATGACCCACATGGACATCCGGCCTCATACCGGCCTCAAATCGTGAGCAAATGTAGTCAAATTGTTGGGAATCAAATCCCGACAAGCCAGGGGTTCGAATTCTATCATTAGAATCAATAAATATCTCTTGGAACGGCGAATTCGCCTCACACCCCCAAAATATGCTTTTCGCCCCAACATGGAAAAACCCCATCAAACTCGTGCTAATCGGCACGAAATCGCAAGGAAATGCAGGACAAAGGTAGAGTATCCATCCCCCTACATCCACCGATGATCTACCGCGCCGAAAACGTCGATTCCATGCTGAAAACATCACACGAACCCCGCCAACGCTTTGAATCCACGAATGGGATGGCGATGCGCCACACCTCGTTCCTCGCACCGTCCACGCTCCACGTCACCTCCACAGTGCCTCGGATCGTCCCGTATCACATGCATTGGCCGCCGGAGCAGTGGGGAAGAGAGGAAAGAGCACGGTGGGGAGAGAGAGAGTGAGATCGTGAGTGAGGAGAGAGATGGTGAGGGTTAGGGTTAGGGTTTAAAAATAAGAAATAAAAAATAATAATAATTATGGAAAATATTTCTGGAACTCAAAATTCCAAAAAATCATAAAAATATGAAAAATAGCCTCTGTGATCCTCGGAAAGAGCACAACGCACCTGCAGTGTCCCGGAGTCTGAAATATCAACGGTTCACCCTCCACGGGGATCCGAAGATAAAATAGCCCGAAAAATCGATTCAAAGGCCAAACACTACTCGGGACCCACAAAAGTGCTCCGAAACCTCTCGGATTCTGATCCGAAGGATCCTGGGTATTATAGCTTGCGGCGTCGGAAGAGGGGAGGGAGAGGCCGGCAGGCAAGGGGGGACGCAAGGGGAAGGGGGGAAGGGGGGAGGGAGAGGCCGGTAGGGAAGGGGGGACGCACGCACCGGAAGAAGGGAGGGAGAGGTTGGTGGGGAAGGGGGGATACCTGCGGCGGGATGGAGGGGGAAGGGGGGAGGGAGATGGAATGGGGGACGCAGGGAGAAGACAGACGTGTGAGAAGTCTCGAGCCACATTTTTCAAAAAAAATTGCTCCAAACTTATTTTTATTTTGAGGAAGGTTTACACGGGATAAGATTCCTCCCTAGAAAATAGGATAGATCTTACCAAACATGTTTGAGTACTCTCCTCTTTCTTAATTTTTATTTTGAGAGAAAAAAGAGGTAAAAAATTACAACCAAACACCCTATTATACCCCTAAAGTCCTTTTCTCCATGAAACATGTCATATTCTATCTCCTTTTGTCTTTTGAATTAGTGTATGGATTTCATACCGTGGCATATAGTCATATTGCATGTTCATAATACAATTAATTACTTACATTAACCTGGTTAAAGAGCAGTAATTCTCACTGTAACGACCCAAGATTTGGATATCGGGAGTTACCCGATACTATTCGAATCCTGGCCCGCCACCCATGAGCGAGAGGGCTCGGAAGGGTTATTTAGTTGTGTAGAGGTACATTGAAATTTAAAATAATGCAGAAATCAACTATGTAATTAACTATTTAAATAACAAGAAATAAATTACATTTTAAACTAATGATCTAACTACAGAGTCCATCAACAAAGTAGAGTCTATAGGGAAAGAAACATACTCTAACGTCGAGTATGCCTCCGACTCTGGCGAGCTGGCAACTATGAATCTCAACGCTGCACCTCCGAACATCGAGGAGGAACCGCAACACCTAAAAGGAAAGGGGTGATTCTCATCTCATTGGCTCAGTAGAGGTCCCGCATATCCCCACCACAAAACAACAGTAGTAAACAACAACGATAACAATAACAATAATAGCAGGAGTAGCAACTGTAATAACAACAACGGAAGCGACAGCTGTAACAAGAACCGTAACAACGGTAGCCGGTGGAACCACGGATCTCTAAGCTACTCCTAACTGCAACGAAAAGCAAACCCCGATCTCGTAGTCGGGGACCACTGAACCAATGAGAAACTCTGGCTACACTACCGAAGGAAATACCACGACATCTCCGTCGTGGAGGCCCGTCCTCACAGATGGAGGCCCAATCGGACCACGCGGTCCAAGGGTACACACACAACCTCACCGTCGTGAACCCTACACTGTCTACAGGTAAAACCTCGGTGACGTTACCGGGAACCCTAGGCCTTTAGGTCAGGGAAAGCACGTAGAAGCTACTCGAAGAACCATGTCTCGCAGATGGAAAACTAAATCTCGAGTCATGAGAGTCGCGTGTCACGTGACGAGAGCACTGCCCACTAGAAGTAAGGTCGGATGCATCCACTGACGACTTAGTCTGCATCTCGGGTGTCTCCCTACTCACCCCAGGCGAAAACTGAGACACCGTACAAAGTAACACAAGGACAAGGATCTAGTTAAGGTTGTGCTCGCCAGCACGCGTCCGAAATCCCCTGACCATGTGTGCACACACTGACTAACTACACTACGTCAGGCCCTCTAGCTGGTTTTCCTCCAGGCCCAGACTCGAGCCGCCACAATGGGAGGCCCTACGACAACCAGCCTAAAACCGTCTCTCCTGGGTCTGCTCTCCACCACTCCCAAGTGGGTCCACACACGTGTGCGCAGGAAATCAATGACTAGTGGGGGAAAGTCATTGGACAAGGAACTCTCAGTAAAGAAGAAACCACCGAAGCATCTATGATCTATGCACGCACCCATTCGTAAGTATCGTGAAGTACCAGCTGCATCGGTGCCACCAGACTCTAGACAGTCAACTAGACCTACTAATCCAACAGTCCTTGAGTCATGTGACTCAGGCCAAGACCGTTGTACAATAAGGCTCCATGCCATCAAATTATCCTAGTCCTAGAGTCAAAAACCACGGTCTCAAGAACTTATGAGGCGGCCTACAACTGACGGGTTCATTCTCTCTCTAAGGGAGACTAAGAAAGCCCCCAGCCCCTGGCTGGGTCACTAGGCTCACAGTCAATGGCCATACTCATGGACAACATGGAAACCGCTTCCTGAAGAAGCTAACGCCGTGCGGGGACAACCCTCCACACCTACACCAATACATAGTGACTCGATCTAGCACAACGATGAAGACCAAAACACAAGGGATCACCCGGACCCACTAAACCACATTGGCACCCCAATCGAGATATAATGATTCTTCTGGACACCCAAAAATACGGTCTCGGTCCCCACGGGGTGTTCGTGTCACACCCCGAGATATGCAACACAAATAATCGAGAACATGAACAGCCGATAAAATAAGCCTCTAGCTAGCAAGACAATCAGAGCACTATAACATCCACACACAGAAGAGTGAACACAATACCATATACTCAAATCCCAACTTTATTAAATCAATCAAGTTTACAATTGACACTCGACTCTTTGTAATACAATGACTCACCAGACTCAATAAAGTGAAAAATTACACAACATGACCAACTTCACCGCCTATTACACTGAATGAACTGAATTACAATAAGACTCTTGACTATCTAGGCTTCACTTGTTCTTCATTCACTTTCAGACTCGCCACTTGAGTAGTCTGATTCTGACCCGCTAGAGCTTCTTGAAAAGATTAGGAAAGTAGGGAATGAGCACACTCGCCTTGTAGGTATCTTCGTATCAACATGAACGCATTGTTTAAGTAATTAACATTTTAGCTCTAGAAGGTAAGAAACAAGATGCGATGAAACACGTGAACAAAATTATAGTATTAACAAGTAATAAGATGTGAACTATAGAGATATGAGTACATGATCAAACAAGATTTTAGCATGGCCTTTCAATAACGAGAATGTACTAGCATGTAACGAGAATGTACTTTCATAACCTTGGAAAGGCTATGCACTAGAAAGTCATGTAACAAGCAAGTATAATTTCATGAGATTGCCTCGTGGATTTCACCAGTTTATAAAAAAAGTACTCCCAGTGCAATGCGACGCCAGTAATCATCATACCCCATGGTTACTAGTATGTTTCTGGCCATCTGTCGAGGGGACTAGACTAGAGCCCTTGGACACCGTCCGTGCCCGCCCTTACATCTTCAAGTTATAAATCAAGCTACTTCCACGAGAAATATTAAAGTCGGCCAATAATATCAAGTTCAACAATAATTTCATGGTGAATGTAACCAAGGTAAGAATGTACCAAGATGAACATGAGAGGTCAAGAATGAATTAATGACTACGTCATGCTACGGGAGGGATCCGGCAGCATAACGGTATATTTATCAATTTCTACAATTCATTAATGACTTAATAATTAAGGTTTTGGTTTCCAAATAATCAGAAGATCACCTGAGAACAGAGCAAGGTCAACCCTTGGGCTGGACAGAGATCTGACAGAACGCGATTATAACATGCTATCTTAAGGTAGTGGTCGAGTGGGGTCCGCGATCTTGTCAGTGCACAAGGTGAGTCAACGCAGGATGAGACTGGGTCGACACAATGAGCATGCTGGCAGAACGCGGTTTAGTGACAACCGCTATAATGAGGTAGTGATCAAGTCCAGGCCACGATCAAGAGTGAGTCGACGTAGGAAAGGAATGGGGTCAACTCAATAGAAGTCTACTGACTGAACAAGGTCGCAGTCATTGTCCAGCCGCTATCTGCAAGTAGTGGTCGCTTCCTGGCCGCGATCAAGACAGAGTGCAGAAAAATGCAGAAAACTCAAGTGCTCTTCTAGACTTTGGATTTTAGGGTACAACTAGCTCAGCGTCCTAATAGGAATCCCAGACTCGCGGAGTCTTATGGAGGCCTTGAAATAAGATAACCTAGTCCGACAGAAGGAATATCCGATAGAGAGGCTTTCAAGTCCAAGAAAGTTTACATATAAAGTGCAGTGACTAATAGCAACGTACCGGAGTACGAACTATGTGTAAGTAACAGAAAACAGAAATAAGATGAGAAGGGATGGGTAAAAGCATAATCTCCGTGTAACCAATTGGAATTCCTTTATGTACAAACTATATAAGGTTTTGGCATGAAATTAACTTATAAAGAAATTAAGCTTTTAAAACATGCTCACACTAAACATGACATGATCAGGAAGTATAATTCACGAGATAAGGCAGGGATAAAAGCATACATATTATAAGAAATAAACAGGGTTTGATCTGGTTACTGTAACCAGATCGCGGTTGAGGGAACACCGCTATTTGATGGTAGCGGTCTCTGTAGGACCACTATCTGTCCGTCACCAAACAGAAGCAAAAATCCCGTTTGCAAAGTGTATATCTATGGCTAATCATCATGCTATGAGCATAAAACTGAAAGGAAAGTATTCTAGCATGGACCTAATGCATGGAAAAATGTAAATCAATCCAAAGATTATTATCTTTTCCTTAGTTATTGTAAGGACAACATGCAGAGAAAAACCTAGTTGCGTAGTCATGGAAAAACGTGAAATTCTCCGTGTAGAAAATGTGAAATTAACCAAGACCAGAGGGCTTTTACTCCTAACTTGATGTTTAAGCTGATCATGAGATAACCTACCTCTGGGTTAGTCCTTAAACCTAGAATTTCTTGCCGGAAGAACACCCCCGTTCTTGCGCGTCCTGCTTAGAAATTGCTACTTCCGATCACTCTAGCTCTTTGGATGCTTAACCTCCTAATATGAAAATCGGAGACAAGTTAGAAGATACTAAGGGGAATAAAAACTTCTAAAGGAGGAACTCTAGAAGAGGACACCATACCTTCGAACCACACGATCCAAAATTAGGGTTCGCGCAGGATGAATCTAGGAACTATTTATAGAGGAGGGCCTAGGGCTGAGGGATTAGATTGAATTAGGAGTCCTAAAGGGTGTCAATTCGATCCCCTAAGAGTCCTAGGCAAGTTTCCATGTCAGATCACATCGATCCTTAGCGATTTGGATGATAAAAATCCAGATTATTCTATGTTTATCAGTTTCCGTTTACGGAACTAGGTCGCGATCAGGCCAGGATCGCTATCACCAGGTCACGGTCATGCGACTGACCGCGACTTGCCTGGCTTGCCGAAATTTGAATTTTATTGTAATTCAAACTCTAATTATCCCCTATCATCTCCTTTAATTAGGGAATCTTCCCTAATACGTCTCTAGGGTTTGGGCTTGGGCCAAAAGCTTAAGTTTCTAGGTTTAAGGCCCATTTTAAGTGGACCTATTTATCTAATTAGTAGCTGGGCTTTTAAATCAATGTCTTTGAATGGTTAAGTCCACTTAAGCCTTTTTAATGCTTAAATAATTCCCTTTAATTTTTAATAATTCTAGAAAATTATCAGAAAAATTCTAGGGGTACTACAGTTCGGGACATCCACGGGACCAAAGGTCGACCAAAGGGTCTCAACCGGGTTGACTGGAGGCCAAAACAGTTAATTCAACTACATTTTGGTCGACCTACCTACAAGGGTCGGTCGGCCAACAGTGGTCGATCGACCTGACCCACAGTGTCGGTTGACCGGCTCGTCAACTAGGTGGTCTTCAACCCTGGTCGGTCGACCGGACTAGGCTGGTCGGTCGATCAAACTAGGCAGAACACCCCTCCCGTGGCAAACGCCAACCGGTCGACCGAACCAACTGGGCCGGTCGATCGATTCCGGCGACGCATAGATCGAACCCCACATGTGGGGCTCCAAACCACCCCCCAATCCTCCCCGGTGATGGGAAAACAAGGGGGAACTATTCCCCACCCTCTAAACTACCACGAGGGCCCAAACAAACCCCAAAAACATGATCAAAATGATGAATCTGTCGCTCACCCTAAAATCAAGCATTTTAACCCCGACGTGAAGGAAACCCGCACTTGGCCTCACCTCGGCCTATAAAACGTAGGGAAACAGAAAGGAAGGGCCAAGGATCCATCCCCCTACCTCCACCGACGATTTTTCACGTCGAGGACGTCGATTCCACGTGAAAATGCCTCTAGAATCGCCGTTGGGTTCCCGAATCCGTGGACGAAGCACGCCTCGCCACCGCCCTTGATCCTCGCTCCATTCTCGCTGATCGTCGCCCCACGCGCCTTGTAATATCTTGGGTCTTTCGGATCTTTATCGGAGAGCTTTCGGATCACTTTTGTGGGTCCTGAGTTGTGTTTTACGATCCACGCGGGTTTTTCTCTCGTACAAGTTACGGAACCCAGTGGTGAGTTTATTGTTGAATTCATCGACTCGAGGATGCTACAGTTGCGTTGTGCTCCTTCCGAGGATCGTTTACACTATTTTTTTCGTATTTTTTTGAATTAGTGCATTTTCAGACCAAAAATCAGATTTGACGGAAATTGCAAAATTTCCTAATTTCTTTTCTATTTCTTCTTTTCTCTCCTTTCTCTCTCCTCACCGTCGCACACTTTCTCTCTTCCGTTCTCTCTCCTCTTTCCCCCTCTGCTCCGGCTGTAGGTAGAGGAGGCCCCGGGGATGCTGTGGAGATGCCGTGGAGTTGACCTGGAGCATGCTGGTGTGAAGGATGGAGCGTGGCATTGCCGTGATCCCTCGGTGGATTCAAAGCCGACGTGATGGGTTCGTTTGATGGTTTTCAGGCGCCGTTAAGTCATTTCGGCGCGTTATAACTTTGGTGGAGGTAGGGGATGGATGCCCTGCTCCTGTTCTGCGTTCCCCTATGATTTTGAGCTAAACAGTGCGAGAACGAGCGGGTTCTGCCTTGTTTTGGGTGAAGCATGCTTTGGGGGGTATGAGACGTGTTCACCTTTCTCGGTGATGGTTTCTAGCCTAATTAGTGTTATTTGAATTTCTGGCATGTCTGCATTCCATTCCTGCTGGCTTCATTACGATTGGTTGTCATTTGGGACCGGTATGATCCCAGGAACCCATGTGACTCATTTTGGGTTGATTCGGTAGAATCACCCGTTTCTTATGTTTTTGATGTCGTTTGGATCCCTTCCAGTCTGTGGAAGGCTTGTATCATGCTTAGGGTTGTTTCCCCGTCGTTTAGACGCAATTGGGGCTTGAAAGGCCGGGGTCGGCCATTCCCCTATTTTACCCATCGTGACGCCCTAGCGGTAGTTCCAGTGATCGTTTGGGTGCCTCTAGCGGTCCAGTGGCGACCGTTCAGAGCTATGTCGGTTCTATGTCAGTTCAGGCCTAAGCGGTCATTCGATAGACCGTTTAGGATTGCTTGCGGTCCATCGTTAGACCGCTAAGCTTAGTCCAACGGTCCATTGTTAGACCGTTAGGAATTGTGTGTTAGTCGGTTTGGCCAAGCGGTCACGCAATAGACCACAAGGCTGGTCTTAGCGGTCCATTGCTAGACCGCTAAGTGTCGTTTATGTCGATTCGAGGGTTTTTAAGTTGGTTGGGCTAGCGGTCCTAGCCCTGACATTTTAGTGTCATGAGGATGACCGGTTAAGTCGGTTTCACTGTAGGGAGTTTGACTGGGTCTAGCGGTTACGAGGATGACCACTATGGTCATCTAGCGGCCCTGCGATAGACCGCATGCCCCTATGCTTTCTGTTTTCCATTATTTTGGCCTCCAATTGTCATGGCTTAGCCTTGTGGTTTGCCCGTTGTCCCGTGGATGTCTTGGACATCCTATGAGGGCAGTGACCTTGTTGTGAGGTGGCCGGGGAGTGCCATTATATCGAGCTGTGTTCCGTGATGCTGCAGAGTGATGATTGGTTTCTGGTCGACCCGGTGTGATCCAGTGGTTAACATGGGAACTTGTGAATGTCTCGGTGATCCCGGTGTGGAGCGAGACGTAGTTTTGGACGCCGTGAGGTGCTGTCTTACCTCAGTTTACGTGTCCATATGTTTTGAGGATCTTGGTGATCCCTCAGTTCTCCATGATTCGTGTTATTCGGATGTGTGGATCCGGCTGTCTTGTGCCATTTCCTTTATTAGTGTTTTACCGTGATTGGCTTAGGGATTAAGCTGATTGGCAGGCATGTTACCGCTTTTGTGCGATGATCTTGACCCCGAGTCTTGTGACTCAAGGATCGTTGCGTTAGCATGTCTAGTTGTCTGTCCTGAGTCTGGTGGCAGTCTAGTGTGCTACCTTGTGTCTTGTGCTTGGTGCTTCGTAGTACGTGCGATAGTGCATACTTAGCATGTCTGTACTTCAGCACTAGTGTTTTGGAGTCTCTGTGTAGCTAGTGAGCCTCCACTAGTCGTAGCCTGACGACACGTTCCTGTGTGTCGGCCCACCTAGGAGTGGTGGCGGGGCGAGTTTCCGATATACGGTTTGTAGGCTAGTTTCCGTGGACTCCCTTGCCTTGTGGTAGCGTCCTGCTGGGGGAGAAAACTAGCTAGAGGCCTGGCTCAAGGCATTGAGCTTGTGTTGTGCACACGTGGTCAGGGGCATTTAGATGAGCGCCAACGGCGTGACCCTGACTAGTCACTCGTTGCTGAGGTGCTGTTTCTCCTTGTTACTATAGTTTTGTTGTTCCTTATACTTGGTACTGTTGTTTCTTGTACCTGGTTCTGTGTGTATCTCAGTTACCGCCGTTCCCAGTGTGTACGAGATACCTGAGGCGCAGTGTAAGACGTCAGTGGACGCATCTGGCTGTTCTTCTAGTGAGGAGGTGCTTCTGTCACTTGACACATAACTCTCGTGACGCGTGTTTTCGTCATTGGCTTCGAGTAGCCTGTGTGTGGCTTTACTCGAGGTCTAGTCTTGTGTAGCGTACACGATGGTGAGTTCATATATGTTCGTGCCTTTGACTGTATAGGTCCTTAGTAGGCATTTACCTGTTTTGGTAGACTTTTCACGATAGGGTTTTGTGATTTGATGGTGGATCGGTAACGCCCGACTTTGTGAGATCGGGGTTTGCCTTTCTGTTGTCGTTTGGAGTAGCTTAGAGAACCGTGGTTCGATCGGCTGTCGTGTTTCTGGTTAGTACGGCTTTACTCTTTCCTTTAGTTGTTCTTACTCCTACTTTTTACAGCTTTACTATTGTAGTTAGTACTGATGTAACTTTTGTTCTTCCTGCTTTACTGTTTAGCGTTGTTTAGCGTGTTACTGCGTTGTTTCCAGGGGAGATCTGCGTGACCCTACTGAGCCAGTGACACGAGGCTCACCCCTTCTTTTTAGGTGTGATCGTTCTTCTTCCTCGTGGTTCATGGCGCGGTGCGTCAGTTCGTAGTTGCCAGCGTTGCCAGCGTTACCTGCGTCGGGCTTCCCCCGACTTCAGTGTACGTTCTCTTTCCTATTGGGCTGTAGTTGTCTTTAATTTAGACTGGACTCTGTTAATTTAAAATGTTAATTAAAAATATAATTTTATTTCTGCTACTTTAGCAAACCTGATCATTGAAATATTAATTGCTTACTGCTTTATCTGGGACTTCAATGTAGCACATACACTCCTTTTATCCCTTCGGAGCTTTACCGCTCTTGGGAGGCCTCGTAGGATCCAAGTGTTATCGGGTTTACTCGGTATCCGGACCCTGGGTCGTCACAGTTGGTATCAGAGCTGTGTTGTGTGAAAGTACATGGGAATTCGAGATATTATAGTATTCAGAGTCCTTAAGGTTCAGTACAGTCGATAGCTGTCATCGGTTTTGCGATTGTTTATCGTTTTGTTTTCGGGTGTGGCCTTGTGCGTGCTGTGTTGGCATTGTGTGAGATGGTTTCGCTCTCGTCAGGATGTGATGGAGTGTTCTTCTTTTTGTCCTGATGTCTATCTCGGTTATGTTGTACTTGGCAGAGTTCACCGGCAGGCGTGAATCTGCAGTACATGGTTCGAGATTTTTTTGTAATTTGTTCAGGTGGCTGGTGATTTTATCGTTGGTGTGATGGTCGTACACATTCTTATGTTGTTTTGATTGTCCCAACTTAAGATTTGTTCAGCCCCTGAGATTTTAAGTTTGTGTTGAGGTGGCCGATTAGATGCCATGTTTGAAAGAATGCTTGGGCGAACTAAGGATTTTCCTTCCTAGTGAGCTATTGTTAGTCGAGCTTCATTCTTTTCATCTTGTTTGGTGGCTGTTGACACCCGTTTTTTACCTATGAGTTGAGTTATTCTTCTTACCTTTATTTTTGATATCTCAAAGTTGTCCATTACTCATTGGGCCATTTTTAGGCATGTCTTTGGGCTTATTTTATGGTTACTTCCTCCCTAGTTAGGTTTGTTCTCGAATTCAGGCTTAGTGGGCCTTGATTTCATTTTTGTATTTGGGGTAAGTAGGCTTGTTCATCCCTTTTATTAATTTCCACCGCCCAGACTAAAGGCGGTCTAGAGATAGACCGTTTGAGAAATTAGGCGGTCTATTGGAAGACCGTTTGGTTGAACTAGCACCGACCTTGTCCTCACTAGCGTCGACCTCATCTTTTTTGGTGTCGACCCTCGTTTTATTAAGCGGTTTAACGATAGACCGTCCCGTGAATAGGCGGTCCATTGAAAGATCGTTCGGACGTGGCCTTTGGATGAATAGCCATATTTATCTTCTTTAGTCATTTTCCACTGACACTCTTATAGACGGTCTTACCTTAGACCGTTTGTAATGGTCGGGCGATTCATCATTGGACCGTTTATTGGCCAGAGTCCTAAACGGGATGATTTTTCAGATAATTATCTATTTTATCCCGGGTTTATTGATTTATCACCGACATCTGGTACGTGATTTATCAATGGACCGTGTGGATTTTGGGGGGGTCTATCTATGGACCGTTCTGAGAGTCCTACGCCGAGTCATCCGGTCTATTCCTTGGGATAAATGGTTTATTTATTTTGTTTTTTATTTACCACCGACACCTATAGGCGGTCTAGAAGTAGACCGTGTATATGGTTGGGCGGCCCATCGAGTGACCGCTTATACGGTCGAGATCCTTGGGTTGGTTGGTTTTTCTCTCTCCATCTGTGGTCAAATGAGTTGCTTCGTCCTCGATTTTCTCTGCGGATTCTCAACCAAATTCAATTCTGTTTGATCCTAGTGAAAGCTGGGAGTATTATCTTTGATTTATCCTTCAGAATCTCGGCCTAATTACCGCTGGAAAATCCTCAATTTCGAGTGGACTTTCAGGGGTCTATAAATAATACCCTTAGTCCAAGTTTGAAAAGGGGGAGATCTGGCGTTCGCGACGAAGTGCTGCCGAGTTTTCAAGTGAACTATAGCTAGGGAGGGAGGCTCTACGTCCAACGGGCGTGACCCTGACTAGCTCTGGCGTTCCCTACTTCTATGCTTTCTGCGTGGGCCATGTGTATGGCCTTGGACTGTGAGTCCAGTTACCCAGCCTGGGGTTGGAGGGTTTCTGAGTTCCCTTTTGAGGGGATCGGCGGCTCGTGAGCTACCTCGGTATTCGTGTTACAGTGGTTTTAGACCTAGGGATTAGGCTAGATTAACGGCATTGTGCTGTTGCATACAACGGTCTTGACCCCGAGTCTTGTGACTCAAGGACCGTTGGATTTAGTGAGTCTAGAGGACTGTCTAGAGTCCAGTGGCTCGGCGCCACTTGGTTCTTCTCGACTTTCGCATAGGGTGTGTGTGTGGTTCTCAGAGTTTTTCCTCGGAGAGAGTGGTCATACCAGTGACTCCCCACTAGTCATAGCCTTCCGACACGCGAGTGGTCCCACCAGGGAGTGGTGGCGAGGCTACCCCAGAGAGACGGTTTCAGACTGGTTTCCGTCGAACCCCACGTCTACCAGCCAGAGTCCGGCTGAGGGGAAAACCGGACAGAGGGCCAGACCAGAGACGCACGGTCTGTGTGTGCACACGTGGTTGGGGGCGGTTGGACCCGCGCTGACGAGCGCGACCCCAGCTAGTCACTTGCTTTGTGGTTACTAGTACGGTGTCTCAATTCTTGCTGGGCCGGAGGGAGACACCTGAGGCGCGGTCTAATACGTCAGTGGACGCATCCGACCTTACTTTTGGTGGGCGGGTACTCCTGTCACGTGAGACGTGACTGTCCTGTTTCTGGGTTCCATTTCTCGTCTGCGAGACGTGGTTTTCTGGACCGTCCGGAGTTTTCGAGGTAGTGGCCAGGGTGCCAGTGGCTTCACCGAGGTTTCGTCGTGCCAGTGTGGGACTGTACGGTCCTGGTTGGTCGTGCCTGTGTAGGCAGACTTCTACGGCAGGGTTGCCGTGAGTGTTTCCTCGGTAGGCCCGGTGTTAAAGTGGTCCGGTTTTCGATTGTGAGATCGGGATTTCTCTTTCTGCTTGACCGGTACAGTGGGAGTAGCTATAGTGCCGAGTTTTAACCAGCCACCAGTTCGCTGTTCCTGCTATAGTTGTAGCTATTTTTCCTTTCCGCTACTGCCATTGTTCTCGGTTGGGGTTCCGCGGGATCTATACTGAGCCAGTGACAGGAGGCTCACCCCTGCTTTTCAGGTGCGGCGGTTCTTCCTCGAGGTTCGAGGGTGCTGTTCGGAGGTTCTTCGTTGCCAGCTCGTCGGGCCGAGTGTTCACTTGGCATGAGTGCATTTTACTGCTTTAGACTGTACTTTCTGTTGGGCTGGACTCTGTTTGTTTATTTATTTCTGTTAATTGTTGAATTGTCATGCTTTATTTCCTATTACTTTGTACCTCACACTCTTTTAGCCCTTCCGAGCCCTCCCGGCTCGTGGGCGGCGGGCCATGATTCGAATGGTATCGGGTTCTTCCCAGTATCCGGATCTTAGGTCATGACAGATGGTATCAGAGTGGTGGTTGTGGATGTACATAGAATTCGAGATAATGCAGTGATTAGAGTCCATAAGGTCCAGTACCGTCGGCAACTGGCATAGGGTTTCGTGCATGTTTTCTGCTTTGTTTCTCGCCTGAGAGCTTGAGTGTGTCGCGCGGTGTTGTTAAGGTGGTTGATGTTCGCGGCCAAGAGCTTTCTCCCTCATCGGTGGTGGCCCCGGTTGTGCCGCGTTGAGCAGAGGTTGCCGGCAGGTGTGTTGCTGCGGTGCTGCGTTCGAGGAATTTACAGCGAGGTCAGGTGGCTGGCGAGAATTGTTTGTGGTTAAGTGGCTGTGAGCGTGCTCTGAGGGAGCTGTTGTCGAGTCTGGCCACTTCAGCTTGAGGTTTACCTAGCTCCTGATGTTTTAAGGTTGTGGTTTAAGGTGGCAGAGCGGGTGTTCTGATCGAGAAGTGTGCTCGGGTGAGCGGTGGATCTTCTCGGTGAGCTGTTGTTTTGTCGAGCCTGATGTTCTTGTTGTGCTCTGTGGCATTAGAAATGACGTGTCGATCCCAGTTATTTTTGTGGATTTCGAGCATGATTGGGCTGTGGTGTTCCAATAAGTCTTGCTCTTGCACTCTTGCTTGCGAATGGATTGTGTTTGCCTTGGATTTGGTTTGAGATGAGACGGTTCCGTTGTGATTTCGGGACTCAAGGATGAGCGTCATCGGTTGTCTATTATGGCTCGTGTTGTGACTCTTGGCGTGGTGTGTTGCAGTTCGAGGAATTGTAGTCGTGGTGCATCGAGAGATGCTGTGATCGTGGTCCAACGTGACACTTGCTGAGTGAGTCGGAGGCACTAACCTGATGGAAGCGATGGGTTTCTCGGTGCTGGAAGGTGCTGTTCCCAGCATGCGCGAGATTCGGGATCAGGTCAGGCGTGGAGTTTTTCCGTTGGTCGGAGGAGTGTTGGTTTCTCCCTTGGTTGGAGAGATTGTGTTTAGCTAAGGTTCGCCGTCTTGTATTGTGTGTTCGGATTGGTTGGCCTTCGTGTGCCATCAAGTCTGTGCGAGACGTGTCCTATGTTTTGGCAAGGTGGTTGCCTGTGAGAAGTTGTGCCCATTTCCCCTAGTGTGTAAGGGTGTTGGTGCCGTTCCGGAAGGACGTGTACCAGTTGGGCGGTGTTCTTGAGAATTTACGGCTGGTGTCGTGACTTTCCGATGCTTGGCAGTTCAGAGCCTGCAGGGTTGCAAAAGATTGCTAGATTTGGGAGAATCTATACTTGGGGTTTGAGGTAATGGAGCTTTCCTCACCCTATTTTCTAAGGTTAGCCAGCCAAGTTGTGGATTATCGGGGTGATGAGTCTTGAGTTGCCGTGTTGGCTGTGCGCGTGGATCTGAGTGACACCTGTGGGCGGAGGCCTTTTAGTGAGATTGGCGTCGGAATGGTGGTCCTTGATGGGACGTTGGCATTGGAGTGGTTATCCCTGGTCTGGTGACCAGCATGGGAGGATTTTCCTGTAAGTCTGAGTCGGGTGAGGTGATGACTGAAGACTCCTGAGTCTTGTCATTGGTTTCGTCGTGCTCCCTTGAGAGGGTTGAGTTGGCGCGATGCTCGAGATCGTGATGTGGTAATTGTCTCTGTGTGAGTTAGCGGATGGCCCATCGAGGTCTGGATTGTGTTTGTCGATTCTGGTGTAGGACCAGGAAAGACAGAAGAAGTTGAGTAAGAGGAGGGTTTCCCGTTGACGAGCAGTTGGTCACCGGTGTATGGTCTTTCACAGGAAGAAGATGATGTTGGTTGTGCATCGTGCACGGTGAGAGCCGTGTATCAGTGAGGCCTTTGGTGGTCGTTGCCGTGATGTGCCTTTTTTTCGGATGGGATCTGGGCTTTGTCAAAGTTTGTCTTCTGGCAGAGTTGGCACAGTGATATGTCTGGCTTTCAGCTTGTCAAGTGTGAGGTGGTTCTTGGTACTGAGCTGATGTTCTGGATGTGGTCTGTTGAGATGACTACATGAGCCGGTGGAGGCTCTGTATTGGGTGTTCCCTAGAGCTGGGTGTGCGACCTGTCAGCTGATTGTGAAGCTGATGTGTGATTTGTTTGCCGACTATAGGATGGATCGGTAGCTATTTCTCGTGACGAGGACTGTGTCTCCTCGGTAAATAAGATGGTGGCAGCGGTGCCATAATTGGTCTTCACTGTGTCTGAGGTGATGCCGGATTGTTTCCTTTGCTGTGTGCCTGCTCTGATGGCCGGTGTGCGCGGCGTGCGGAGCGAGGTGTTGTGCGTGATGGTAGTCTGGCTGTGTCCCTCAGGATCTGTGCTTTCGTGAGAATCGAGGTTTTCTGTGCTGGGGCTCTGACGGCGTTGTCAGTTGGTTTAGTGTTCTTCCCCTATGACTTGGTGCTAGTCCTGAATTTCGAGGATGAAATTTATTTAAGGAGGGAGGGCTGTAATGTCCCCAGTTTTTTGGATTGGGTTTCGGATCACTTTTTGCGGGTTGCGGATTCTGTCCGATTGAGCTTCGTACTATTTTTACCAGATTTTCGGACCCATTGGTGGTGTGCCCGTGAATTTTCTTGGGTCCGTGGTGTAGTGAGGAGCACGCCGGTAATTTCTTGGAATTTTTGGAGCGCCTTTGTGGGTCCCGGGTCGCGTTATGGGTTTTACGCGTGTTTTTGACTATCGGACTTTCGGAACCCCGTGTAGGGTAAACCGATGCGTTCTCCGACTCCGGGACGTTATCACGACGTTGTGCATTTTCCGAGGATCGCGTGGGGTATTTTTCCTATTTTTTGGTATTTTTTAGAATTTTTGTATTTTCTATATAATAACCTCCTTTTTTTCTCTCTCCCCATCTCTCATTTCCCTCCCTTTTCCCTCTCTCCTCTCTCACGTTCTCTCCTTTCCCCCTCTCACTCCGGGCGGCCGACGAAGGCGGCGAGGGCGGGGCGGCGTGGCTCATGGGGCGTGGAGCGATGGGCACGGGACGAGGATCGCGATGGTGGAGATGGTTCGTGGGATCGCGAGCCAGCGAGGGTTTAAACAGCATTTTCTTCGCAGATCGGTGACCTCAGGGCGCGAAATCTTCGGTGGAGGTAGGGAGATGGACCCCCAGCTCATGCTCTTCCTTTCCCGCGAGTTTTGTAGGCCGTGGTGAGCCGAGAGGGCCTACTTGAGCAATTTGGGGAAAATCCATGTTTTGGGGTGTGAGCCAGATCTCCCGTTTCGTGAGGTTTTTGACCGATCTAAGGGCATAGATTCATGCTAGGAGGCTTGGGGATGGATTCCCCTTTGTTTCCATTGGGGTGTGGATTGGGTTTTTGGGGCGTTTCCCACCGTTTCAGGTTCGGGAGGCCATAGCGGTCATTCCAGAGACCGCTAGGGGTGCCAAGCGGACCAAGGGTAGACCGCTAGGGGTCTCCCTGTGTCGGCTCAAGGCTGGCGGTCACGCGATAGACCACCATGGTCCTTGGTGGTCCAGGGTTAGACCGCTAAGACCGCTTGAGTTTCGTGTGTTCCGAGGGTTTAGCGGTCCAGAGGTAGCCCGCTGGCCAGTGCCTCGCGGCCCAAGGGTAGACCACGAGGGGTCCATGATTTCAGTGTGTAGCGGTCCAGTGGTAGACCGCTAGTCTTGCTTTAGCGGCCTAAAGTTTGACCGCTAGCCATCGTGGCGGTCTAGGGTTAGACCGCTAGGCAATTTCCGTGCTTGCGATGTCGGGTTCGCATTGTGTTGGTCTCCGATCGACCTGGTTGTGACCCAGTGGTTGACCTTCGGCCTCCTGAGTGTCACAGACACCCCGTGAGTTCCATGTCCACGTTTCAGAGGTGTCTGGAGGTACCATGTTACCTCGATTAGCATGTCCGTAAGTGTGGTGGGTCCGGGTGACCCCATGCGTTCCGGGCTTTCGTGTTACGCTCGATCGAGTCACCGTGTATCGGTGTGAGTGCGGTGGGGTTCCCCCGCATGTCGTAGGTTTCTGCGGAAGATGGTTCCCGACTGGGCCAAGTGTTTGGCCTTGGACTACGAGTCTAGTCATTTAACCTGGGGCTGGAGGTTTCCCGCTTTTCCCAGGGATGGGGAATCGGTGTGGCAGCCTGTGAGCTGCCTTGGGAATCATACTTCTGTTCTTTCCGCGTGGGCCATGTGTGTGGCCTTGGACTGTGAGTCCAATTACTCAGCCTGGGGCTGGAGGGTTTCTGAGTTCCCTTTTGAGGGGATGGTCTCGGCGGCTCGTGAGCTACCTCGATATTCGTGTTATCGTGGTTTTAGACCTAGGGATTAGGCTACATTAATGGCATTGTGCCGTTGCGTACAACTATCTTGACCCCGAGCGTTGTGACTCAAGGACCGTTGAATTTAGTGAGTCAAGAGGACTGTCCAGAGTCCAGTGGCTCGGCGCCACTTGGTTCTTCGTGACTTTCGTGCAGGGTGCGTGTGTGGTTCTCAGAGTTTTTCCTCAGAGAGAGTGGTCACACCAGCGACTCCCCACTAGTCGTAGCCTTACGACACGCGAGTGGTCCCACAAGGGAGTGGTGGCGAGGCTACCCTAGAGAGACAGTTTCAGACTGGTTTTCGTCGGGCCCCACGTCTACCAGCCAGAGTCCGGCTGAGGGGAAAACCGGTCAGAGGGCCAGACCAGAGATGTACGGTCTATGTGTGCACATGTGGTTGGGGGTGGTTGGACCCGCACTGACGAGCGCGACCCCAACTAGTCACTTGCTTTGTGGTTACTAGTACGGTGTCTCAGTTCCCGCTGGGTCAGAGGGAGACACCTGAGGCGTGGTCTAAGACGTCAGTGGACACATCCGGCCTTGCTTCTGGTGGGCGGGTACTCCTGTCACGTGAGACGTGACTCTCCTATTTCGGGTTCCGTTTCTCGTCTGCGAGACGTGGTTTTCTGGACCGTACGAGGTTTCCGAGGTAGTGGCCAGGGTGCCAGTGGCTTCACCGAGGTTTCATCGTGCTAGTGTGGGACTGTGCGGTCCCGGTTGGTCGTGCCTGTGTAGGCAGACTTTTATGGCAGGGTTGTTGTGAGTGTTTCCTCGATAGGCCTGGTGTTAGAGTGGTCCGGTTCCCGATTGTGAGATCGGGATTTCTCTTTCTGCTTGACCGGTACAGTAGGAGTAGCTGTAGTGCTGAGTTTTGACCGACCACCGGTTCGCTATTCCTGCTGTAGTTGTAGCTATTTTTCCTTTCTGCTACCGCCGTTGTTCTCGGTTGGGGTTCTACGGGATCCCTACTGAGCCAGTGACAGGAGGCTCACCCCTACTTTTTAGGTGTGGCGGTTCTTCCTTGAGGTTCGAGGGTGCTGTTCGGAGGTTCTTAGTTACCAGCTCACCGGGCCGAGTGTTCACTTGACATGTGGTGCATTTTACTACTTTAGACTGTACTTTTGGTTGGGCTGGACTCTGTTGTAGTTGTTTATTTATTTCTGTTAATTTTTGAATTACCCTGCTTTATTTCCCATTTCTTTGTACCTCCACACTCCTTTTAGCCCTTCCGAGCCCTCCCGGCTCGTGGGCGGCGGGCCAGGATTCGAATGGTATCGGGTTCTTCCCGGTATCCGGACCTTGGGTCGTGACACCCCCATTCCATTTGTGATGTTAATCCTTCATCTCTTTCTGTAGTTATTGCACGTTCCAGGGCTAATTTGGGTCACATTGTGTTGTTATTTGCTTTGTTTTGCAGGTCAATAGAAGCTAAGCACGAAGCCGATCCCCTCTGGCCGACCAGAAGGGGTGGAGGAAGACATTCCACATCTCGGGGTCTGGACGGTTTACGCGGTCGGCATTCGCCCGCTTAAAGACGTGCGCGGTCTCAAAGTACCGTTCATCTCCCTCATGCCGCCTGTCACAGACCGTGTAAGCGTCGGCTCGTTCTATGTCCCGCTTCGGTTTCCAGCGTTGTAAGCAGCCTATCGATCAGCCGTGTACCTTCTTGGGTGGTCCTTTGTAGGCCGTGTTCATCCTGACAGCGCTGCGTCCATTGGCGAGTGTCTCATCTGTCTCCCGTTTTCCAAGGTACGTGGTGCTCTCCTTGCACTTGATACTTTGGTGGTGATCACATTCCTTTTTGTGCTAATCCCTCATACACACATCCTCTCTTTGTTTTCTTAGTTCCCTTTAGCATTGTTTCACACTTTTGTCAAAGGGAGGAAAAACTTATCAACACCCCTTTTTTGGCGATCACGGTGGGATGCCTATTGCCCATCGTGCTTCTGATTTTGCTGATCTGCTCTTTTGTGTGATTAGATTAGTTGCTAGTCCACTTGGGTTGGCCATTTTGATTCTGCTATTTTCTGTTCCCGGGTTTGTGCGCAGTCTTCTGAAAGGCCATTTACAGCATCCAGCGGGCGGTCGATAGACCGTCCACGGCTGCCTCAGGTACATTCCTACCTTTCATACTTATGTGGCTCTGTTATCATTCCGCGGTCCTTCCAGGGTCGTTTGACAGTTTCCACGATCATCCGATAGACCATCCAGATTATTCAGGTACGCTTCTGTCTCTCCTGCTTCAGTCCATTCTAGTTCTGTCTTGTTTATTTATTTTTATTGCTCCCTGTCACCACACGGTCCTGTCCAGGGCCGCCTACATTCCCTGAGCGGTCTCCCATCAGACTGCGTTTGTGCTACAGTGCACCCGAGATTGATATTTTGAACATTATTTCATATCATTTCACGGTTGTTTGGGTGCTTTCATCTCCCCAGTTGTCACTTATTTTTTCATGATTGTTGCCATATATTGCCATATTGTTTGATCATTGTGTGTTAGATTTAGGCTAGATCTTGCATGCACTCCGGTGCGCATAGGTCCATACATTCTATCATACTAGTTGCATTCCTACCTTAGTAGGGGATCCTCTCGTCTCCATATTCCTTGGAGCCGACTAGGTGACCTTACCCGGGACCTCCGTAAGCCCCCGTGAGCCGTAGATTCCCACACGGACGCCGGGCAGGTTGTACCTTACCACCCCGAGTCTAGGTTCCATCCGTGAGAGAAAGTAAATCTAGAGTCAACCAAGTCCCTCATTCCATCCCTACTAGGAACCCTATCATTAAGAGAACGCTCATTTAATTCAATTCACTAAGGTTCTAAAGGGGAAACACATAAAAAAATTTCGTGCATCATTAATCGATTGCCTCTTATCTCCTTTCTTGGTGTGTGCATTTTGGGTCATCATTGCTATTTTTAGGTCCTCACTAGGTGTTATTTCTTTTGTTTCCAAGGTATTCGGTGCACGTGGAGTTGCTTCACACCCATAGGATCGTCTCCTAGGGGCAATTCCCATTTCCTTTCCTACTTCAACCCGTTGTTTGATTCCTCACCTACCATGTCTTCCTACAATTTCTCCCACTCCCACGAGGACTCTCTTCCTCAAGGACTTTTGGAGGACCCACCTAGGGTCACCAATGTGCAGGGGAGAGAGGGGTCCGCCCCTCCTCTTACGACCGTTGTTGTTGAGGGTAGTCAACCCTCCCATTCCGATTCTCTACCACAATTCGGCCAATCACGTTCTCCACATGATGGCTCAGTTGGATCCCACCCAGCTCCACCTTCTCCGTCAGGCTTTGCAGGGGCAGGATGCCCCGTCTTCTGTTGCTCCTCATGGCATGTCTGTTGCCGCCACTTCATCTCCGGTTGTTGGGTTAGGGGCTGCTTATGCTGCGCCCATTGATCTTACTCTTGTCCATCCCCGGACCCTCCGATTTCCTAGTATGGAAGTGGGCCAAGCTTCTAGCTCGGCCCATCAGATTTCTTATAAGGGGAAGACCCAGATCCCCTCGTCTTCTTATCCAGATCCTTATATCACCACTTCTCCAGCGCCGCAGGCTCTTATGGCCCCGGTTGACTTTGTCCATCTTCAATCAGGGGGGTGCCCAGCTAGCTCATGTAGATATGGGCCCTTCCTTGGCCCACTATCCTTCTTACGGGCTTCCCCCTCCGTCGGTCTATCCTTCGGCCCCATATGCCGGGTCTGCTCTCTCAGTTTTGCCTCCTCCTTCCCGGGAACGGGAACTTCTTGATAAGTGGGCTACCATGCAGCAACAGATTGACCTTCTTCATAAGCGGGTCGGCCCACAATCCCTTGCTGATATCCCCGTTCCTAACTTTCAGGACATCCGTTTCCCACCCCAGTCGGAGCTCCCCACGTACCGCAAGTACGATGGGAATGGCAACCCCTTCATTCATATAAGGGAGTTCTTATACGAGTCGGCGTAGTTTCAACATGACGACCGCCTCATGGCGTATCTTTTCCGCCGCTCGTTGGACGAGGTAGCATTGGAATGGTTCTACACCCTACCATTAGAAGAGGCAGAGAGTTTTAAAGTTGTCAAAGAAAAATTTATACAGAGATTCCAAGATCGGGTGGGCCCGGAATATTCTTTCACTGATTTGGTGGCCGAGAAGATGAAGGCCGATGAAGACTTTGCAACTTATGCTGACAGATGGAGGCAGATGGCATCCCGTGTGCCCGGGCAGATTCTAGAAGAAGAGAAAGTAAAGCTGTTAATTTCCAATGCTACACCCACGTTCCAGAATATCTTAGCAATGAATGATATTTCCAATATGCACCAGTTCTACAGTAGGGCCCGATTTATCCGGGCCCAGTTTAAGGACTCCCCCATTTATTCCTTGTTTGAGGCCCAGAAGCCCAAAACCACTAGAAAACCTCAAGGCCCAGTCACTGAAGGAGTCCAGACAAACGAGCAGGTGCAGGCTGTTCACTTTCCGAACCAATCCGCTCCACCACGCTTCCAGCAACCTCCCCGCAACCCCCAGTTCACCACTTCCACCAGCTACTCGGCCATCATTTCCCGCTCCTCAACCCCACAACAACCACCACCACCACAACAGCCACAATAGCCACCACAGTACCACAATGTCCCGCCACCAAATGGCTATGCACCCGCTCGACCGGGTCCTAAGAGAGCCCACTACCCTCCACTTCCTGAAACTCTCCCAGATATCTTCGCGGCTCTGATGTACACTGGTGACCTTCAGCTCCCTCTGAAACGCCCAAATTGGAATCCGGCTGTCGACCAGTCCAGATATTGCATATATCATCGGCAGCCCGGGCACACTATAGAAAGGTGGTATCAGTTCCGTGACCTTGTTTATGACCTGCATGCGGGACAGAGAATTGATTGGGAACAGATGCACAAGTTGATTGAAGACATGAAAGAGAGAAGAAGACAGGCGCCGAAGCCGCAGCAGCCAGCGCCGCAGCAGCAACCTCAGCAACCTCAACCCTAGCAGCAGCAGCCTGCACCAGAGTTAGGGATTCATCATAATCCAATGCCAAACCACCCGCCCGCTCCTCAACAGCAGCCGCTGGCACCGGCTCAGGTAAATATTGTTCACCGCCCAGCTCCCAACGCTGGGTGGTCCTATGACGATGAGACTCCTGCTCATCTTTTGGCCCTCCACCATGCATACCTCAACTCCCCTTCACCTTCATCCCTTCCATCATCCCGCCCACCATTTTGACCTCTGCTACGCCCGCCATTTCCTCCAGATCACTCATTACACCTACCACCTTGCCTACCATTTCACCAATCCTTACACCTTCACCCGTCATGCCCTCTGTTGTCACCCCCTCACCTAACCCTTCACCTATCATCCTTCCGCCAGGGCCTGTTAGACCCACCTCCACTATCACCTCTCCCACCACTGTTCCTTCCGCTTACCCCACTAGGCCAGTCGGGAGTACATCCAATGCCGTGCCGGCACAGAACCTTGCCCTCCAGAGCGGGCGTTTATTTCAGAGAAGCTATCCCTCCACTGGTGCACCTGCACCCAACCCTCCAGTTTCCTCACCCACAGTTGAGCAAGACGAAGTCGACCCCCTACCAGGCACAAGATATGATCTACTGCAATACTTGGACCGGACGCCGGCCAAAATTTCAATATTGGAGTTGATTAAGAGGTCCACACTACACCAGGATGCTCTAAAAACTTTTCTTCAAAAGGTAATGGTCAGTGAGGACATGGCAGTAGAGAGTTTACTATCGGCCTTGGCCACAATTACGAAGGGGCCATCCATTTCTTTTTCAGAATCAGAATTAGCACCCCCTGAGCACGCCAGATGCCACTTTGCATTTCAATCACATTAAATAAGTGGCTGTCGACGCGGCTCTAGTGGACACAGGAGCTTCGATAAATGTCTGTCCCTTGAGCACTCTGCTTGCCTGCAATATTTCTGAAGATATGCTAAGGCCAACTCCGACGACTATTGCTGCTTATGACAACTCCAGGAGAGCGTGCCACGGGGTCGTGACTATTCAGGCTGAGCTTGGGCCTCTACAATGGCTGTGGAATTTTATGTGTTGGACATAGATCCTATGTTTAAAGCCATCTTGGTCGACCATGGATCGACAGTCTTCATGCTGTACCTTCGACTGCTCACCAATGCCTCAAATTTCCATTTCAGGGGCGGGTGGTCAAGGTTAAGAGTATTTCCACGGTGCAGACTGTTGAAGCTATTTCCAACAAGATTCTGCCAACTCTCTGGCCGAGCAATAGGCCGGTCCTTTCTGTGATGGACTTGGATTTTCCCTGGGCATATGCGTCACGCAAGCCCGCCACTACACCAATTAATGTCAAAGCCAAGTCCAAGATAAAAGACCCCAAGGGCTGGAACATGATTCTGAAGCTAGGTTACCATCCAGGCATGGGTCTTGGAGCCCAATTACAGGGGCGGACCACGCCCATCCCAAGGGGCAGGAAAATGAGCAGAAGAGGCCTCGGCTACCGAGAGTCGGCATTGTCAATTCTGGGAGATTCAGGGCCACTGACGTAGGACTAACGTCAGCATTTTGTGAAGGGCCTGTTGCAGCCAGGTAGCCTGAAGACGCCGCCTTGTTTTGATATGAAAAGTGATGCCGCTTGTACCGTTGTTGACCCGCCGCCGCCGCTGAAGGGGCTGGTGGGTGATATAGAAGATTTTTATAATAGTTTTGAAAACTTGTTTTATGAAGAAGAAGTTTGTACGAAGGAACCAGAGATGCAACTTGTGGAGTGCTCTCCGGCATAGCCAGTTTACCGGAGGCCGCAGGAAGAGGGGAGCTCCCTCATTGCTTTTTCTTGGTCTCCTTCCCGCCTTGCCTCCCTTTTCCAAGAACTTGAGTCCATTCCTCGTTCACCTCAAATCATGATCGATCCATTTTTCACGGAAATACCAACTGAATTTCTGATTGTAACATGTCCATGTGGGCGATGCCCACCTATTTATCTCTCCACCATGTGGTCCCCCTCATCCGACCTCTCCACTATGTGGTTTTCTTCATCTGATCCTTTCTTTGATGTTCTATTTCCGTCTCTCTTCCCCCT
This sequence comes from Amorphophallus konjac, assembly GCA_022559845.1. NCBI lineage: Eukaryota > Viridiplantae > Streptophyta > Magnoliopsida > Alismatales > Araceae > Amorphophallus > Amorphophallus konjac. Next base: position 292,857,393 of record CM040122.1, on the reverse strand, counting down.
TCAACTTCCTCCTCCTCCTCCCCCCTCTGATCCCTCTTGCTGTACGATCACCTCCAATCTCCAAAAAAAAACGTCAATTTTAAAACGGAGATTTAATGGAGGATTATGCTATGTTTTGTCAGTCTTCTCCCCAGGGGCACGAGGCCCCTGTTTCCCTTCCTGTAGACTTTTTATCCCCTAGGTTAGATGTAGGGTTCGATGAGTCTAGGGTAATAGAGTCGATTGAGTCTGGTGAAGTAGGGTCTTGTTCCAGTGTCTCCAACTCTTCCACGCTTGCTACGCGCCCGATGACGCGTCATGCTAAAATCGTTCCTAATAGGTTCCTTCAAGATCTCGTTCAACGTTGTCACTCCCTCCTTAAGTGTCCTGAGTTTGTAGAGACAACCATCGTCTTGGAGGATGATGAAGAGCTAGAGGGGGTGTGGAGCGATGATGGTTTAGGGGTTTATGAGATCATAGATGAGAAGGACCCGATCGATGATGAGGATAGCGACGTGGAGGACACTGCCGATTTGTACGCACAGGGTTTGAAGAGATTTGATGAACCGTCGTCGACAGTGGATGAACCCACAAAAGAAATTAATCTTGGAACATAAGAGGATCCCAGGCACATAATCATCTATGCTAATCTCCCTCCTCAGGTTGAAGAGGAACTAGTCAAGGTTTTGAGGGAGTATAGAGATTCATTTGCCTGGTCCTATGAGGACATGCCGGGCCTTGACCCCGCCCTGGTAGAACATAGATTGGTATTAAAACCAGGGGCAACGCCCGTTAAGTAAAAATCAAGAAGATTCCACCCCCAAATGGCCTTAAGGATAAAAGAAGAAGTTGATAAATTGCATAAGGCCAAGTTCATTAGAGTCGTTTTGTATCCTCAATGGGTGGCGAATATAGTCTCTGTGATGAAAAAGGATGGAAAAATTCAGATTTGCATCGATTTCAGGGACTTGAATAAGGCATGTCCTAAAGATGATTTTCGCTTCCTCACATCGACGTGTTGGTGGACAACACGGCAGGGTACGAAGCCCTCTCATTTATGGATGGATATTCAGGGTATAACCAAATCCGTCTAGCTCCGGAAGATCAAGAAAAGACCTCTTTCACCACGCCCTGGGACACCTACTGTTACGTGGTCATGCCATTTGGATTGAAGAATGCGGGTGCCACATACCAACAGGCGATGATGGCCATCTTCCACGATATGATGCACGTCTATATGGAGGCGTATGTGGATGACATTATGGTGAAGTCAAGGTCGAAAGAAGAGCACCCTGCTATCTTGGCCAAGGTGTTACAAAGGGCTAGGGAGTATAAATTAAAAATGAATCCAAAGAAATGTGTATTTGGGGTATCTTCGGGAAGTTACTAGGTTTCATAGTTAGCAAGCGGGGGATCCAAATTGATCCAAACAAAGTAAAGGCGTTATGGATATGCCACCGCCTAAGAACATCACTGAGCTTTGAGGTTTGATTGGGCGCTTGCAGTTCATCCGGAGGTTTATATCTCAACATTCGCAAAGGTGCCGCCCATTCTATGAACTGTTGAAGGCGGGGGCCAAATTTGAATAGAACGAACAATGTCAAAAGGCCTACGAGGATCTGAAGGTTTATCTGTCTAATCCCCCGATTTTGCAACCCCATGTACCTGAAAACCCCTAATTTTATATATTTCGGTTATTGATGACTCCCTAGGAGCTGTCCTGGCACAAGTGGATGACGAAGGGAAGGAAAGGGCAGCCTACTACCTCTCTAGGTTGTTCAACCCCGTAGAGGCCAAATACACTGCCATGGAGAAGACCTGCGCAGCATTAGTATGGGTAGCCCAGAAATTGAAACATTATTTTCTTGCCCATGAGGTTAAGTTGATCTCTAGAATGGACCCAATTCGCTATCTTCTAGAGAAACCCGTCCTTTCTAGTAGGTTGGCTCGCTGGCAGAGCTTTCTCTCTCAATTCGATATTACCTTTGTCGTTCAGAAAGCAATCAAGGGATATGCTATTGCTGAACATCTCTCCCATTTACCTATCCCTTGTACAGATTCTATCCAGGATGAGTTCCCTGATGAACACCTGGATGTGCTCACTCATCATCCTTTTTGGTCGCTGCATTTTGATGGTGCACTCAATTCACAGGGCCGAGGGATCGGCGCTGTTCTCCTCACTCCAGAAGGAGTGACCATTCCCATTGCATATCAGCTCACTTTTCCTGCTACCAACAACATAGCCGAGTATGAGGCTCTCCTTACTAGATTGAAGCACGCCTACATCATGGGCGCGCGTTACTTAAACATCATAGGTGACTCTCAGTTAGTGCTGCGCCAGGTTCTTTCCACTTATCGCACTCGTGACCCTAAGCTCAAACCTTATCAAGATTGGGTCACGCTCTTGGCTAAGCAATTCCGCAAGCTGATTTACATTCACACCCCTCGATCACAAAATATTCTCGCCGATGCACTAGCTTCGCTTGCTTCTTCCCTCTCCTTCCCTCTCAGTCGCTCCACTGAGACCATTGTGGTCCAGCGGTTAGACGCTCCTTCCCTTCAGGATCCCTGGTTTGACAACCTTAGGAAATCTATGGAGAAGAAAGCTGAGAAGGAAGACTTGAAAGAAGTATCGTTAACTGAGCTCGAGGAAATTTTAGAAGAAGAGGAATTGCCTTGGTATCACGAGATTGAGCAATATTGCAGGGATGGATCATTCCCAGAATCAGCCAACGCCATGCAGCGCAAGGCCATCAGAAGAGTCGCCTCAAGATACACCATCATTGTCGGAGAGTTGTATAGGCGGGCTCTTAATGGAGTTCTTATGAGATGTTTAGATGACGATGAGGCCTGGAAAGTTATTGAAGCAGCTCACGCAAGTGAGTGTGGAGGGCATGTCAATGGTTAGGCTTTGGCGAAGAAGATTCTTAGGCAGGGCTACTACTGGCCAACCCTAGAAGAAGATTGTTCCACCTATGTCCGTAGGTGTCTTCAGTGCCAACTCCATGCCGACAAGATTCACACTCCTGCTTCATCTCTCCATCCTCTTTCTGCTCCTTGGCCATTCTCCATGTGGGCTTTTGATATTGTAGGCCCATTAGGTGATCTAAAACTCCCAGGTTAAATAGAAATCTTTCATTCTCACTACTACGGAGTATTTCACCAAGTGGGCAGAAGCTGATGCGTACGCAAAAATCAAAGCAACCACAGTTTGCCGCTTCATCCTCAAGAACATCATTTTGCAGTTTGGAGTGCCAAGCGATATCGTCACCAACAATAGGTCACAGTTCGTGTCACAAGAACTCCAGGACCTTTGTAAGAAATTCAACATTTCATTGCATCATTCATCACCGTACTACCCCCAGGGCAACGGCCAAGCTGAGGCCACCAACAAGACTCTTCTTAAAATCATCAAGAAAACATGCGAGTCGCATAAAATTGCTGATTGGGCCGATAAATTAATAGAAGCTCTATGGGCTTATCGCACCTTCGTTCGTACTCCCACGGGGCAAACTCCTTTTGCTCTCACTTATGGGATGGAGGCGGTACTTCCGTATGAGATTTTGATCCCTTCCCTAAGAGTGCAGCTAGACAAAGAACTTGATCTCGATGAACATCGAGAGGCGTTGCTAGTCCAGCTGGAACTCTTGGACGAGAAGAGGCTTAATGCAGCCAATCACGTCTCCGTTTACCAAAATGTGTCTCACGTCATTTTCAAAAGAAGGTCATCGAAAGAAAATTTCAAGTGGGTAATATGGTTTTGAAACGTAAATTTATTAGGTCAACAGGTTCTAGGTCTAAGCTACAACCCAATTGGGAGGGTCCATTCGTAATCAAAGAATTTATCCTGGGAACGCGTACCGTCTAGTCAACGCAGAGGGCGAAGAATTGTCTAATCCGTGGAATGTGTTGTATCTTAAACGCTTTTATCCTTAGAGTCAAGCCAGCAACAGCCCGGTGGCGGGGCATTCCCCTCCTTGATCATGATGGAAGATCCCCAGCACGACACTCACATACTACACGACCTCCAAGGTTGGGTTTCCTCTTTTACGCAGCACCGTTTCTCCTTTGGCCATGCTTAGGGGAAAGTGAAAATCCTTATTTTTCTCCTCTTCGGCTGAAAATAGGGGCAAGTGGTGAATAAGGGGGCGAGAACCGATCTAGGTACCCCGACAAAAGGGAGGTCTCAAATAGGGGCAGTCCGTTATGACCTAATTCCGCATGCACAAAAGCAAAAGAAAGAAAAGAAAGAAAAAAAGGGAGAAAAAAGGGGAAAATCAAGGCAAAAGCTAAAAGCTCATTCAAAAGCTCGAAGCTCAAAAGTCTAACCGCTCCGAAGAATGAAACTAGGCATGGCAAGAGTGGCAGTATAGTTTTCCCACGGGACGTCATGAGCCTGGTCGTACGCGTGCCTAGAGCGGATGAAGGTTCGATGATGGACACAAAGCCCCGGCGCAACAGACTAAATCTCTTGAAGAGGGGTTGTCGTGAGAAGAACTCAACCCCTAAAAAACCTCTATACCTATTGTCGGCTTTCTTATCAAATTCTCTCTTTTATTTCCCAGGAACTAGATCGTACCCCGGGTATGGCCTCGGCAGAGGTACCGTTAAGTAGAATTGGAGCCTGGCCATGGATGGTCACCCCCGATGCACGTTGTGCTTGGGGAGCCCCTAATGAGATATGTGGGTCTCCCGTCGCCGGGTTTGAGCTGGCTTAAAAATCTAAAAAAATCAAATATTTCAAAATCTAAAAAAATCAAATATTTCGAAATCCCAAAAAAATTAAATATTTTAAAATTAAAAAAATCAAATATTTCAAAATTAAAAAATCAAATATTTTAAAATTCAAAAAATCAAATATTTTAAAATTACAAAAAAATAAAATATTTCAAAATCTAAAAAAATTAAATATCTTCAAAATTACAAAAATATATTTTCAAAATCATCACTTGCATTTCATGGCATGCATTACATCATGTTCCTTTTGTCATTTTGCCTATTTAATAAGGCTTACCCCCTTGACCAAAAATCGAGGATCGGTTATTCCCTAACTTGCTATAGGCAAGGGGTTAAGCCTAAAACAGATCTAACATGTTTTTATCTGAGTGCGTGTGCAGGGACAGGTTTTACAAATGATGCTAGCATCTACAGGTACACGGTCTCTTGAAGACCGTTTCAATCTTTCAAGCGGTCATAATGTGACCATTTCAATCTTCTAGACGGCCTTCGTAAGGCCGCCTTCATTATATTTCGCAAGCCCAGTGGCCCTCCTTTGCGTCCAGGTTTTCACGGTCGGATCAGGACCGCTTATTCATAAACGGTCCATCACTAACCGTTCTATTAGCTTAGACGGTCCCTCGATAGACCGCCTGGACCCTCTTTTGAACTCCTACCGTCCGTCTATGGAGCGGTCTATTTCAGACCGTCTACCTCATCTAGCGGTCTATGGAGGACCACATCCTTTCCAGAGAACCATCTCAATCCACACAAATGCACAAGAGACAAAGGCCAATCTCATTTAAGCAAAACATTCCATTCTTTATTCAAAAACAAATCAAATCAAATCCATGGTCTCCATACGTCATAAATGCTAAAAATCACTCATTCCTCAGCCGGGCATCCCCGCGAGGCCTGATATCTCTAAGCTCTCTCACATAAGCCTGATACTCCTCCTGAAGCTCGATCACATCTCCTGGTAGGGTACGCACCTTGCTGATCTCCCACATGATCAGCGCGCTCCTGACCACCTGCTCATCCTCCTCCGTGCCAAGCCTCCTCGTCTGCAACATGGGTAAGTGGGGTAGCACTGGAACTGATGTCCGGGGGAGCCCAACCTATAGAAAACACATGTGGGGGTTGTACATCGCCAACGTAGTATCTCCCACAAGCCTCAAGTCGAGCCCAAGCCTCCTAGGAAGCCTAAGGGTGGTACCGTGGAGGAAGGAAGGATGCATCACGAATCGGTCCAGGGGCAAAGTGTTGATGTAGAGGCGCCATTCATCCCTAGTCTTCTTGTCCGCTGTCCGACACTCCACCTGCTGAGAGAATCTGAAGGCGCCGCCAATGAAGAACAGTGGATGGCTCCCAAAGATCTGACTGACCGAAGTGATATCCTCCCTAGGCATGAATTTCAACCTGACATCCATCCAGCACTCAAGAAGAATCATAGAGCCAAAGAGTGGGCCCCCTAAGGCTGCTGAGCTGAGAACCTCGCAGAGGTAAGCAAGAACGGGCTGAGAAATGGAAAGACCCTACCACAGACCGCTGATGGTGCTAAGGATGGGGATATCTAGGACATGGTCGGCAGAGGGGAAGAGTATGGCCCCGTACAAGCCAATTGAAACAGCCTTAGCTATGGCTTCATCCCACCCACACTTATTTTTGCAATGTGCAATGACCCACTAGCTCAGGGGTAGCAAATGAATGTGGTGTGGACCAATCATAGTACGGACATCCTTAGCACTAGATAGGAACTCCCCTAGAATGAGGGCAGGATCTACAGGGGCAACGGTATGGCAAACCAAGTCCTCCTCCCCAACTTTGGATCTAGGAAGGGATAGGTAGGTCTCTACCTCCTCTAACAAGATGGTGGCCTCAAAGGAAGGGAAGATGAAAGTATGTGTCAGTGGATGTCACACTTCTATCAAGGTTGTGATACTATGCCAATCTAATGAAAGCTTGGGGAAGTTTTTGGCTAGAATTAAGAGAGGGTGCAAGTGCCAGGCCCTTAGGATGGATATCATTGTTATAGGAAGCTCACGGATCATGGGAGACATCCACTTTAAGGTGGAATAGCACCTAAGACCGGGGAGAAGCTGAGATGATGAAAAGGAGAAGAGAAGAAGAGAGGAAGAATATGAACCTTTGTGAGGAAATTGAATGAAATAAGAAAATTTCATTAACTTACCTCTCTCAAAGGGCTGGAGCTCAGATGCCCGGGGATAGCGGTCAGCCTTTACAGCACCTCGTGCTCTTTCTTGGCCGGCTTTGGCCCGTGGTAAACAACCTCACCCATAGAGCTTCCTTCTAGGGTCCTCTTCATGGTGTTTTAGGAGGTTTTAGCAACGTTTTTCAAAGCTTAAGGGAGAGGGTTTGTGTGAAGAACGAATTTAGAACACCCTCATGTTTAAAGAGCTTAATTTGTGGCCTAATACCACTAGGGTTAAGGTAGGATAGCTCAAAATCGGGTTAGGATAGGCCTTGGCATGGATTGGGCACCTTTACCCTTGGGTTGGGACTCTCCAAGAGAGTCCCGTTCGAAGCTATCACAGTTTCCATTCACGCGGTCTATCGAGCGACCGCGAGGACCTAAACACGGTCTAACACAGAACCGTTTACGTGACTTCTACACACTTTGCCTCCCAGTAGCCTAGATGGTTTATGAGAGGCCATCTGCAAAGTTCAAACGATCAATATGGGATCGTTTTCCAGAATCCACAGTCCAATGACAACCGTCTATGTCCTTCTTTGGAGCCTTGGCCAAACAAGCATCCGCGGCCCACCATAGGACCGTCTGAACACTGGCGCAGTCGTCTGGCCGACCGTTTATATACTCGAAGCCTCAATTTTTTTCCTTCTTGCACTAATTCCACTCAAAGCATTTTTGTCTCTCTCCCTCACTATCTCGTGCCAGGTTAGGAGTCGTTGTTAGGTCGTTAGCGTCGAGCATTCGCACACATTCATTTGCAAAACCAAAACAAAAAAACTCATCATATCATAAGCATATCATAACATCCACATGTACATAAGTCACATCTAAAGGTACATCAGGCCGGTCCCTCTCCCTGGCCCCCACTCTCACCCGAGCCCTCGCGCCTCTTCGATGGCGGGGGCATCGCTGACCTCGCCTCCTCTCAGGGCCGTCGGCGCCGCTCCTCCTCCTCGTTCCTCCGGCGACCGGAGGAGCCCGTAAAGTAACTCCTATAGGATCCATGCGCATCGTGTGTGTCGCTCGAAGCTCCGCTGCACTCGAATCTCCGGCTCATCCTCTTGTAGGTCTCCACCGCGCCCTCTAGCTTCGCCACCTGCAGCCCCAGCCCGGAGTTGCTCCAGCTTCACGCAGAGGAGCGCCACCTTGATCGCATCCTCCGGATGGCTCCGCTCCATCTCCTCCCAGAGACGGGCAACCTCATCTCGCGTCGCTATACAGCTCTGCTCCATCTCCTCCCGAAGCTAGGTCAGCTCAGTCGTCTGCATGTACACACATCATGGTTAGCTAATTGCATTTCATAATCAGAATCAACTGGGAAAGCGTAGTGTTTACTTACCCTCTCGGAGAGTGCCGCCTCGGCCTCCTCGGCCCGTGTCACCGTCCTCGCAAACTCGGCATCCCGCTCGGCACGGTCCGCGGACGGCTGGGAGGAGGAAGAAGGTGCGTCAGCTCCCTGACATCGGGTCCCCTCGGCTCGCTGCATTTTGAACTCCAGGTTAGTCAATATCATAAGCATATGCATAACTAAGTCTAGGGTTCAGTGAAACTCACCAGGAGGTCCAGTGCCTGTCGGAGCTCGTCCCGCTGTTGGACGGTGGAGTGGAGGAGGCCCTGGAGCTCGGCAATCCGCCCCTGGGGATCGAGCTACATGTAGAAGTCTAGTGTCAGTGCATCATAATCATAAAGTATAATAGAAAGCATGGGGTTGGAGTCGTACCGGTCGTCGGGTGCCACGGAAGACCTAGTCTCCGTAGCTCCTGGCGTAAGCTATGAGGTACGCCTCGTCGCTCTCGACACGGGCGCGTACCACTCGCCCAAGCCCTGTCCAGTCGCGGATCTGCTCCGCTGCCCTGGTGATCCGGTCTGTCTCCGTCGCCAGGCCTCGGGTGTGGCGTCCCATGCGCTCCTCCAGCTTCTCGGGCGTTGGGAAGTTGACCTCTTCCTGGTGGACGCCGAGGGTCCTCATCACCAGGCAGTAGTAGAGTGGCTCCACCACATTCATGCAATGGAGCCAGATGTCACGTCCGGCGTAGGCCAGGGCAGCCACCACCCATGGCTGGCCCTCGTGCCCCTCTCCCTGGTACGGCGTCTACCGGACCTGCAAAAAGAGCGATTGCAACAGCATAATAAGCATATAGTTGCATTTACAAAGCTTAAGTTCAAGATCTTACCGAAGCGTAGGGTAGGGTTTCGAGATCATCCTGGATCGCCCGGACATGGCGACGTAGGGAGCCGACCTCCCGTGGTGCCGTCCACCGTCTCACGATGGGCAACCGGTCTGGGTGCGTCTCCTCTCCTCTCCCCAGCCCGGGGAGGTGCACATAAGCCCACACCTGCATTGCATAGAATGTTAGCACATAAGCATTTAGAGAATTCATATAGCAATTGCATAATCATTTTAGGAATCGAGTCGTACCTAGAGTAGGGGTGAGAACCCGTCGAGCATCGTGCGTCGGCTCGTCGAGCTGAGGGTGTCGAAGAGGAACGCAAGGACCGCCGCTCCCCACGCGTACTCCCCAATGTGGTCCACCTCCTCGAGCAGTGGCAGCTGACCACGTCCCCTTGAGTGGTGAAGAGCAGCCTCCCGAAGAAGAGCATCAGGAACCTCCTCAGCACCACATCTGCCTCCGGTCCCGCTGCGGCTGCCACCCGCGATCGTGCTCGGTCCACGAGCCGTGTCAGGTGCTACTCTGGCAACTCCCCGGTAGCGATCCCGGCTCCTCGTAGGCCGAGACTCTCCTGCAGCCTCACCCTCGGCAGCGTCGTCGACTGACGCTTGGGTCGCAGCAACTCCAAGCCCAGCAGCCTCTGGGCCAGCTCCCGGTAGTCGGGGAAGGTCCTCCCGCTAACCGTTGCCCCGTGCACGCGTAGGCCAGTGATGCGCGCGACGTCCTCTAACGTTGGGACCTTGTGGCCCCAAGGAAAGAGGAACGTTCGGCTCACCGGATCCCACCGGTCGTGCAGGGCGTAGAGGAGTGCCATGTCTAGCCGAGTCACCTCCACGGCGAGGAACTCGCCGAACCCCATGGCTGCCAGGCGCTCTTGCTGGAAGTCCGGCAGTGCAAGATACACTGCTCGGACCTGGAGCCATGAGATCCGGGTCCTTCGCTTTCCCTGCATGCATTCAAACGATTTGCATTAGTCATACATAATAAATCATGCATCTAAGAAAAATTATTGTTTGTCAGGGTAACGGTCTCCACTGGACCGTTTATATCACAACCACGGTTGGTTTCTGACCATTTTCATTCCTAAAAATTTCCATTATCCGCACGATCATCCATTGACCATTTTGCCTAGAGGACGGTCTGTTGAGGACCGCTCCTTTCTCTAGACGGCCCGATGTGGACCGTGTGTCCATCATCTGTCTATCCACAGAACGGCACTTCCCTGACCGTTTAGTACCCGACAGTCCCCATCCGACCGTTTGTCCTTCCCCTCAAACCCTCGTGGTTTTGAAGTCTTCACGGTCAATCTAGTGGCCATTTGTCTATTGGACGGTCTGGTGTAGACCGTGTTGTTTTCAACGGTTCAATTTCTGGACGGTCCGTGGAGGATCGCCTAACATCCACACGGTCTGCCTCAGACCGTGTTTGTTCCCCAATTCCCTGCCTGTTCAACTTCCCTTGGAACGGCTACCCATGGACCGTTCTAGGCCCAAACGGTACTATGTGAACTGTGTAGTGTTGTTAGGCAGTCACTGTAAGACCGTGTTTAAACCGCCATGCCCAACGGTGTTCAAACCTGTCCCCACCGACGGTGGCGGTCGGGGTGGCCTCCCAACCGAGCTTAAAGGGCCCTATGCCCCGTCCTAACCCACCTAGGCTAACATGCATCAGCTAGAATGAGAAATGGGGGGGGGGGGTTGTCGTAGCCTACCTCGGAGGGACGAGGGTCCTTGGCCGGTCTCTCGACCGTGGTTGCCGGGGCTTCCTCTTTCGGTGGTGCTCCGGTCCCCTCTGGCACCACAGCAAGTGTGGGAGGGATCCTCTCGACCGTGGGTGGCGGCGCTTCTCCTTCGGCTGTGGACGATGGCGTTGGAGCCTCCTCCTCGGGGATCGTCGCCGATGGCGGTGGTGCGGTACTCTCCCTAGCCATTCGTCATGCGAGTCGCTTTAGAACCTGCCTCTTGAAACGCATGAAGGGGCTAAAAGGGTGGGAGAGAATAGAGAAAGGGTGGAGGGGAGAGTGAAGAAAATGGGAGATGTGGGGGTGGCCTCCGTCAGTTACGGTGAGAGGGGAGAGTGGAAGAGAGGAAGTGAGGAAGAAGGTGATGAAGGCGTCGGTTTATTTTTTTTGAAACCAATAGTGGGTATGCGGTCTATCGATAGACCGTTTGTATCATGGACGATCTCAGATTAGACCATTCATTAGTAAACGTCTCAGCTCCCATTTAAACGGTCATCCTTTGACCGTTCATTTTACAGAGCGGTCTGTCACTAGGCCGTGCTAAGGCCACGATCAGAGTCAAACTAGCATTACCCTCACAGCTCTATCTGGATTGTTTATATTTTTTGGTGGTCTGGGGTTAGACCGTGTATGTGCTGAAAATGATAAATGATGCTTTTATTGCTGCATTATATGCCTCGTTGATAATCTTTTGGCTCAATTAACATATTTCATGATATATATATCAATTGCAAATCCTGTTCATGATTCCCTTGCAGCCTCACTTTGCCTTGCCTTCCACTGCCGTCAGGTGAGTCAGGTAAGTATGTCGGTCCCTTTATGCCTTAATGCATTACTATATGGTATCTATGCAATATTATCTTGAGAACCAGCTGGTCATTCACGTGTCTCAGGATCTGATGTTCCCCTATAACAAAAATGATGATGATCTAGGTTCACGTGTTTAATCATCGGATAGGCCGGTAGGTTGAGGAAATTGGGGGACGACGGTTCTATCTTGCACGCCGTGGTTGCAGATAGTATCCTGACCCTGATTGTTCCAGTCTAGCAATATTATTCTCGAGTATTTTCTATTTTATGGCTTTCTTTGCATTCGCTTTGATGATTTCTTTTATTTTAGCCCGGCATGCATCATGTGCATCTTTTGAGTATTCACGACCCATGGTCTGTCTGAAAGTGTCTCATTAAGTGATGGATGATTGTGCGTTCATGGTTTTGGTAAGAGAAGCTTTTCCACTCAGAATTGGAAGGTTTTCTCTGGTCTGTTCACCTGGTTTGATTGATTAAGAGTCCCCATCTGGAGGTTTTAGCCTGCTTTTTTACTTTTCGTTGATGCTTTTTCCCTCATTGGTTGTGGATTGTGTCCCCTGATGAGGTTGCTCGTTTCTTCTCCTTTTATTTAGATAGTTTCTCCAGACTGGTGTCATTTTAGTCCGATCGTTCCTTGTGTTTGGTTCGGAGTTTTTTCGGAAGATTCCTATCGCTCATTGGCGAGGAAACGGGTGTCTTTTACCTTAACGCCCGCTTTTCAGTCCGCTCCGCTTCATTTTCGCTTCATCTCCATGTTCCATTTTCGCTTTCGCTTCACCTCCGCTCACTCCCCTGCAAAGAGGACGTTATGGAGGGGCATCTGTTGACACCTATTTTTTACCTATGAGTTGAATTATTCTTCTTACCTTTATTTTTGATGCCTCAAAGTTGTCCATTACTCATTGGGCCATTTTTAGGCATGTCTTTGGGCTTATTTTGTGGTTACTTCCTCCCTGGTTAGGTTTGCTCTCGAATTCGGGCTTAGTGGGCCTTGATTTCATTTTTATCCTTGGGGTAAGTAGGCTTGCTCATCCCGTTTATTAATTTCCACTGCCCAGACTAAAGGTGGTTTAGAGATAGACCGTTTGATAAATTAGGCGGTCTATTGGAAGACCGTTTGGCTGAACTGGCACCGACCTTGTCCTCACTAGCATCAACCTCATCTTTTTTGGCGTCGACCCTCATTTTATTAAGCGGTTTAACGATAGACCGTCCCGTGAATAGGCGGTCCATTGAAAGACCGTTTGGACGTGGCCTTTGGATGAATAGCCATATTTATCTTTCTTTAGTCATTTTCCACCGACACTCTTATAGACGGTCTTACCTTAGACCGTTTGTAATGGTCAGGCGGTTCATCATTGGACCGTTTATTGGCCAGAGTCCTAAACGAGATGATTTTTCAGATAATTATCTATTTTATCCCGTGTTTATTGATTTATCACCGACATCTTGTATGCGGTCTATCAATGGGCCGTGTGGATTTTGGGGTGGTCTATCTATGGACCGTTCTTAGAGTCCTACGTTGAGTCAGCCGGTCTGTTCCTTGGGATAAATGGTTTATTTATCTTATTTTCTATTTACCATCGACACCTATAGGCGGTCTAGAAGTAGACCGTGTATATGGTTGGGCGGCCCATCGAGCGACCGCTTATACGGTCGAGATCCTTGGGTTGGTTGGTTTTTCTCTCTCCATCCGTGGTCAAATGAGTTGCTTCGTCCTCGATTTTCTCTGCGGATTCTCAACCAAATTCAATTTCGTTTGATCCTAGTGAAAGCTGGGAGTATTATCTTCGATTTATCCTTCAGAATCTTGGCCTAATTATTGCTAAAAAATCCTCAATTTCGGGTGGACTTTCAGGGGTCTATAAATAATACCCTTAGTCTAAGTTTGAAAAGGGGGAGATCTGGCGTTCGTGACGAAGTGCTACCGAGTTTTCTAGCGAACTATAGCCAGGGAGGGAGGCTCTACGTCCATTTAAGCCTCCGGTTCAGGGAGTAGTGTTTATTTGGTGTTTTGGTCTAAGCGTCTAAGTCATTCTTTCACTCATTGCATGCTCATTTTCCTTCCCTTTTCATCCACATTTTTTTCACTGGCATCTCCATTCTATCACCCCTCCTATCGCTTTTCACGCCCCATAGGGGTTAAAAAACCCAACCCCCAGGTGTCCCCCATTCCATTTGTGATGTTAATCCTTCATCTCTTTCTATAGTTATTGCACGTTCCAGGGCTAATTTGGGTCGCATTGTCTTGTTATTTGCTTTATTTTGCAGGTCAATAGAAGCTAAGCACGAGACCCATCCCCTCTGGCCGGCCAGAAGGGGTGGAGGAAGACATTCCACATCTCGGGGTCTGGACGGTTTACGCTGCATTCGCCCGCTTGAAGACGTGCGCGGTCTCCAAAGGACCGTTCATCTCTCTCATGCCGCCTGTCACAGACCGTGTAAGCGCCGGCTCGTTCTACGTCTCGCTTCGATTTCCAGCGCTATAAGCGGCCTTTCGATCGACCGTGTACCTGCTTGGGCGGTCCATTATAGGCCGTGTTCATCCTGACAGCGCTACGCTTTGGCGAGTGTCCTCATTTTCTCCCCTTTCCAAGGTACGTAGTGCTATTAGTTTGCATTTCGTATCTTGGTTGCGATCACGATCTATCTACACGCTTTTCCCACCCTTTTAGCATTTTATTTTCATATGGTGATTTAGAAAGAAAGGGAAAGATAAAAGGGGGGGATATATCTACAGTGGCGTCTTTTCGAGGTAAGCCTTGGAAGTGCTGTCTTGGTGAAGCCTTTATCCTGTGTCTGCTTAAGTGTAGACAATGTTAGTTCTGAGCCTGATCTGCTCCTTGTTTGACGGTTGCTTGGCGTTGGACCCAGATTTTATGTTTGGTAGCCGTTGTGCACCGTGTTTGATATGCCGTGTCTGGCGACTATTGTGCTGTGAAGGTTCAGTAATTGTTCTAGGATGTGAGGATAAGCTGAGACAAGTGTTCTTTGTGCTTTGTGCTGAAGCTGGTGCTCTTCCTGGTTTGCACTTTGGCGACTTGTGATCGGCTGTTAGCAGGATCGGTACTCTAGGCGTGGTATATTAAAGTTTACGAATTGCGATGGCGCCGAGTGCGTGCTGAGATGCGGATGTCGAGTTATCCTTGATGCCTGTGTGCGTTGTGTTGAGCCTGCAGTGGAAGCGTGTGGGCTTATAACCCATGGTTCAGGATCGTAAAGTTGGAAGATTCTGAACGGTTGAGAGGTTTGCTTTCCTCGGTGTGACTTCATCTTGGCTATGTGTGCCTTGATGCTGTTGGTTGTTGTGCCATTGTTTGGAGATATTATGGTTGTTGGCACTGGCCTGTGAGAGGATTGGGGAATCTGTCGGCATGTTTGCTGGTTGAGTACCCTTTCCTTCCTCTGTAACTTTTTCTTGTATGTTGTGCTCTCGGGACGTGATCGTGGTCTTCGAGATGCGTTCTCTGAGATTACTATTGTTGCTATCGTTGTGGGTCCTTGTTGGTGAGCTGTTCGCAGCATGGCTTGTACGTGTGAGCCATGTGTTCAGCTGTAATTGTGCCTTGATGTGACCCAGTTTGCAGTTGTGTCCCGTGGTTCTGTGTTGAGTACGGTACCAGGTTTTTGCAAGTGCTATTGTTGTTGTTGTTGTTCGTTGGTGGTTGTGTTTAGCTTGGGAGGAGTTCGCTGTGAGACTGATTTGGCGTTATGTGGACTGAGGTCTTGTTAGTTGGTTTTACTGTACTCTTATGTCGTGGTGGAGTTAGCATGCGACTCGAATCAGATGTAATGTCTGAGTGAGGACTGACTTGATTATGCTCGTGGTCCAGTGCTGTCGTTGGCGTTCTGTGTGCTAGTTTCGTTGTTATTCTTGGCATGGAAGCTGATGTTGTGGAGCTGTCAGCTGAGAGGACTATGTTTCCTTGTTTAAGCTGATGCTTGTTGTGTCTGCCGTGTGTCTTATCGGTAGCTATTTCCGTGGCAAGGGTCGTGTTTCCTTTCCCTGTGAGACGGAAGCGACGTTACCTTGTTTCGGAGGTGTCGGACTTGTGTTCACTTGGGTGCCGTCCTTGTTCTTTGGATCGATTTGCCTTGAGATCCATAGCGTGTGCCTGTGATTGTGGTCTGGCAGTGTTCCTCTGAGTTGTATTTTTCGGGAATCGTGTTATCGTGTTTTATGTTTTGAGCTTTGGCTGATGCTTGGAGAGCGTAGCCAGTGTTTGAGTTTGTTATTCCCTTGTTCCCTTGTTCGCTCCTTGAATTTCGAGGATGAAATTCCTGTAATGGGGGAGGACTGTAATATCTTGGGTCTTTCGGATCTTTATCGGAGAGCTTTCGGATCGCTTTTGTGGGTCCTGAGTTGCCTTTTACGATCCACGCGGGTTTTTCTCTCGTACAAGTTACGGAACCCAGTGGTGTGTTTATTGTTGAATTCATCGACTCGAGGACGCTACTGTTGCGTTGTGCTCCTTCCGAGGATGGTTTACACTATTTTTCCGTATTTTTTTGAATTAGTTCATTTTCGGACCAAAAATCAGATTCTATGGAAACTGTAAAATTTCCTAATTTCTTTTCTATTTCTTCTTTTCTCTCCTTCCTCTCTCCTCACCGTCGCACACTTTCCTCTCTCCTCTTTCCCCCTCTGCTCCGGCTGTAGACGGAGGAGGCCCCGGGGATGCTGTGGAGATGCCGTGGAGTTGACCTGGAGCGTGCTGGTGTGAAGGATGGAGCGTGGCGTTGGCGCGATCCCTCGGTGGATTCAAAGCCGACGTGACGGGTTTGTTTGATGGTTTTCGGTGCGGTTTAGTCGTTTCGGCGCGCTAGAACTTCGGTGGAGGTAGGGATATGGATGCCCTGCTCCTGTTCTGCGTTCCCCCCTGATTTCGAGCTAAAAGGTGCGAGAACGAGCGGGTTCTGCATTGTTTTGGGTGAAGCATGCTTTGTGGGGTGTGAGACGTGTTCGTCTTTCTCGACGACGGTTTCTAGCCTAATTAGTGTTATTTGAATCCCTGGCATGTCTGCATTCCATTCCTGCTAGTTTCATTGCGATTGGTTGTCATTTGGGACCGGTATGAGTCCGGGAACCCATGTGACTCATTTTGGGTTGATTCGGTAGAATCGCTCGTTTCGTATATTTTTGATGTTGTTTGGATCCCTTCCAGTCTGTGGAAGGCTTGTATCATGCTTAGGGTTGTTTCCCCATCGTTTAGACGCGATTGGGGCATGGAAAGGCTGGGATCGGCCATTCCTCTATTTTGCTCGCCGTGACGCCCTAGCGGTTGTACCAGTGAACGTTTGGGTGCCTCTAGCGGTCCAGTGGCGACCGTTTGGAGCTATGTCGGTTCTATGTCGGCTCAGGCCTAAGCGGTCATTTGATAGACTGTTTAGGGTTGCTTGCGGTCCATCGTTAGACCGCTAAGCTTAGTCCAGCGGTCCATTGTTAGACCGCTAGGAATTGTGTGTTAGTCGGTTTGGCCAAGCGGTCACGCAATAGACCGCAAGGCTGGTCTTGGCGGTCCATTGCTAGACCGCTAAGTGCCGTTTATGTCGGTTCGAGGGTTTTTAAGTCGGTTGGGCTAGCGGTCCTAGCCCTGACCGTTTAGTGTCCTTGGCGGCCCTTTAGGTGACCGCTAAGCTTTGTTTGACCGGTTAAGTCGGTTTCACTGTAGGGAGTTTGACTGGGTCTAGCGGCCACGAGGATGACCGCTATGGTCATCTGGCGGCCCTACGACAGACCGCATGCCCCTATGCTTTCTATTTTCCATTGTTTTGGCCTCCAATTGTCTTGCATTAACCTTGTGGTTTGCCCGTTGTCCCATGGATGTCTTGGACGTCCTATGAGGGCAGTGTCCATGTTGTGAGGTGGCCGGGGAGTGCCATTATATCGAGCTATGTTCCGTGATGCTTCAGAGTCATGATTGGTTTTTGGTCGACTCGGTGTGATCCAGTGGTTGACATGGGAACTTGTGAATGTCTCGGTGATCCCGGTGTGGAGCGAGACATGGTTTTGGACGCCGTGAGGTGTTGTCTTATCTCGGTTTGCGTGTCCATATGTTTTGAGGGTCTTGGTGATCCCTCAGGTCTCCGTGATTCGTGTTATGCGAATGTGTGGATCCGGCTGTCCTGTGTCGTTTCCTTTATCAGTGTTTTACCGTGATTGGCTTAGGGATTAAGCTGATTGGCGGCATGCTACCGCTTTTGTGCGACGATCTTGACCCCGAGTCTTGTGACTCAAGGATCGTTGCGTTAGTAGGTCTAGTTGTCTGTCCTGAGTCTGGTGGCAGTCTAGTGTGCTATCTTGTGTCTTGTGCTTGGTGCTTCGTAGTACGTGTGACAGTGCATGCTTAGCCTGCCTGTACTTCAGCACTGGTGTTTTGGAGTCTCTGTGTAGCTAGTGAGCCTCCACTAGTCGTAGCCTGACGACACGTTCCTGTGTGTCGGCCCACCTAGGAGTGGTGGTGGGGCGAGTTTCCTATATACGGTTTGTAGGCTAGTTTCCGTGGACTCCCTTGCCTTGCGGTAGCGTCCTGCTGGGGGAGAAAACTAGCTAGAGGCCTGGCTTAAGGCATTGAGTTTGTGTTGTGCACATGTGATCAGGGGCGTTTAGACGAGCGCCGACGGGCGTGACCCTGACTAGTCACTCGTTGCTGAGGTGCTGTTGCTCCTCGTTACTGTAGTTCTGTTGTTCCTTGTACTTGGTACTGTTGTTCCTTGTACCTGGTTCTGTGTGTATCTCAGTTATCGCCGTTCCCGGTGTGTACGAGATACCTGAGGCGCAGTGTAAGACGTCAGTGGACGCATCTGGTTGTTCTTCTAGTGAGGAGGTGCTTCTGTCACTTGACACATAACTCTCGTGACGCGTGTTTTCGTCATTGGCTTTCGAGTAGCCTGTGTGTGACTTTACTCGAGGTCTAGTCTTGTGTAGCGTACACGACGGTGAGTTCGTGTATGTTCGTTTTGACTGTATAGGTCATTAGTAGCCTTTTACCTATTTTGGTAGACTTTTCACGATAGGGTTTCATGATTTGACGGTGGATCGGTAACGCCTGACTTTGTGAGATCGGTGTTCACCTTTCTGTTGTCGTTTGGAGTAGCTTAGAGAGCCGTGGTTCGATCGGCTGCCGTGTTTCTGGTTAGTACGGCTTTACTCTTTCCTTTAGTTGTTCTTACTCCTACTTTTTACAACTTTACTGTTGTAGTTAGTACTGCTGTTACTTTTATTCTTCCCGCTTTACTGTTTAGCACTGTTTAGCGTGTTACTGCGTTGTTTCCAGTGGGGATCCGCGTGATGCCTACTGAGGTAGTGACACGAGGCTCACCCCTGCTTTTCAGGTGTGGTCGTTCTTCTTCCTCGTGGTTCGTGGCGCGGTGCGTCAGTTCATAGTTGCCAGCGTTGCCAGCGTTACCTGCGTCGGGCTTCCCCCGACTTCAGTGTACGTTCTCTTTCCTGTAGGACTGTACTTGTCTTTAATTTGGACTGGACTCTGTTAATTTAAATTGTTAATTAAAAATATAATTTTATTTCTGCTATTTTAGCAAACATGATCATTGAAATATTAATTGTTTATTGCTTTATCTGGGACTTCAATGTACCACACACACTCCTTTTATCCCTTCGGAGCTTTACCGCTCTTGGGAGGCCTCGCAGGATCCAAGTGTTATCGGGTTTACTCGATATCCAGACCTTGGGTCGTCACACGCCTTGCCACCTCGCCCACGCCGTCCTTCATAGGCCACCCGGAGAAGGGAGGGAGAGAAGGAGAGAAACAAGAGGAGAGAGGGAGAGAGTGTGAGAATGAGGGTAAGAGGGGGTGGTTGAGGGTTTATATATAAAATAATTTGGGATTTAAAATTTTAGAAAATAAAAAATAGTAAAAAATCACCCCCACGATCCTCATAAAACGCACAATCCGCATGTCACGTCCCGGAGCTCGAAAACACTATAGTTCACCCTACATAGGGGTCCGAAGGCCCGATAGCCAAAAATCTGATTTAATTACAAAACACGATCCGGGACCCACAGAAATGCTCCGAGACCCATGGATTCCTGATCCAAAAATCCGGAGCGTTCCACCCACTAAGCGTTAGTTCACATAGTCTTTTTTATGTTTTTCCGACAATTCTGACGAAAATGAATCTCAATCGGACGGGCTGGGACTGGAGTGAATTAAGAGCGACGTCGTAGAGGAATTATTGTCCTTCGAGTCTAATAAGTTGGAGTTGTCAAATTGTAGTTGTCATGAGTTTTAGTTGTCAAGTTGTAATGGAAAGTTGAAATATTGTGTTTTAGTCTTGGTTCGATGTGACCTTGATACTTTTGAAATATTAATAAAAGTTTCATTTGGAATGTCATCTGTGTTCAAGTATTTGTCTCTTGAAAATTTTTTATTATTACTCTGATTGAATGATTATGACTGTCACGCTCCGAGATTCTCCATCGGGACATGATAGATTTTTTTTTTTTATAAATATAGAAAGATAGGCCCTAACCTCACGTACCCATCCGAACAACCTAATCTATGATTAGACGGCTCAAAAAATTCAAAAAAAATAAAAAATAGACAATTTGATCTTTGTTTTTTAATTTTTTTGTCCGTTCATTTGTTCTTCTTTTATGTCCACTAGAGATTTAGAAAGGACTCAAGTCTCTATCTCATTCTTAATTTTGGTAGATTATTTATATGGGTGACCGATAAGGATCATTTGATCAAGATATTTGAATTAACTCATTTGTAAAGTACTATTTACGGGGCTGGTTAACTATCTATGGTATATTACATATTTGAAAGATTTTGTAAAGATTCTCTAAAATATTTATATATTATTAATCATGTGAATGAAAAGATGAATAATTAGGTTACAGGGTACGAAAACATCTATTTCCTTATACTTATCCTAAATAAAAAGGACAAAGATAATATCATCATCTTTATCTTTCAATTAACTTGTAGTCTCGTATGTTCCGTGAGCTCTGGATAAAGACGGGTGCCTCGAATTATCCTTTTACCATTTATACCTCTACAGTGGCTGATCTAGGTACATTGTGTTAGGGACCAATACAAGTTGGCCTGACTCAGGGCGACTAGATCAGGTCACATGTTTGAGATATTTTATTAACTTTTTATAAAATTAAAACTTCCTCTAATGTTTGAATTGTTTACCCTGTATTTTAAGTTATAAAATTATCATTTCATCGATCTAAAATATGTATATATTATATAATCTATTTTCAATTTTAATTAATTTTTAAATATTATATCACTATTAGATAATAGATAAATGAATAAACTTGACAATAGAATCTAATATTCTTCATCTATGAAATATAAGATCTATAACTATTTTTATATCATTATATGATTATTATATTTTATTTTATTTTTATAAAAATTAAATTGCTTTTAGATATTATATTACTCTTTAAATAATTTATAACAACTTATACAAATTTAAACGGATCACGTATCAGGTTCGTCCAGATGCGATCCAAGCCGCTCGACTCGGATCGACTAGATGAACCATGATATACATGAGCCTTGTTTAGTCCAAACGCAATTCCATTCACAAGCTACGATCAAAATTAAGATAAATAAATATTATTTAGTCTCGCTTGAATTTGGATGCTAAACAAACAAGTAGACCAAATCCTTTTCAACTACTTATCTATTTATCTTAAAATTTATTAAATATAATATGTGCTTGTCTACTCATTTCGTGTCCGAATCTACACATTTAACTATGTGGGGATTAGACAAGAAGAAGAGAAATTTGAAAGGATTCTTCTTCTAACATGCTTCACTTTTGACGCATCTTCTTCTTCTCGTCGGAGGTCATGACATGTGCGTCTAGCTCCGCTTTGTTTGGGGTTTAACACAGGAATAACCCGAAAAGCACGAGTACTTAACCTGTTTTGATTTGGCGGAGGCAAAAACGTGTAATCCGCTTAACACTTACTTAAGTCGGGTTAAGTGGGCTTAACATATCCCACCTCCCGAGCTGGGATACTTGATCCCGTCGTTCCAATTAATCCATTTTGCCCCACTTTACGTCCCACCCACCCACCTGCATCTGTCGCATCCGCTGCAGGCGGCAGCCTTCGTCTTCCTCGAGGTCGGCTTCATCTTCCTCACGCTGTGCATCTTCTTCTCGCAAAACCCTCCATCCCTCGTCTGCGACGACAGGTCGGCCCCTCACTCTTGCAAAACCCTCCTCCTCCTCTTGCAAAACCCTCCTTCCTTCATTGAATCGAGTCTTCGTCTATCTCGCGAAACCGTCGTTCCGTTCCAAAACCCTCTTGCAAAACCCTCTCATGACCCTCCTTTCTGTCACTAACGTACAGTCCCTGCACTGTATTTCGGCGAATATCATGTCCCTCACCATCTCCTCTCTGTCAGAAGCATCGTTCGACCGCACATGAGGCCCTAGGTGCGGCAGTTGCAGGTGATTTTGCAGTGTTCCATCTCTTCCAGCCCACAGGCTTCACACCTTTCTTGTGACTCTACAGTAGGACGAAGCCCTCTTTAAAACGTCCCCTTTTTCCTTCCATTGTCCACACCGTGGACGGAGCTCACGCAGACGATCCGGTGGGGGGCATCCTATTCCTTCTACATAGCCGGCGGTGGCCAGGTAGGTGTATGGCCAACCCATATGTATGTGAAGGTAGCACGAAGGATTATTACTATGTTCCTCCTACTTTCCATGGATATGTGATTTTCCTGTCATTTGCAGAAATGATGATGTTCATCGTATGAAATTCTTGTGTGCGTGGAAATCATTTTCAGAAATTTGCAATATAAGGGAATATGAGTTTTCTCATAAGTATAGGCTACTTTGTTTTTTCCGTTGATGTCTTAATCCATCTTCATAATGTTCTATCTGCCGTTCATTTTTTTCCCTTTTCGCGTTGTGAATGGCTGTAGTTTGATTGTTCTGGGATCATCGATGCCTGCTTCACCTTCCCTACCATCTTGTTGTGACATATAGTGCTTCAGTCACCATACATATAATGAGTAGTATTTTGAGAAAAAAAGAAAAGTATAAGGGTACCCCATCTCCAAATAAGTGAAGCACCATGTTATTTTGTATGAAAGGTATTATCTGTCTGCATTGTTTGAAATGTATTATATAAGCCAAAATATTATATCAGACTGTTGATTTACATTGTATATTTGCAATACATCAATGGATATGCAGGTTTCCTGTCATGGGAGTAATGTAATTTTTATTTCCGTTGATGAGTTTCTAGATCTGTATAATGTTCTTCTTGTTTAGTTTGTCATTTTAATTTCCCCTTGTGAATGGCTATAATCTGATTTTCCTGTCTATTTTGTTGCCATTATTTGAAATATATAATATATTTCTTTTCTATACAGACTGTCTATTCACTAACTCTGAAAATTTGCAATATATCAAACTCTGTGTAGGTTTCTTTATTCAATTGTTTTTATGGTATGCAGGTGGGGCATGTTAGAAAATTTTCTAGAGTATGTTATCTTACATTTTCTGGTATGCACATGAATTGCATCTGTTTGCAATATATCATATATGCACAACTATTTCATTTGTCTGTGCAGTAAGGATGTGGTGCGGACACCCGAGCGCATGCGAGACACGAGCCGGCGAGCCACCGGTACCGCACGAGGAGCACGACTCGAGCCGCCTCAGCATCCCTAGGGCTCGGAGACAGTCTGGAGGTTCCCCACTGAGTCATAGCATTTATCAAATTTTTGGGGATTTTTATTTGTGTGTAATGTATTTTATTTTCTTTCGTCAGTGTGTAATTTAGATAGTTCGAGGGGCTTATTTGCAAAGTGGGACCCCTAGACCCCACGGGACCCCCAGGGCCCCTCCCATTGATCCACCTCAGCCTTAGGGTCCCAAGTGGGGTTAGTCAACATGTCAAATGGAGGCTTCTAGATGGGTGGGCCAAGTGGGGGACAAGGGACTTGGAAAGTCCACATTTGGCCACCCACCCCCACCTACCAAGTCCACCTTCCACTCCTTGGTCCAAGGGCCGCCCCCCCCTTAAATTTTTTAATGTATTTTGTGTGTGTGTGTCACACTCCATCCAGGCCACCCATTCCCATCCCCTAGATCCAACGGTGGACATTGGATGTGAGATGTAACACATAAATACTTGTAATTTCCCATTTTCTAGAATTAATGCCATTTGATTCAAACAAATTCAAGAGCAAGGGCTGGTGCGCCCCCCTCCTCTCTCCTCCCTCTCCCCCTTGAAGCTGTGAAGGTTTCCATTCTGAGGTGTGACGCCTCGTGTATCGGTTCTGACGATCGCCGCCGCCGCCACGAGCCGCCACCGCACCGCCATCGCCATCAACGGAGTTCTGCCCGCGCAGTATCACAGAAGCTTCCACGAATTTATTGTCTCCGCCACGAGCTCAGATAGATCTGGGAATTTTAGTGGATGTTCCAGAGGTGTCAAGGACATCCCACAAATTTTGGTTTGTCATTCAGATCTCGTTTCATATTTTTTGATTTTCGTCCACTCTTCCATTTTGGTTCTGCCAAAGTTCTGTCCAGATTCATCCCCGCCCTGAGTTGCATGTCTTAGGTCCACTTTTTGATTTATGTTGGTTCGCCCATTTTTATTGGGGATTCCACCCATCCATCCCTTCATCCAAAATTTTTATCAATTTTTGATTCGCCCACCTCATATTTTCTAAAAATCGTTTTCAGACCCATCTACAGTTCTGTCCACCTGTTCCCAGATCCGACCACCAGTCACCCCAAAAATCGTAGTAAATCACCACCACCTCCAAATCAAATTCCAAAAATAGTCACAGTTCTGTGGTTTGATACCCTACAACTTTGAAGAAGAGCTCAAGAGCTGAATCGGAGGTTTACTAGGCGGTCAACGGTGGTTCTCAGACAAGTGCCCTGTAGATCTGAGATTTCAGTTACTGTACAACATGGGCTTGTAAATTCAATAACGTTCTAATCCGACCAGATACAGCAGACCTCTCTAGGTCTAGATCGAAGCATTTGAAGAGAGCTTTCCAACGATAGCTCATGCGTCCCGATCCGACGTCGGGATTGCTCGCAGCGGCCGTTTTCACCGGAGCGCGCGCCGGAAGACAGTAACCAAAATCCGTGGACAGCTAGTTCATCAATTGGGAATCGGGGCCGATCGACCCCCGATCGGTGTTCCCGGCCGACCGCCGTCCTTGGAGGCGCGCCACCAGGGGTCCCCATCACAGTGGGTCCCACCCCCACAGATCCGGAGGACAGCGCCGTCCGTGGGCCCCGCGGGCCCGTAGAAGCCGCCGTTCGGAAAGTACGAAAACGCGGAGTTCGGCACCGCCGGGCGACATCAAGATGGTGCCCGTCAACCCGAGTTGCGTGATTCCCAGACCCCACATGTGACCTTTTACCTCCCTGCGTGGAGTGGGTCGACTTAGTGTATTGCTGTAATCATTGTTAACCGGGAGTCCGTAATTCGGCCGGGGTTGTCTTCGCCACGCCGGGTGCGTGGAGGTAAAGGTCTCAACTTCTCGGCATTCGCTTGCTAGTCTAGTATATGGTCTTTTGCTGCTGCCGAGAGCGATAGGTACTAGCCCGTGTGTCCATGTCACCGCTGTGAGAGTGAGAGTGACCCGTCCCGCGACTCGATCCGAGTCCGGAAGTTGAGTCGGACTACCCTTGACCTCCGCCGGTTCCTTAACCACGCACGGTCCGCGCTTTCCCTCGCTTGGGACGACGAGTGAGCTTCCACTTCTGTTAGCGACGTTTCACCACTAGGAGCTCGTAGTGTCGGGCTTAGTGTCTCCCTGGTGTGTGTTGCTGGTTGTGTCTTCATCTAGAGTCCGAGGGTGGCACCATATAGTGTTGTCTCCCGTGTCCGTCCCGCATCATGATGTATATTTTTATTTTATGAATGGATATGAAATTAGATTTTTCTCGGATCATAGGATGTATATGGAGATCTCCTAATTTTTGTTCACTTATTTTTCTATTTAACTGTGTCAATGGCTGTAATTGGGTTTTTCTGAGTTTTTCTGGTATGCATGATTGTTTTGATCATTTAAATATGCAGTTTCATAGGATTCTGGTACATGTATGGCACCGGTACCTATCTTTGAACATATAATATCCAAGAAGCTGGTAAAAAAAATACATATGTTAACTTGCTTCCTCTAAATTCAATTGGTATCTTTATGACGTAAAACCAGTGGCTACTAGTGGGGGTTGGTTGGTAGTGGGAAACTGCAATAACTTTGGTATTGCAGGACATCTTCGCTGATGCAGACAGCTTATGAACATGTATTCGTCCGATAAATGCCATCGTCATTGATTTCTCTATACTTTCCGTACTCATACCACCCTTGGATGCCATAATGGATCTTGAATTCATGTTGATAGGTCACTTGTGGACATTTGAAATAGATATGATCTTACTACAGTTAATTAGGGAGGAGTTGGTTAGTGGTGATTTCAGTCTACCGGATGCATGGGGTATTGTGTCTGAATCATTCAACATGAGGTCGGGCCACAATTTCCCTACGTCCCACTTGAAGCATAGGCTTGGGTTCTATAAGTCTTTCTACGTCATAGCCAAATTGCTTGTATGTGACTAGGGTTTCAAGTGGAATGAGAATTCAAAGCAGATAGTTAGCAATGGCATATCATGGGACGCATATAATGAGGTCTGTTACATGACGAGCACAAGCTTGCATATGATATAACAATGTCACCATGGAATATGTGCTAATAGATGGAAGAATTTGAAAAGGACCTATCACACGATTGAACAATTGCTCTCCCGTACGCGGTGGGGTTAGGATGACAATAAGAAGATGCCCATGCCACCAGATGAGGGAGCGTGGGCAGAAGACATTGTGGTATGTAGTATAATGTTCGTGTCAGTGTATTATATTCTTATGAGATGTAACTTTTACTTGATTTTGTTCCGCAGTCAAACATTTTGTATAAGAAGATATTGGGAAAGTCATTTGAGTATAAGGAGGAGATGGATCTCTTGTGCGGCAACACCATGTCAAGAGGAGCGTTGGGATTTGGTACTGTTGGGTCCTACGGAGTGCAATCGGATCTAGAAGGGGGGTTGAATAGATCCTACGATAAACTTTGCCCAATTAAAAACTCTTAGAAGAAAACAGCACAAACCACTCCTACAATGCAAATAACATATTTAGTCATAATGCACAGCGGAATTAAATAGGTTTGGTTTAGATGGAGACGGGAAGGCACAAGGCACATGCTGCAAAGAACCATCGACATACTTAAGTTACCAAGTCAATACATCTAAGTGAGCAAGTAGACGAGGCTAGGCGAGGCGTCGATGCATCAAGTAGTGATGCCAACGACTCTACTCAGAATAGGACAAACGAGAAGGCAGCAAGACCAAAAACACACTTAACGGAATATGGATATACCAGCTTTAGTGTGTATACATTAGAGATCAACCAAAGGTGTGAGCGAGTGTGAACGAGGTTGAACACCCTTGGCCTGAGTATACTTCCTAATACCTGAGTGTAAGAATGCAGCAAGTAGCAAGGGAAGTGCAAGAGGCTGGAAAACTAATTAGTATAAAGATAAAATAGATTGTACGGATCTGAAGGCAAGAGTGTGCGATGGACAAGCCAATATTGCATACGTTAAAGGAAGCACACGGACCTGTGAATGGGAGGTAGAGAAGATGGATCAATCACACAAACATACACCCCAATACACAGGATATTTAAGGTGGTTCGGTTGTAAGCCCACAACCTACATCCACCCCTCACCAAACCCGGTGAGGCTTTCCGGCTGACACACAACTTGCTCCGGTGAGCAACACAGCATGCTTACACGGCTGAGCAACACGGCTTAGCAACACAGCTTGCTTTCCGCTGACTAACAGCTTGAACCACCCAGAGGATCTGATCCTCTCTTCCTCTGAAACCACAGAGGAAACCCGATCCCTAAACAGGGGATCGGAGAAGCTAGATGTATTGGTGATAGACGAACCGTAACAAAAAGAAACTGAATACTGCAAGTGCAGTGGAGAATCAATACAGACAATGTAGACACCAGCTGAAGGAATGGATCAAGACATCATAACTGGTGAGTGCAGTTACAAGATTGGATCCAAGGATCCTTTTCTTCAAGCACCGGTAGACTGCAAGATTTTTCTTCTCTCTCAAGGCTGCTCTCTCTTCTTCTTCTTCTTCTTCTTTCACAGCACTGGACTAAGTCCAATAGGTGCTGGGGTTGCTCTCACGCTACTTAGGAATATTCTTCGTAGATTGGTCTAGGGCATGGCACTTTGTGGACGGCAGCAGCAGCGAGCATGGGAGGCTAGATATTGTTCATATATATAGCGTGCCACGCGGTCAGTTGGTGAGGAACCTTTTCCCGCCAAGTTTTCCCGCCAAGTGCTTTTTGTAAGATTTGGCGTGAGTTAAATTGCTTTTAGTACAAGAATAGTACGATGAGAGACTTGTGTGAAGAGGCAGACTAAATCTCTCGTTGTCCAGTCTCAGATCTTCACATTAAATCCCCTTCAGACAAGTTGTCTTCTCATTCTGCTTGAAGTGTAGTTTTCTGCGACAATGGCTGGTTAGACAGCCCATTGGTCGACAGCAAGATGGTGGCAGACTGCGGAGTGTCCTATTTTCAGCAGCAGATAGTCTGGACAGGCAGACAGATAAGACTTACATCGTGGCAGACAGAAGTGGCTCTTCTAGCTGGATTTCTAACAAAATCATCTCCAAAAGATAGACACATGAGTGATAAGATGGTAGAGCAATGGTCAGACCTCGGGACATGGTACAGACCCCAAAATCCTTAATTTTAATGATTTACGGTTCCTTTTTCTCTCTCTAGATGGCCCACTGATCTGACAGACTTTAGGCTTGAGAGCTTCTGGAAGAACAAGGGTGTCGACCTCCTGCTTGGAAAGTGTCGACACTACTTAGTGAGACAGCCAATGTTACGCTTTCAGGAATGGTCACAGGTCGACCTCTTGAGAGAGACAGGTCGACACATTCCTTTGACCTTCTTTGGATAGATGGTGCTTGGGAACTGCGTGCACTGACCTTAACTTGAATATGCTCTGACCTTGATGCTTGGACCATGAGAAATGCTCAGACTTAATTTGAGCTGGAACCTTTTGCAGCTTGCACGGACCTTGTCTTCATAAGTGCTCAGATCTTGGTTCATAGGAATGGAAACCTACACCGACCTTGTCTTGAGCTAGCCAGAGGTTGCACCGACCTTGATCTTTAAAACCCATACATGCACCGACCTTGGTTGAGCTAGCACCGACCCAATGCGCATACTGGCACTGACCTTGCTGAGAAAACCTGCACCGACCTGGTCTTGTGTTGAAGGCAGGACTTGGTTTGTTGCATGCGTGTAGACCTTATAAGGCATGAGAGAAATGTGCACAGACTTGATGTTGCCAGAAGATGCACCGGCCTTGCATGCATGTGAGCAGTGCTATGCACTGACCTTAGTTGGCTGAGAAATGGCTGTGGTGTCTACACTACTGTGGTTGGTGTCGACACTTTTAGTAGTATATGTCGACGCTTCTCTCTTCAGCATGTGCATCAACTTCAGTAATTGCACTAACCTTATCTGCATGGATTTCTGAGAAACCATTTGCCTTGTGTTGCCCGTGCCTTGGTTTTTGTGCAACCATGAATCTTGAATTCTGCTTTGAATCTTGTGTAGCCACATGCCTCGTTTTCTGTGCCTTACTTAATTTCTTTCTTTCTTTGTTGCCAAAGCTGGCTTGACCTGAAATGCACGAATGTTGACATTTATCAAATGCAGGTCAAACATATTAATGAGTCATAGTCAGACATCATCAAAATAATAAAATTAAAGCATGTTACATACATGTCCAACATTCTCCCTCTTTTTGATGATGACAACTATGAGTCATTAAGAATACATTGTAAGTCAAGGTGCCATGAATTGTAATCATGAATTTGAAGCACAAAGACTTTCAATGACATTAACTCCCCAGATAATTCTCTCCCCTTCATGCAAATGATCAAGTCTCTCCCCCTTATGCATGCCCTTGTTAATGACACATATAATCTCTCCCCCTTTGACATCATCAAAAAATACTAGTATATATGGCATAATTAGGAAGGTGGGAGTAAGGTAGATTATTAGTACAGGATGTACAAAAAAATGAGTATTTACCTGGAGGGTACAATTAAGTGCAGTCAACCTGAGACATCTTCTCAGAAATGGATGTGGAAATACATACCAATGGTTGTACACTTATTTTACCATCTGTTGAGTCCTTGAGGTGATGCATGGTCTCCCGCAAATGAAAGTAAGACAAAAGTGATGTAGAGAGAAGATCACGCAAATGAGGAGTTGATACCACTTGTTAGTGAGTGATGATCAATGTTCAGTAAGCAAGTGATACCAATTGTTAATGGCCACATAATGATAGCAAGACGACCTGACTGAGCCATGAGAGACAAATGTATGCATAACATTTAATCATGGCAATATGGTGCAGTACAAGAGACATAGAGCAACCATATACAAGAGTAGATCTGTTGTGGTCCAACCATGATCCAGTTCTGAGAATAATACAGCAACCACACAACAGACTTGGTTTTCTGATTTTCAGATGTTTAGGCTTTTCAAAATTTTCAGCCATTTTCTGGTGTTTTCTATTTTTCAAGTTTTTAGGATTTTCTATGCAATGCATGAAGAATGTAGACCACCCATGTATGTGCAGACTCAAGATAGTTGCATGGAGAGCATGGAGCAGAGATATCCTGATATACATGAATAGGAGGGCAATGAAACCATTTGTATAGTGAGGGGAAACATCAAGGGACATCAAAAGATAGTTTGTCTTTACAAGAGATGGAGGTTCTTAAATTTGAAACCAAGTTCATAAATGCAGAGTTATAGATGTTTCAGAATGTCCAGTTATAAAATTCTAATGATGCAGCCCTTATTTCCGGATTGATTTAACACTTATGAGTTCTAAGCCTCTCAACAAACCAGCTCGAAGACATCTGCATTCAATATTAATAGAAGTGAACCAGAAATGCATACTTGAAATATGTTTGACCTCCTCGCATCTTACTTATTCAATTCCAATGGCTCCTTTGAGAGATACTCTAAAAAGTATTGAGATTAAACAGACATGTAGACCAAATGGATTTTTAGAATTTCAATAGATATGCTTTTAACCTTTTGCTATCTCACTCATAACTTTCATTGAGCACAAGAGAAATTTTACGAGCATTTAAGTCTAGTGCATGTCTTGTATCCGTAAGGACACACGCTGTTTAGACGCAAGTATCCCTAGGTACTCGGTAAGACTGACTGTCATGCCTCAATTAGAATAGAGATAGCATTGTCACCTCTTGACATATGGTACCTCATATTGTTTATGAGGGGGCATATTTCTCAACAGCTTTGGCATTGCTCTGCCTTGATTTTTCTTTTATAACACTGCAAAGTTAACAAGGGCACTTCATGACATATCTTACCTCAATTCATTTATGAGAAGACATATTTCTCAGTGAACCAATGTCATTACTCTGACACAATTTTAGCCATTATGAATTTCACAAAAATAGATTGTTTAAAAATAATACTTAGTCAGAAGTTTCTCAATCAAGAAATGTCTTTGTACTTAAAATAAACTTTCAGATTTAAGAAGGCACAATATATCAAAACATGATGATGGGAATCAACACTGGGCACTAACATTTTTAATTTATATTTGTATCATTTTAATTTATTTTTATATCCTTGGGAAAACATATGTGCAATTGTAAGGCTTTATAAGCCAAACTGTGAGTCTTTAGGTTTTAGTGGGTTTTTGTGCAAAAGTCTAGTAGGACCAGCAAGGGGGCCCCTCACTCCTTCTCCATTGGTCCACCTAAGCCCTAGGGGTCCATGTGGGGCTGGTCAAATGCCAAGGTGGCTTCTAGAAGGATTCTTTCCTTCTTAGACAAGTCAAGGGGACAATGGGTGAAAAATGTCCAAGATGCCTCCCCTTAAGTCAAGGGGGTGCCCCCCCATTAAAATGACATTTTATATTTTCTTTTTTAGGCCAATTGACCACATGGGGGAAGAAAATGCTACCCCTCCCCTCTCTCCCATGAAATTCCAACCCCCTCCCCCTTCCTCCCCTTCTATATAAACCCATGTATAGTGTTTTGTAAGGTTTAATGATGAATGATGAAAATTTAGTGAAATTGACTTGAGCCTTGAAGGGTGCGCCCCTTGTTCCTCTCTCCTCCCCCTCTTACACATGGAATTCTGCCATTCCTAGGGTGTGATGCCCTTCTATCTTCTCCTCAGCCCCTCTGATTTCTGTTTCTGCCACCGCCGCCACCGCCATCGCACCGCCATCGCGCCGCCGCCACCATCGCCGGAGTTCTGTCCAAATCAGGACAAAGGTCCCATGTTCGATTTTTAGCTCCAAATCTACTGATCTTCTGGAGTCCAAATTTTGAGGGTAGGTTCACCACGCCAATACCCTCTCCCAAAATTTTCCCCCTATTTTCTAACCTTCATTTTCTATTTTTCCATTTTCGTGTTTTTCAGCCTTCCAGTTCTATCTGTACTCAATTTTGTGTCACAGCAACCCAGTGTTTCCTCAGTTCGACCCTTTTTCCTTTATTTTTTTGAGTCACTAATTTTATTGGAACTTCTTTCCACCACACCCATCATCCATGAATTTTCTTGGAATTTATGGAGTCCTTTTACTATTTTTAAAAATAATTGTCTTTTCCCAAGTCTGTTCTGTCCTGTGCAGTTCAGATTCGACTCTTGTCCAGTATAAAATCATTTTCTCCTATCAAACCTCCTCTAGAAAATCCACAAAAATTATCACCGTCTTCCTTGTTTCTTCCTCTACAACTTTTGTGAAGAGTCCAAGTTCCAGATCTTAGGTTTGAGTCACGGTCAACGTAAGTTATCAAGAAACTCTATTTCTATCCTGAGTTTTCTGAGTCTGTCAGTCAGTCCATTAAAAAATCCACCACGAAAAATCTAGATCTACAGAAATTCTTTCCACAGTCCATGGCCGAAGGATTTCGGATCAGCTTTCCAACGGTACCACTTTTGCGTCGATCTGACGTCGGGAGTGATCGCAACAGCTGATCTCGCCGGGTCGCGCGCTGTAAAAATAGAACTCCATATCCATGGACAGTAACTCCCACATGTGCCGATCAGAGCCGACTCACCTTCCACAAGGCGAACCAGCATGCCGCCACCCCAAGGAGCATCTCTCTAGGAGCCACCGTTATAGCGGTACCACTCCGGGCCCACTCGGACCCGCCGACCAGCACGTGGGCCCTACAACCAGCAGCTTGCGCCGTCTGAACTGCGGCGACGGGGTGATCAAAGTGCTGCCCGTCAACCCAAGATCGGTCCTCCCGGGCCCACTTGTGTAGCCCTTTACCTCCCTGCGTGGAGTGGGCAACAAAATTCACTGTTGTAATTTAAATATTTACTATACCGGGAGTTACTGACTTGGCCGGGATCGTCTTCCCCATGCTCGGAGCGTGGAGGTAAATTCGCTCCCTCTCTCTTTCGCATTTGCTTTACTCGTATCTATTTGTATATGCCGCTGCGAGTGTTAGGATTCTTAGCCCGATATATTGTTATCACCGCTGCGAGAGAGCGAGAGTGAGTGACCCGTCCCATGATTCGATCCGAGTACACGCGGAAAGCCGATACCCGAGACTCACTGCCGGTTTCTCAACCGTGCACGGTCCCACGCATCCCTCGCTAGGGACGCCCGCGAGCTAGAGTCCCAGGTCGCGTGTCCATCCCGCATCACATGAACGGCTAGTTTAAGTCTATTAAGCCTAAACACCAACATTTTCAAGATCGTTAATCAATAAGGCTTGAAGACTCATTAGTTTTAAACCAATAGCTTTCATGTTCAAAGCAGCCACAAAACTTTATAAAAGAAGATTCTTCTTGAAGATGCACTCTGATAAGCAAACTTAACAACAGATAGATGATCCTCCAAGAAGTTCAAGGCAATTCAATTTCAAGTTGAACCATAAAAGGATATAAGCAATATCGAGCAGTGGCTTGGTTGAAGAAAAGAGTGTTGTTTGATTATAAATCTAGAATGGATGGTGAACACTCCTCCTGAGGTGATCGATTGAGCTCAGACTGGAATGGATGAGATTTATTCAATCATGTGCAAGGAAGTGACGACACTTACCTTGGATTGTGTCGACACTTGCTGTAGCAACCCTGATAAAAATAAGATTTTTAAATAAATCAAATTAAAATAAAAGATAAGTAAAGAGATGACAAAGAGCCTAAATGAGTAAATCATTGATCAAGAGGAAAATAACGCCTTTTATCAAGGCGCTGATTCAAAAGGAAACGCCTCTGTATAAGTGGTTAATTTAAAAGGGACGCCTAGACAATAGGGCGTCAAATTTCAAACGACGGGAAAAATAAAATTAAGGAAAGGAAATGAAACGCCCTCTACATGGGCGCGTTTACATAAGTAACGACGCTCGACAAGGCGTCAATTTAAATTCGACGCCCTCGCTTAAGACGTTAATTCAGTTCGAGTTTCGTTCGACCCAGGAGTCTATCCAGGGCAAGTTATGGATAACTACGTCGAAGGTGGAGTATGGTAAGGACTCTATCATGGAAGTATTACTTCCAATACAACTCTAACCCTATTAGGATTCCCAAAATCCTATAAATACCCTCCTGATCGACCCAGATCGCTATTTGGCGATTTGAGCTATCGTTCTGCTGAAAGGAGAGGTTTTGTTCTTCTTATTGTTTCCTTCAAACCACAGGAGCATGAGGATTCTAATGCTTCTTCGTTTTCTTCTATCACAGATTGAGGAGCTCCTGTCTTCCTTAAAGAACGAGGGTTCTTCATTCGTGGGTAGATTACCTGTCGAGTTTTCCTATCAAACGTGAAGAACCGGTAAGTTCTTCTTCATCCTTTGACATCAACCGTATACTATAAAGGCTAATTAATCCTCTTCTCGTTTTTTTCTCTCTTACAGCCCAACACCCGTGAAAGGAGGAAGTTTTCCTCTATTTTTGCAACGGCTGTTTCTTCTCTGTTGCTGTCTCTGCTTCTGCATTAGAAACAGAGCATCGGATTCCCATCAAGTCCTTCACGTTACTTCAACAGATCACCAGTTGATAATCATCAGGTAGGTTTTCTCAAGAACGTAGCCCAAACTAGCTTAATATCTTTAATAATATCATCGATCCTCCATGCATATAGTTTTATTGTGGTTTCAACTGTTTCTATGCAATTTTCAAAGCAACGCCCTTGACCAGGGCGCTAACTTAAAATAAGCGACCCACACCAGGGCGCTAATTCTTGTTTTGACGCCCTACCCAGGAGTCGTCAATTTCATATAAATTGATAATTACCCATGTTTAAAATTCTATATCTATGAAACCATGAACCTAATTTAATGCATGTTCATCCTGATTGAATCCTGCTATTTTTCTGGTCCTGACCATGTACCTATTTCCTGAAAATTTAATATCTGAAATTTGGAAAATTATTGAATTAACGACCTGCACAAAGGCGTTTCTTATTGAACCGACGCCCCAGATCAGGGCGCAAATTGAAAGTAACGCCCCTGACCAGGGCGCGTTTTTGTTAAATTCCATAATATTGGAATTTTGGTAAAATAGAAATAAAGAATGGACGACTGCTGTATACGTCGTCAAATTGTGAATAAACGCCCCTGAGAAAGGCGTTAATTGGATAATTAATGACTTAGTTTAAGTCGCTATTTTCTGTATTACTGTTTTACACTGATTACTGTCAACCGAAGGGTTTATATATATATATATATATATCGGCACTATATTCCAGTCCGTGAATATAGTCCCATGTTTCATGATGTTTTAACGTTACCCCCTAACTCTCATTGACATACAAGCTCTCCATTGGACATTCCGTTCCTTTGGACTAGCGAGTTAGTCATAGAGACCTCCATAAGACTCCTCGAGCCTTGGATTCCCTCAAGGCCGACTGAGCTGGTTGTACCATAAAAACCCATTACACTATTTTGCCATGTCACTCTATAGAAACATGGTATACCGGCCCTCATGTTATGCAAAGTGTGTATCATGAGAATTCTCTTAATGGGATGAGGTTATCATGCCATTTGATGCTGTTCTTGTAAACCCCAATTCTATATTCAACATGATGTTCTTGTGGACCTCAATTCTATATTAAGAATGAGGACGTCTTGCCATTGATGTGCTGTTCATGTGGACCTCAATTCTATATAAAGAGTGTCCATACTTGCTTGTCATGGTACCCAAGTTAGGGAACCAATTCCACCTAGTTTTATCGATAATCGTGATTGTACCGTTATTATCGCCATTCTATGTCAAGTGTCATATTTTGGACTCTACTCTATCCAAGTTTATCCTACATGTCTACAAGCTTTATTCTTGAAATTCCATATTGGCTATACACAAAAGTGGATGTTAAAATACATGATTAATGCCTGCGCATATAGGGCCCGATCTGGTCCTGGGAGGAGCACCCGAAAGTACTTGTGCCCATGGGAGTTGATTGATCACGGTATTGGCATTATACCGAAGTGCATGACTAGCTTGATTGAACATTCCACAAATCTTGTACTTGTACTTGACTTGATATTACATGACTTGCGTGGCCCGAGAAAGGGTAATTGTATACTTGCTTGACTTGAAACAAAATAGCCAAATTCCAACATGACATGAGGAATACACTTGCTTGAATATCTTGATATCTTTTGATATAAGTTCTTGAAAGTTCATGACTAGTTCTTCTTGCTATCTTATTGTTATACACTCTCTCTATCTTGTCGTTTTATGCGAGCATGCATAGCTATAGTGCATTCATGAAAGATGTAATTACTTAAACCCCTTGCTAGTTCTTGAGATATAATTTCCTACTGAGCGTTCGCTCACCTAGTGTTTCCCTACTTTTCAGGTAAGTCCGACGATGAGGGAACTCAAACGGATGGGGAAAATCAAGAGTGAAAGAGATAGAGCTTCTTCCGTGTTATCTAGTCTTTTTCATATTTTCTTGAGTCAACCTTGTATTTTTCCTTTATTTTAGTTAGTACTTCAAAGGTTTGTAATAGACATATTCTTATGAAGGAATAAAGGATTGGGTTATCTTTACTTTTGCGCATCTCTGATTTTGGTGTCGAATACACTAATACTCTGATTGACATGATTGATATAAACTCGTCACGCGTCTCCGGGTATCTTCCGCTCTCGGGGCGTGACAGTTTTTGTGGTATCAGAGCCTAGGGTATTCAATTCCTAGGAAAACCCAAGTCCAAGGATAGGTTAAACCTTTAACCAGTGAGATTGGGTAGAACCAAGGGTTGAGTTAACATAAAAGCTAGCTTCTAACGAGTATATACTAATATAGTTATTGTAATTGTAGGACGATGGCTGCCGAACGTGCTCAGTGGCGCAACATGCAGCGTACACTTCAAGGCATGACTCAGGTGCTGCAACAAGTAGCACAGGGAGGTGCACAACGAGCCGGAAGTCTCCACCAAGTCTTCAAGAACATGAACCCTCCCAAATTCATGGGTTCTACTGATCCGGACGACGCAGAGCACTGGATCAGGGAGACGGAGCGTATATTCCGTGTTATGCAGTGCACGGATCAAGATAAAGTCTTATTAGCTACCTTTCAGTTAGAAAGGGATGCCCGATGCTGGTGGGAATCAATAGAAGCTACTTTAAATCAAGACCAAATTACTTGGGAGGAATTTGTTGAACATTTCAACAATAAATATTTTTCAGACCGAGTCCAAGAAAAGAAAGCTACCGAATTTGCCGCACTCAAGCAACGGTCATTATCGGTGGCGGAGTACGAGGCACAATTCTCTAGATTGTCTCGGTATGCTAAGCACTTAGTTAGCACCGAGAAGATGAAAGCTAGGAGGTTCCTAAACGGGCTCAGGCCCCAATATATTACCCAGCTGGCACCGATGGATATTCAGGTCTACTCAGAGATAGTACGCCGAGCTCAATTGTTAGAAGATGCCACGGAGCTATCAGATAGAATCCGTGGGAAGGATAAGAAGGAACAAGTTACAAGTTCGGGTTCCTTTAAACCCAACTTCAAGAAGAGGCCTAGCACTGGAGGTACTTCTTCTCAAGACCAGAAATTTAAGAAGACCAAGCCCTTCTCTATCACTACTACACCTTCGAATATAATATGCAAGCATTGTGACAAGGCTGGTCATAAAGCCGAAGAGTGCTGGAGGAAACTTGGAGCATGTCTCCGTTGCGGGAGCCGTGAGCATCGGATTCCCGATTGCCCATTACTTAATGATCAAACCGGTGACGGAAAGCGCCCGGTAACCAAGAACGCTCGTCTTCACGCAATTAAGGAGACCGAAGAAGAAGAAGGCGGACTAGTAGAAGGTACACTGAAAGTTTGTTCCAAGTATGCACATGTCTTATTTGATACGGGTGCATCACATTCTTTTATTTCCAAGAAGTTTGCTAACCCACTA
Source organism: Amorphophallus konjac (assembly GCA_022559845.1). Taxonomy (NCBI): domain Eukaryota; kingdom Viridiplantae; phylum Streptophyta; class Magnoliopsida; order Alismatales; family Araceae; genus Amorphophallus; species Amorphophallus konjac. The sequence continues at coordinate 292,819,257 of CM040122.1, read as the reverse complement.
CCTATGGAACCGAATGGATGAAAATAATTTTATCTACTCCTCTCGGAAACGAAACCGATATTACTCACCATTATCAAAACTGTGAAGTCTTGGTAAAAGGAAGAAATCTTCCTATCGATCTCATATGTTTAGATCTAAAGGAGTATGATGTCATACTGGGAGCAGATTGGTTATCCAAATACCAGGCAACAGTCGATTGCCGCAATAGCAAGGTTACTTTCAAGGACTTTCCAGAACTAGTCTATTCTAGCCCTAAGAGTCGGAGCGAGTCACCTCTTATTTCGGCTCTCCGAGCTAGCAAGCTAATAAGGAAAGGATGTGTATCTTTCCTTGCATTTGTCACGATTAAGGAGGCTCAGGAAACTAAGATAGAAGATATCCCAGTTGTGCAAGAATTTCCGGATGTGTTTCCGGAAGATTTGCCTGGATTACCCCCACAAAGAGAAGTGGCCTTCACCATCGACTTAGTCCCTGGTGCTGGACCTGTTTCTAAGACACCTTATAGAATGTCCCCTGCTGAACTCAAGGAGTTAAAGGAGCAATTAATGGAACTTCTTAAGAAAGGATTCATTAGACCGAGTACTTCCCCGTGGGGAGCGCCTGTGCTATTTGTAAAGAAGAAGGATGGATCCATGAGACTATGCATCGACTATCGACAGTTGAATCATCTCACTATCAAGAACAAGTATCCACTACCGAGAATCGATGAGTTATTTGATCAAATATCTGGATCCAAGTATTTTTCAAAGATTGATCTCAGGTCAGGATATCACCAACTAAGGATCAAGGATGATGACATTCATAAAACCGCATTCAGAAGCAGGTATGGCCATTATGAGTTTGTTGTTATGCCTTTTGGACTAACAAATGCCCCTGCTGCCTTTATGCAGTTAATGAATAGTATATTCAGGCCTTATTTAGATCAATTCGTGGTGGTCTTCATCGATGATATATTAATTTATTCCAAGACTAAGGAAGAGCATGAGGAGCATTTGAGGATTGCATTACAAATATTAAGGACAAACCGATTATATGCCAAACTCAGCAAGTGTGAGTTCTGGCTTGAGGAAGTGACTTTTCTCGGACATGTTATATCAAAGGATGGCTTATCAGTAGATCCATCAAAAGTTGAAGCTGTGAAGAATTGGGAAAGACCGACCAATGCTAGCGAGATCCGAAGTTTCTTAGGTCTTGCGGGCTACTATCGGCGATTCATCAAGGATTTCTCCAAGATAGCCGTACCACTCACTAGGCTAACTCGCAAGGAGATCCGTTATGAATGGAGTGAGGAATGTGAAAGAAGCTTCCAAAATCTCAAGGATCATCTAACTACAGCTCCGGTCTTAGCATTACCAATGGAAGGAGAGAAATTCGAGGTATACACTGATGCTTCTGGCATTGGCCTCGGATGTGTTCTAATGCAACAAGGAAAGGTTATAGCTTATTCTTCTCGTCAATTGAAGAAGCATGAAGAGAACTACCCCGTCCATGACTTAGAATTGGCCGCGGTGGTATTTGCACTCAAAATATGGAGACATTATCTTTATGGAGTACAGTTTACTGTATACTCTGATCACAAGAGTCTCAAGTATCTTTTCTCTCAAAAGGAACTAAATATGAGGCAAAGACGTTGGCTAGAATATCTCAAGGACTTCGACTTCAATATACAATATCATCCCGGAAAGGGTAACCATGTAGCAGATGCCCTTAGTCGAAAGCCGAGAGCACTGTTAGCCAATTGTATGATTCAAGAATGGAAGTTGCTGGAGCAATTCTCTGAACTCAATATAAGCATGGACACAGACTTTCAATATGTCACATTATCTCATATAAGCATTCATCCAGACCTATTATCTGAAATACAAGCACTTCAGGATAATGACCCAATATTAGTGGAAATCAAGGCAAACTGGAAGGACAATCTGATTTCCAAATAACTTGTGAAGGAAGATTAATATTCAGGAATAGAACTTGCATACCGGATTGTCCCGAGTTAAAGAAGAAGATATTAGATGAAGCTCATAGATCAAGGTACACGATTCATCCTGGATCTACCAAAATGTACCAAGATGTGAAGAGGAATTTTTGGTGGCCCAACATGAAAAGGGAAATAGCAGACTATGTATCACGCTGTCTCACTTGCCAACAGGTCAAGGCGGAACACCAAAAGCCTGCTGGAAAATTACATCCTCTAGATATTCCCAAATGGAAGTGGGAGAATATTAGCATGGATTTCATTATGGGTTTATCTAAATCAAAAGGAGGACATGATGGAATATGGGTTATTATTGACCGATTGACTAAATCGGCGCATTTCTTGCCAATAAAGAGCCGATGGTCAGTTGATGTTTTGGCTGCATTATACATCAAGGACATAGTCAGATTACATGGTATTCCTGTTTCAATCGTGTCTGACAGAGATCCCCGTTTTACTTCTCATTTTTGGAAGGGACTACAACATTCGTTGGGAACAAGGCTTAACTTTAGTACAGCTTTTCATCCTCAAACGGATGGTCAGACCGAGAGAACTAATCAGGTGGTTGAAGATATGCTCAGAGCTTGCATCATTGATTTCGATGGAAGCTGGCATGATCACTTGCCGTTGGTGGAATTTGCATACAATAATAGCTACCAGGCAAGTATACAAATGGCACCTTTCGAAGCTTTATACGGAAGGAGTTGCCGATCACCCTTATGCTGGGACGAAGTTGGAGAGAAACAACTATTAGGTCCAGACATGGTAAGGGATACCACTGAGAAGATACAATTGATTAGAGAAAGACTGCGAGTTGCTCAGTCTAGGCAAAAGGCTTATGCCGATACAAGAAGGAGAGATCTTGAATTCCAAGTTGGAGATCATGTATTTCTCAAGATATCGCCTGGACGTGGCATACGGAGATTTGGTGTTAAGGGCAAGCTTACACCAAGATTCATCGGACCCTTCGAGATACTGGAACGAGTTGGCGAGGTTGCTTATCGCATCGCATTGCCTCCTCAACTGTCCGATGTACATAATGTATTCCACATATCTATGTTGAAGAAGTATGTACACGATCCATCACATATTATTGATCATGGAGACTTAGTGATCCAGAAGGATCTCACATATGAACAGAAGCCTATGAAGATACTAGATCGTGAAGTACGTACCCTAAGGAATAAGGTTATTCCCATGCTTAAGGTACAATGGAATAAGAACTCCGAACATGAAGCTACATGGGAGACCGAGGAATCCATGAGGAAGCGATTTCCAGAATTATTTTAAGGTATATACTCTACACTCTCCACTTATATATACTATTGAATTTGGGGACCAAATTCTTTTAAGTGGGGGAGGGTGTAGCAACCCTGATAAAAATAAGATTTTTAAATAAATCAAATTAAAATAAAAGATAAGTAAAGAATGACAAAGAGCCTAAATGAGTAAATCATTGATCAAGAGGAAAATAACGCCTTTTATCAAGGCGCTGATTCAAAAGGAAACGCCTCTGTATAAGGCGTTAATTTAAAAGGGACGCCTAGACAATAGGGCGTCAAATTTCAAACGACGGGAAAAATAAAATTAAGGAAAGGGAATGAAACGCCCTCTACATGGGCGCGTTTACATAAGTAACGACGCTCGACAAGGCGTCAATTTAAATTCGACGCCCTCGCTTAAGACGTTAATTCAGTTCGAGTTTCGTTCGACCCAGGAGTCTATCCAGGGCAAGTTATGGATAACTACGTCGAAGGTGGAGTATGGTAAGGACTCTATCATGGAAGTATTACTTCCAATACAACTCTAACCCTATTAGGATTCCCAAAATCCTATAAATACCCTCCTGATCGACCCAGATCGCTATTTGGCGATTTGAGCTATCGTTCTGCTGAAAGGAGAGGTTTTGTTCTTCTTATTGTTTCCTTCAAACCACAGGAGCATGAGGATTCTAATGCTTCTTCGTTTTCTTCTATCACAGATTGAGGAGCTCCTGTCTTCCTTAAAGAACGAGGGTTCTTCATTCGTGGGTAGATTACCTGTCGAGTTTTCCTATCAAACGTGAAGAACCGGTAAGTTCTTCTTCATCCTTTGACATCAACCGTATACTATAAAGGCTAATTAATCCTCTTCTCATTTTTTTCTCTCTTACAGCCCAACACCCGTGAAAGGAGGAAGTTTTCCTCTATTTTTGCAACGGCTGTTTCTTCTCTGTTGCTGTCTCTGCTTCTGCATTAGAAACAGAGCATCGGATTCCCATCAAGTCCTTCACGTTACTTCAACAGATCACCAGTTGATAATCATCAGGTAGGTTTTCTCAAGAACGTAGCCCAAACTAGCTTAATATCTTTAATAATATCATCGATCCTCCATGCATATAGTTTTATTGTGGTTTCAACTGTTTCTATGCAATTTTCAAAGCAACGCCCTTGACCAGGGCGCTAACTTAAAATAAGCGACCCACACCAGGGCGCTAATTCTTGTTTTGACGCCCTACCCAGGAGTCGTCAATTTCATATAAATTGATAATTACCCATGTTTAAAATTCTATATCTATGAAACCATGAACCTAATTTAATGCATGTTCATCTGATTGAATCCTGCTAATTTTCTGGTCCTGACTATATAAATTTTCCTGAAATTTGATTATCTGAAATTTGAAAATTGCTGGATTAACGACCTGAACGAGGTCGTCTTTTATTGAAACTGACGCCCCAGACCAGGGCGCTAATTGAAAAGTAACGCCCCTGTCCAGGGCGCGTTTTTGTTAAAATTCCAGAATATTGAGTTTCTGTAGAATAGAAATATTGAAGGGACGACTAATGTATAAGTCGTCAAATTGTGAATAAACGCCCCTGAGTAAGGCGTTAATTGGATAATTAATGACTTAGCTTAAGTCGCTATTTTCTGTATTACTATTTTACACTGATTACTGTCACCGAAGGGTTTATATATATATATATATATATATATATATATATATATATATATCGGCACTATATTCCAGTCCGTGAATATAGTCCCATGTTTCATGATGTTTTTATCGCACTACCCTCAACTCTCATTGACATACAAGCTCTCCATTGGACATTCCGTTCCTTTGGACTAGCGAGTTAGTCATAGAGACCTCCATAAGACTCCTCGAGCCTTGGATTCCCTCAAGGCCGACTGAGCTGGTTGTACCATAAAAACCCATTACACTATTTTGCCATGTCACTCTATAGAAACATGGTATACCGGCCCTCATGTTATGCAAAGTGTGTATCATGAGAATTCTCTTAATGGGATGAGGTTATCATGCCATTTGATGCTGTTCTTGTAAACCCCAATTCTATATTCAACATGATGTTCTTGTGGACCTCAATTCTATATTAAGAATGAGGACGTCTTGCCATTGATGTGCTGTTCATGTGGACCTCAATTCTATATAAAGAGTGTCCATACTTGCTTGTCATGGTACCCAAGTTAGGGAACCAATTCCACCTAGTTTTATCGATAATCGTGATTGTACCGTTATTATCGCCATTCTATGTCAAGTGTCATATTTTTGGACTCTATTCTATCCAAGTTATCCTACATGTCTACAAGCTTTATTCTTGAAATTCCATATTGGCTATACACAAAAGTGGATGTTAAAATACATGATTAATGCCTGCGCATATAGGGCCCGATCTGGTCCTGGGAGGAGCACCCGAAAGTACTTGTGCCCATGGGAGTTGATTGATCACGGTATTGGCATTATACCGAAGTGCATGACTAGCTTGATTGAACATTCCACAAATCTTGTACTTGTACTTGACTTGATATTACATGACTTGCGTGGCCCGAAAAAGGGTAATTTATACTTGCGTGCTTGAACGTGATAGCCAAATTCCAACATGACATGATGAATACACTTGCTTGAATATCTTGATATCTTTTGATATAAGTTCTTGAAAGTTCATGACTAGTTCTTCTTGCTATCTTATTGTTATACACTCTCTCTATCTTGTCGTTTTATGCGAGCATGCATAGCTATAGTGCATTCATGAAAGATGTAATCACTTAAACCCCTTGCTAGTTCTTGAGATATAATTTCCTACTGAGCGTTCGCTCACCTAGTGTTTCCCTACTTTTCAGGTAAGTCCGACGATGAGGGAACTCAAACGGATGGGGAAAATCAAGAGTGAAAGAGATAGAGCTTCTTCCGTGTTATCTAGTCTTTTTCATATTTTCTTGAGTCAACCTTGTATTTTTCCTTTATTTTAGTTAGTACTTCAAGGTTTGTAATAGACATATTCTTATGAAGGAATAAAGGATTGGGTTATCTTTACTTTTGCGCATCTCTGATTTTGGTGTCGAATACACTAATACTCTGATTGACATGATTGATATAAACTCGTCACGCGTCTCCGGGTATCTTCCGCTCTCGGGGCGTGACACTTGCTGTAATGGTGTCGACACACTAAGCTCAGATAGAGAGGAGTTAACAAACTGAACTAGCAGAGTGTTTGACCATAAAAGGTCTGAGGTCAACATAAAGGAATTTTCAAGGATTTTCAAGAGTTGAACATGCTCCCACTAAACATGTGCATGAGTTTACAATAGAATATGCAACCTATGACTAAAGTGAACACATGATGCATCAAAAGTGATACCACTGATGGGTCCCTTTTAGCATGGTTTGTATTGGCATGAATGAGACCACAATATGATGCAATCATGGATGATGTGCAATGCATTCTGAACAGTAATGTAGACTGGATGCTTCAGTGTGCATATGCATGCATGCTGCTTACTCCCTCTGTTGGATGTTCTCGAGAAAAATAAGCTCCCCCTGAGAAGATGCAATCCATGCGAGGATATCAGCAAGATGAGAGATGTTGAACACTGAATTTAAAGTTGACTTCCTCTGACTACATGGATGGGTTGCTATGATGTGTGAAGCCTATGACTTATATGAATGCTCAACACAGTGAAGATGCTGCAACATGATTATGCATTTTTGAGTCTCCTTATCATGATGTGCTCTGAGGTACATGAGCTCACAAAATGATGCAAGCATACATTATCTACAGTAGATTTTGAACTGAATGCAAGATAATGTGGCCCAATGCAAAACTCCTCCTTTAAACAATGCTATCATGAGTAGATGAGTTGAAAATGCAGCCATGGTATACATCATCAAAACAATAATCAATAATGCTAAGGAAGAAGTTCTCATGGCTATTATGAGGTGGCAGAACATATTAAGCAACAACTCATCAATATAGCAATTCCATCAGCATGACAATTTTTTTATGGATTGAGTAGCTGAGATAATTAATCTCTGGTATAAGGCGGAGGTTTGGATCTGAGATCATGCTCACGCATAGTGAGAGCTCCGGGCAAGCTTGACTTGCCTTTCTACTCTTCATTATTTGATATACCAAGGTCAAGCACGGTGTGAGCACACAATCTAACTCAAATGTTCATCTTCACACCATGGGGGATATATTAGCAGTTCAGGGAGACAACTTTCAGCATGCAAGATTTATTGACACAAAACAGCCCTACAATGCAGTGACCTACGGTGCAAACCTATTAAGCAAAGATTGAACACATAAAAACTATTTACATACCTGTGCCTTGATCATTTATTCTTTTGACCATCCATTGATCAGCTCCAAAGCACCCTGCACCCAAAATTCTCATTTGAGATTTTTAGGTACCCAAGCTTGCTTGGGTCCTTGTGGGTTAGCAACATGTTTAGCATCTTGGCCCATCTTTTTCAGGGCAATCACATCATCCTCCCTCATTATGTGGCAATCATATATCTCATGCCCATTTTTCCCATAATAGAAACAACGCACAAAAGATTGATTATTCTTTTTATGTTCATGTGCGTGTGCATGTGGATTATCCTTTTGTGGGAAAGCATGATTTTTACCTTTCATGGTACGAGGGTCGCGTCTTTCTTTCAGATATGAGCATTCCTGGTCAGTGTGACCAGTCTTACCACAATGAAAGTAAGGAAGAGAAGCATTTCTGTTGAAGGCCATGGGGAGTGTCGACCTGTCTGGTTGGGAGTGTCGACACTTCTGATTCCCCATGCGGTTCTGTGCAGAGTTCTGCTGAGCAGGCCCTCTGCCAGTGTTGACCCGTTTCTTTCCTTGCCCTTTCACTTGCTGTCCTGCTTTAAGCTCATCATTTCTCAGGATGAAACAATCATGCACAGTGTGACCATGTCCACCATAATAATAACAATGGACATTCATTTTATGGAAAGCATGGTATTTAGCATTGTACATGTTGTAGTGCATGTTTAGATGAGCATGCTGAATTTTACTTTTCTTTCGAGCTATATGCCCTTTTTGGTGACCATAGGAAGTGGTGGCTTCTGGTGAGCCAGAATCTTGGTCTTGGGCAAACATTGACAGGAAATCATTCAAACCTTGAATTTCATTTTCAAGCGAGGAAATATGCTATTTATATTCAGCAAGATCCTCTTCGCATGCTGCCTATTGCTCATTGAGCATGGCATTTACAGCTTTAAGATTTTGATTTTCTTGTTCTAAAGCATGCAATGTTTCAGAGCAATCATCAATGACAGTTTTACCTTTTCCAGGTGCAGCCCAATTTTTCATTCACTTCTTCTTCAGCTTGTTCAAGTTCAATTTTCTTTTCCAACAATTCTCTATTCTCCTCTTTCAGAGAATCAATCAGATTTTGTTACCATTCAAGATCATCATGGAGACCCGTATTTATCTTTCTCAAGAACAAGCATTCTTCGCATGCAAAATTAGCAGGGCATGCAACTTCAGTTTCTTTCCGGACCTTTTCACTTTGAGTTTCAGAATTTTTATTTTCTTCTATTGAACCCCCTCCTTGTGGGAATACTAAAAGGATTTTGATGATGACCAAACACTATATATTTGTATGAATTGAAATTGAGCTGTTCTAACATGAAAAGCTTTGGAAATGCACATCCTTGATGTAGTCTTGGAGCTTTTGGAGGTACAAGTGTAATATCTTGGACCTTTCGGATCCTTCTTCTTGGGTCTCGGATCTGGTTTTTCGGACTGTCTGGCTCCGTTGTGTCCGAAATTTTCGTTTCGGACATCTTTCGTGTTCGGATCGACACGGTCCGGAGTTATTTCGGAGACCCGGAAGCATTCCGCGGCTTTTCCGTGCGTGTTTTCCGATTTTCTGTGTGTGTTTCGGCAGTTCCTTCGGAACCTCGCTGCGGGTGAACCGGGTCGTTCACCTGGGCACGTGTGGTACCGTTGCGATCGGTGCATTCCGAGGATTCTGGAAATGTAATTTTCTATTTTTTGGTATTTTCTGGAATTTTTGGATTTTCTATAAATACCCCCCTATTTTCTCTCTCTCCCCCACCTTCTTCTTCTTCCTCCTCCTCCGTTTCTCCCCACCGCGGCCACCTCTCCCTCTCTTCCTCCCATTCGACCGCGGCGAGCTCCCTTCCGGCTGCAGACGACGGCGGGGCGACGGCGCGATGACGTGGGGTGGCAGCGAGGTGATCTCGTGGGCGTGCGGCAAGCGTGGGAAGCGTGAAGAGGCGAGGTTTTCAAAGCGTTCTTTGCGATCTTGGCATCGATTCGGCGGAGCATTCGCTCCATTGAGGTAGGGTGAAGTTCCCTAGCTCCCCGTCGTTCATTTCCGCGATTTATAGGCCGAGGGGAGGCCGAGAGGGGCGTGATTGAGCGGGTTTGGGGTTTTCCATGATTTGGGGAGAGCTCGCTCGATCTATGGATTTGATGCATGATTTCACGATTTGATGGCCTAGAAACATGCTAGGGGTCCCCAGGGGTCTTCCCCTTTGATTTCCCCCTCTCCGGTGGAGGCACGGGGGTGTGGTTGGGTTTTTTTGGGCTTTCCCGCCGTTTCGCCGTCGGGCAGGTGTGACGGCCCTTCCAGGGACCGTCACACCGCGTGACGCGCCTGGGAGGGTGCGTCACGGCCCTTGTTAGCCAGCTGGGGGTCAGGGGCTGTGACGGTCCCGCGATAGACCGCCACAGGCGCGTGACGCGCCTGGGTTGGGCCGTCAGAGGCTCCTAACCGTTGGCTTGTGACCGTTGTTTTGACCGTTGAGGGGTCAAGGCATGTGACGCACCAGGCCTGGCGCATCACATCCTTGTAACGGCTCAGGGTGGGCGTGTCAGGGCGCCTTTGGGCGGTTGAATGCTCAGGCGGTGTGACGCCCCCGGTGTGGGCCGTCACACCCCGTGACGCGCCTGAGTGAGGGCGTCACAGTCCGTAACGCGCCAGGGCGGGCGCGTTACGCTTAGCTTTGGGCTGGGAGCGTGACGCCGGCGTCGGACCGTCAGGTTTCCCGTGACGGTCCAGCCTAGGACCGTCAGGCTTGCTGTGACGGTCTCGCCTAGACCGTCAGAGGCCTGTGACGGTCTAGGGGTGGACCGTCAGGCTTCTGGTTGCCGCGAGAGGGTTGCAACCCCGTTTTTGGTCCGACTGTGGTCACCGTACGACGGGGCCGGTACGCGGGGTGGTCCCCGTACGTCGTCGAATACGGACATCGTTTTTCGTTGACTTGAGAGTCTACTCCTTCAGTGACCCTCCACTAGTCGTAGCCTACCAGTACGTGGTGCTGGTCGCACCAGGGAGTGGTGTACGGGCACCCACCCTTAGAGACGGTTTGTGGACCGGTTACCGTCGGGCCCCACGTCTTGCAGCCAGAGTCCGGCTGAGGGGAAAATCGGTCAGAGGGCCAGACCAGGGACGCGCGGTCTGTGTGTGCACACGTGGTTGGGGACGGTTGGACCCACGTCGATGGGCCTGACCCCAGATAGTCACTTGTTTGTGGTTACTTGTACAGTGTTCGTGCCTTTGGTAGGCGCTACCACGTCAGGCAGTTCACCTGCGGCGCGGTGTAAGACGTCAGGGGATGCTATCGGCTGTGCTTCTTGTGGGAGGTACTCTTGTCGAGTACGGAGCGTCAGACTGTCAGTCTCGTGGCTTTGACCTTCGGGTTTGCAGGGTCGACCATCGAGCTTCGGTTGTCTCGTCGTGGTACGTGTGCTGGTTTGCGTGCTACGGGACCTTTGTTTTGTAGAGTATAGGGCTTTTCTTTCCGAGGTACTCTCCTACCGCTAGCATAGTGGTTTCCCGTTTCGAGGTAGGGTTCGAGTGATCCCGACTGAGTCTTGTTCCGAGACTCATTCCCTGCGTGTTTTTCACTGTGTTTCAGGTGAGGCGCCGCCCCAGGGGGAGCGCGTCTGGGGTGCAGCGTGGTGCGGGTGCCCAGCGGTAGTGCCAGAGGTCAGAGCCGGGAGATGCCCCGTGTAGCTGTACTTTTCCTTCTTGTCTTCATACTAGTTGTGGACTACTACTGTTGTTGTTATTTACTTTCATTTTGTGGACCATGTATCATGTGAACTGTTAATTTATTTCCTGCTTTATATTATAACTATTTACTTTCTGCAATTACTTGTGATACTTGCGTAGTTTCCACACCATCCTTCTAACCCTTCCGAGTCTTCGGGCTCGTGGGTGGCGGTGCGAGTCTCGGGTTATCGGGCTTTCCCGGTAATCAGATTCTCAGGTCGTTACAACTGGTATCAGAGCGCGGTTGTGGAACTATGCGAGAATCATAGGTAATTTTAGTGGTCCACTAGTCCACAACGATGATGTACGGATGACAATGGCATCGGGTATCGTGCATTTTTCTTGACCTTTCTATTTTCGTGTTTTCTGTCTTGTGCTTCAGGAGCGAGCATGGCACCGAGGCGGAGCACTCGCTCTCAGCAGGAGCAGTCGGCTGGAGGTCAGGAGATCCAGCAGGGGGTCCAGAGGGACCAGGAGGAGCATAGTAGAGCGCCACCAGTGGCCACCGAGGCAGTGGATACTGCGAGATTTTCGGGGGCCGAGGATTTTTTCAATGGCATGTACCAGCTTATGTCTCAGTAGTTTGGCGGAGAGGTTGGTGAGGGCTTGTCAGTTAGGGGTGGGCCAGGCCGAGCAGTGTGGGACTTCATGCAGTTCCATCCACCGTACTTCAGCGGCCAGCCAGACCCTGATGCGGCTCGTGATTAGCTTGACGAGATGGAGCGGGTGTTCAGTTCTGCGAAGACAGCTGCCGAGGACAGGGTGGTGTTGGCCTACAACCAGTTGCAGGGTACGGCTCGAAAGTGGTGGTCTTCCGAGTGTAAGACGTCCTTTCAGCTACGTCCACTAGAGCAGGTCGAGTGGGATGACTTCGTCAGTGCTTTCGAGCGTACGTACTGTCCAAACTACGTTGCTACGCAGCGGATGCGTGAGTTTCTGGAGCTGGTGCAGGGCGACATGTCCGTGTTGCAGTACCGGGCCCGATTTGTCGAGCTGGGTCGGTATGCACCTCACATCATGGAGCATGAGAGGGTGAAGACCGCGCAGTTCGTTCAGGGCTTGAGGCAGGAGCTGAGGCACCATCTGATCGCGAATGGGGCCACTGATCTAGAGATAGTGTCTCATGTTGCGGCTTCTTTGGAGATGGATATGCAGAGGACCCGACGACCGATCAGCCAGGGGCAGTCTTTGTCAGGTCGTAGCCAGCAGTCATCTACCCAGCAGCAGGGTTCTTTCCAGGATGCATTGAGTGGTTCAGGAGTGCCAGCACCGGCAGCGTCGGTGACAGGATCTACGTCTTTTGGCACGAAGGTCAAGAAGTTTTTCAAGAAAGGGTTCGGTAAGAAGTCCAAGGATCAGGGGCAAGCTTCATCGGGCAGTGTATAGCAGTCGATTCCCTTGCAGCGCCAGGGATCAGTGGGTGGGTCGTGAGTACCATGTCCACGGTGTAGTGGGTTCCACCCAGGCAGGCAGTGCACGACTCCGATCATCTGTTTTCGGTGTGACCAGCTAGGGCACATGGCGCGTGACTGTCCTCAAAGGCAGTCGCAGCAGCAGTTTCCTCAGCAGCAATAGGTTCCCCCAGCAGCAGAGGCAGCAGCAGCAGCAGGGACAGTATCCGCCGCTACCCAAGTCAGCTAGTGTGGGAGGCAGGCAGAGAGCTCGAGGCCAGATCACGCATATGACCAGGGCAGAGGTAGTGGCGTCGCAGCTCGTGGAAGGTACCGTTCAGATTTTGGGTTGCGCGGCTCGGGTTTTGTTTGATTCTGGCGTGTCTCATTCGTTTATTTTGGAGTATTTCACGCTGAGCGTCGAGGAGCCAGTGACCCAGTTGCATTGGAGCTGCCTTCGGGTGATTTCATGATCACCCCGTATTGCTTCGATCAGGTTCCGGTTTGGATCGATGGACGGAGTATGCCAAACAGGTTGTATGCATTGCAGCTTCGGGATTACGATGTGATTCTAGGCATGGATTGGCTCGAGACTCATGAGCGGTGGTGGATTGTGGAATGAAGAGGGTCTACTTCCAGCATCCGAGCAAGCGGACCTTCTATTTCTAAGGTATCTGTTCCACTTCTTCTCGATTTCTCATCTCTGTTATTCGAGCCCGTCAATTACTTGATTCTGGTTGTCAGAGTTTTCTCACGTCCGTAGTTGTGTCTGACCGGATGGAGCCAGATGTCGAGGACATTCCGGTGGTGTGCGAGTTTCTCGACATTCTTCCCGAGGAATTGCCTGGATTACCTCCCCAGTGGGAGATTGATTTCGTGATCGAGGTTGTGTCTGGTACTGGACCTTTGGCGAAGGCTCCCTACCGTATGGCCCCCGCTGAGTTGAGGGAGTTGAGGGCGCAGTTGCGGGAGCTGCTGGCCAAGGGGTACATTCATCCTAGCTTTTCCCCTTGGGGTGCGCCCGTGTTGTTTGTGAAGAAGAAGGACGGTAGCTTGCGGCTGTGCATTGACTATCGACAGCTGAATGAAGTGACCATTAAGAACAAGTATCCGTTGCCACAGATTGATGATTTGTTCGACCAGCTTCAGTCTGCGCGAGTGTTCTCGCAGATTGACTTACGGTCCGGTTACTATCAGCTGAGAATCCGTGAGTCCGACGTGGAGAAGACTGCGTTTAGCTCAAGGTATGGGCATTACGAGTTCTTGGTGATGCCGTTTGGGCTCACCAATGCCCCCGCAGCCTTCATGGACTTGATGCAGAGGGTGTTTCGTCAGTATTTGGACCAGTTCGTGGTCGTGTTCGTGGACGACATCCTTGTTTATTCGCGATCTGCCGAGGAGCACGCGTACCATTTGGGTGTAGTGCTGCAGACATTGCGAGATCACCAGTTGTATGCGAAGCTCAGTAAGTGCGAGTTCTGGCTTCGAGAAGTGCACTTTTTAGGGCACGTGATTTCTGGTGATGGCATTTTCGTGGACCCCGCCAAGGTCGAGGTAGTGATGCAATGGCCGAGGCCGAGGTCTGTGATGGAGATCCGGAGTTTCTTGGGGCTTGCGGGCTATTATCGCAGGTTTATCCAGGATTTTTCTCGCATTGCGGCCCCGATGACGAGACTCACGCGGAAGGACGTGCCTTTCATCTGGTCTGAGGAGTGTGAGCTGAGCTTCAGGGAACTGAAGAGATTGCTCACCTCGACTCCGGTGCTGGTTTTGCCTTCTGGATCGGGAGGTTTTGTGGTGTGTACATATGCTTCCGGGGTCGGATTGGGCGCTGTGCTGATGCAGCATGGTAGAGTGGTGGCTTATGCATCTCGGCAGCTAAAGCCCCATGAGGAGAACTACCCTACCCATGACCTTGAGTTGGCGGCTGTAATCTTCGCGCTGAAGATCTGGAGGCATTATCTGTACGGCGAGAAGTTCGAGGTGTTCACTGACCATCAGAGTTTGAGATATGTGTTCTCGCAGAGGAACCTGAACCTTAGGCAAGGGCGTTGGATGGAGTTCATGAAGGATTATGACTTCACCCTGTCCTATCAGCCGGGCAGGATGAATGTCATCGTCGATGCCTTAAGTCGAAAGGTCACGATCAGTGCCTTGATGTTAAGGAAGTGGAGGCTCTGGGAACAAGTGCCCGAAGTGTACTTCAGGCTCAAGATTCCCCAGGAGCCAGGGTTGGCAGTGCTTGCGAGTCTGACTGTCATGCCTGCCATCCGTCGTCAGGTGACAGAGGCTCAACATGTAGACCCCGAGTTGCCCCGGATTCTGGCGATGGCTGATGTGGAGCTCGGCGAGGACGGTGCTGCGAGGTTTCGTGGCAGGATGTGCGTCCCAGCGGAGAGGAGCAGGTTCGTCGTGCGGTGTTTGCGCGAGGCTCATGGGAGCAGGTACACCGTACACCCGGGTGCGACGAAGATGTATCGGAACTTGCGGAGACAGTTCTGGTGGCCTGGCATGAAGAGAGATGTGGTCGAGTTTATGGCCAGGTGCTTGACATGTCAGCAGGTGAAGGCAGAACATCAGCGACCAGGAGATACTCTCCAGCCCTTGGATGTTCCTGCGTGGAAATGAGACCACGTGACCATAGATTTCGTGGTGGGATTGCCTAGGACTCCGAGTGGGCAGGATAGTATTTGGTTGCTGGTGGATCGGCTGAAAAAGGTGACGCGGTTGCTACCGGTCAAGGTCAGCTGGAGCGTGTCCAAGTTGGCTCATCTTTATGTGGAGCAGATCGTTCCGTTGCATGGGGTTCCCATTTCGATCGTGTCGGATCGGGATCCGCTCTTCACTTCTGGATTCTGGAGGAGTTTCCAGCGAGCTCTTGGCACGGAGTTGGCTTTTAGCTCGGCATATCATCCTCAGTCATATGGATAGTCTGAAAGGACCATCAAGACTTTGGAGGATATGTTGAGATCCTACTGCCTGGAGTGGCAGGGGAGTTAGATTCACCACCTACCGTTGGTGGAGTTTGCCTATAACAACAGCTATCATTCGAGCATCGGCATGGCTCCTTATGAGGTTTTGTACGATCGTCCATGTCGGACTCCACTCGATTGGTTTGAGGTGGGTGAGCGTGTTTTGACGGGACCAGAGTTGGTGCAGCAGTGCGTGGATGTTGTGCACCTGGTTCGTCAAAACATGTTGGCGGCCCAGAGTCGGCAGAAGAGCTATGCTGACCGTAGGCGGCGGCCCCTCGAGCTCGCCGTGGGCGATCATGTGTTCTTGAGAGTTTCTCCGATGAAGGGGGTGATGCGTTTCAGACGGCGTGGGAAGCTGAGTCCCCGCTACATTGGTCCTTTTGTGGTTGCGGAACGCATCGGTGGGGTTGCTTATCGGTTGCAGTTATCCCCTGAGTTGACGTCGGTGCATACGTGTTCCACGTCTCGATGTTGCGGAAGTATATGCCCGATGACTCTCATGTGCTCGAGATTTCTGCGTGGCCAGAGGTGACTCCAGATCTTTCTCTCCCAGAGTTTCCAGTCCACATTGAGGACAGGCGAGAGCAGCGCCTGCGGGGTAAGGTCATCCCTTGTCAGGGTTGTGTGGCAGCGGCACTCTGGTGGTGAGGCTTCTTGGGAGCGTGAGGATGAGATGCGTCAGTAGTTCCCGTACCTGTTTGAGTGAGTCTTCCTCTTCTTTCCCCTTAGGTTGTTCTCAATTTCGAGGATGAAATTCCTTAAGGGGGGAGGGCTGTAATATCTTAGACCTTTTGGATCCTTCTTCTTAGGTCCCGGATCTGGTTTTTCAGAGTGTCCAACTCCGTTGTGTCCGAAATTTCATTTCGGATATCTTTCGCGTTCGGATCGGCGCGATCCGGAGTTATTTCGGAGACCCGGAAGCGTTCCGTGGCTTTTCCGTGAGTGTTTTCTGATTTTCGATGTGTGTTTCGGTAGTTCCTTCGGAACCTCACTGCGGGTGAACCGGGTCGTTCACCGGGGCACGTATGGTACCGTTGCGATCGGTGCGTTCCGAGAATTCCAAAAATGTAATTTTCTATTTTTGGTATTTTACGGAATTTGTGAATTTTCTATAAATACCCCCCTATTTTCTCTCTCTCCCTCACCTTCTTCTTCTTCTTCCTCCTCCTCCGTTTCTCCCCACCGCGGCCACCTCTCCCTCTCTTCCTCCCATTCGACCGCGGCGAGCTCCCTTCCGGCTGCAGACGGCGGTGGGGCGACGGCGCGATGACGTGGGTGGCGGCGAGGTGATCTCGTGGGCGTGCGGCGAGCGTGGGAAGCTTGAAGAGGCGAGGTTTTCAAAGCGTTCTTTGCGATCTTGGCATCGATTCGGCGGAGCATTCGCTCCATTGAGGTAGGGTGACGTTCCCTAGCTCCCCGTCGTTCATTTCCGTGATTTATAGGCCGAGGGGAGGCCGAGAGAGGCGTGATTGAGCAGGTTTGGGGTTTTCCATGATTTGGGGGAGCTCACCCGATCTATGGATTTGATGCATGATTTCACGTTTTGATGGCCTAGATTCATGCTAGGGGTCCCTAGGGGTCTTCCCCTTTGATTTCCCCCTCTCCGGTAGAGGCACGGGGGCATGGTTGGGTTTTTTTTGGGCTTTCTCACCAGTTTCACCGTCGGGCGGGTGTGACGGCCCTTCCAGGGACCGTC
This sequence comes from Amorphophallus konjac, assembly GCA_022559845.1. Classification (NCBI taxonomy): domain Eukaryota; kingdom Viridiplantae; phylum Streptophyta; class Magnoliopsida; order Alismatales; family Araceae; genus Amorphophallus; species Amorphophallus konjac. The sequence goes on along the minus strand of CM040122.1, from coordinate 292,801,899 downwards.
ACACCGCGTGACGGGCCTAGGAGGGTGCGTCACGGGCCCTTGTTAGCCAGCTGGGGGTCAGGAGCTGTGGCGGTCCCGCGATAGACCGCCACAGGCGCGTGACGTGCCTGGGTTGGGCCTTCAGAGGCTCCCAACTGTTGGCTTGTGACCGTTATTTTGACCGTTGGGGGGGTCAAGGCATGTGACGCACTAGGCCTGGCGCGTCACATCCTTGTATACGGCCCAGGGTGGGCGCGTCAGGGCGCCTTTGGGCGGTTGAACCCCCAGGCGGTGTGACGCCCCCGATGTGGGCCGTCACACCCCAGTGACGCCCTGATGTGGGCCGTCACACCCCCGTGACGCGCCTGAGTGAGGGCGTCATAGTCCGTAACGCGCCAGGGCGGGCGCGTTACGCTTAGCTTTGCGCTGGGAGCATGACGGCCGGCGTCGGACCGTCAGGTTCCCGTGACGGTCCAGCCTAGGACTGTGAGTCTTGCTGTGACGGTCCCGCCTAGACCGTTAGAGGCCTGTGACGGTCTAGAGGTGAACCGTCAGGCTTCTGGTTGCCCCGAGAGGGTTGCAACCCCCATTTTTGGTCCGATTGTGGTCACCGTGCGACGGGGACGGTACGCGGGGTGGTCCCCGTACGTCGTCGGATACAGACGTCGTTTTCCGTTGACTTGAGAGTCTACTCCTTCAGTGACCCTCCACTAGTCGTAGCCTACTAGTACACGGTGCTGGTCGCACCAGGGAGTGGTGTACGGGCCACCCACCCTTAGAGACGGTTTGTGGACCGGTTGCCGTCGGGCCCCACGTCTTGCAGCCAGAGTCCGGCTGAGGGGAAAATCGGTCAGAGGGCCAGACCAGGGACGCTCGGTCTGTGTCTGCACACGTGGTTAGGGACGGTTGGACCCACGTCGAAGGGCGTGAACCCCAGCTAGTCACTTGTTTGTGGTTACTTGTACAGTGTTCGTGCCTTTGGTAGGCACTACCACGTCAGGCAGTTCACCTGCGGCGTGGTGTAAGATGTCAGGGGATGCTACGGCTGTGCTTCTAGTGGGAGGTACTCCCTGTCGAGTACGGAGCGTCAGACTGTTAGTCTCGTGGCTTTGACCTTCGAGTTTGCAGGGTCGACCGTCGAGCTTCGGTTGTCTCGCCGTGGTACGTGTGCTGGTTTGCATGCTACGGGACCTTTGTTTTGTAGAGTACAGGGCTTTTCTTTCCGAGGTACTCTCCTACCGCTAGCGTAGTGGTTTCCCATTTCGAGGTAGGGTTCGAGTGATCCCTACTGAGTCTTGTTCCGAGACTCATTCCTGCGTTGTTTTTCAACCGTGTTTCAGGTGAGGCGCGCCGCCCCAGGGGAGCGCGTCTGGGGTGCAGCGTGGTGCGGGTGCCCAGCGGTAGTGCCAGAGGTCAGAGCCAGGGGGTGCCCCGTGTAGCTGTACTTTTCCTTCTTGTCTCCGTACTAGTTGTGGACAACTACTGTTGTTGTTATTTACTTCATTTTGTGGACCATGTATCATGTGAACTGTTAATTTATTTCATGCTTTATATTATAACCTGTTTACTTTCTGCAATTACTTGTGATACTTGCGTAGTTTCCACACCATCCTTCTAACACTTCCGAGTCTTCGGCTCGTGGGTGGCGGTGCGAGTCTCGGGTTATCGGCTTTCCCGGTAATCGGATTCTTGGGTCGTTACAACAAGAGTAACTTCGTCTGGTAAGGCGTTTGAACTTAAATTACAATGCTAAATCTAATTCAGAATGTATGTCTTTACAGGGCAAGGAACGTGCCTAAGTGCTTAAGGAACTCAAGGACGGTTTGGTGAGATCAACTTCAACTTATTGGCCCTTGATTGTGTGGTTTTATAAGTTCTTTATCTTGATCTCAAGGGTTAAATTGGTTTAGGACTTATCTAAGCTTAAATGGTTTGGGGTTCATTCCCTCTCATGTTTTAATAACCATCTTGAAACCTCCTATCTTGTTCTTGGACTTAGTGGACTTTTTAATCTACCTTTTGGTAGGTTCTGGAACAAGGGATGACCCATTGGGTCGACCCCTAGGTCCCCGGGTGCAAAACAAATGGGCTTTTGAACTCTAGCTGAATGGGTCGACCCCTTGGGTCGACCACAAGGGGTCGACCCTGGTAGTTTGAATTAAAATCCGTCGGATCCCTTTCTCTTAACTGCAAGGGTCGACCCCAAGGGTCGACCCCTGGTAGGTTTAATTTTTACCCATACGGATTAGCCCCGAGGGTCGACCCCAAGGGTCGACCCATTCGCCTAGACACCCTTAAACCCTCTAAAACCTTCACGGGAGTCGACCCCATGGGTCGACCCTTTCAGTCTCGAACCCGAGCCGTGAAGTTTGACTTCCGTGGCATCGCACCAAAAGTCATCCCAGCATCCTTAAAACATTCCTGAAATTATGGATCTGGTCTCCAGGCCGTCCCTGACCATCCTATACCAATAAATACATATCATTTGGGTGGAAACCCTAAGAGGAGTTTTGGTGAGATCTGAAATTGGGCTTTCTCTCTAATCCTTGTATGTGCAGGGTCGCAGCAGTAGCGCCAAGCTCCACTTCCACCTTGTTCTGAACCTGAAATCGAAGGGAAGAAGCTTGAATCAAGCCTCAAGACCATCTACAACTGAAAGCTGCATCGGATATCAAGCTGCAACCTTTGTTCGTGCGGCACTGCTTCATACTTCCTCCAAGATCGTTCTTCCACTTGCAAAAGTGTTGAACTACATCCGGAGAAGCGAAAGGGGGAGCTTCAACCACGATAAAGCATTTCTTCACTCTCCATTTTCTGAATCCCTTTGCTTGAGCTTGTGCATCTGTTGTATATCTTAAATCAGATTCTTGTGTGTGGTGTTCGTGTTCAGGAAACACGAACGTGTGTGTGTATGTATGTTTGGCAGCCCAGATCGGGTGCCGTGTGTGTGTGTGTGTTGCTGTTCTACAGAGCGTGTGTGTGTGTGGCTCACTTCATAGTGAAGTCTTAATCCTCACGTGTGAGGGGTGGACGTAGGGGACACGGTAGTGTACCCGAACCACCTAAAAACTTCGGTGTCACTTGTGGTTTGATTTTTCACATTCTTTGTCGAGTGGGCTTTACGGTGAGTTGAGGCATACACCACCTCTATCATCAAGCACCTACCCTTCTCCACACCCATTCACAAGTGTGATCATGTTCGAGTGAGGACTAGTGCTTGTATGTTTAATTAACTAGTTTTCACTTGGAAGTAATTTTTTAATTGGCCAATCAATTCACCCCTCCCCTATTGATTGCCACCATTCGGGTCTCAACAATTGGTATCAGAGCTTTGTCTCTATTTCACTCGACCACACGGTCGTAGAGCAGATCCCTTTTTATGGCAAACAAGGGGATGATGCCCGAAGGGCATTCTGATCCAAAGACCCCCGTTCTTTGATGGATCAAACTACCCTTATTGGAAAAATAGAATGTATATTTTTCTACGAGCCCAAGACTATGACGTATGGCGCGTCATTAGCAAGGGTACATATACTCTGTCTCAAAATGAGGATAAGTGGGATGATGAGGTATAAAGAAGGTGTTCAGCAAACTTAAAGCCATGAATATAATACAGTGTGTCATTTATCCGTAATGAAATACTCCGGTATTTCCATGTGTTATTCTGCGTAGGAGATGGGAGAACAAGCTGTGGTTGATCTATGAAGGAACATCGAAAGTAAAGGAAACCAAGGTGAATCTATTAGTCCGGGATTATGAGTTGTTTATGATGAAACCAGAGGAGTCCATTTCTGATATGTTTGCAAGATTGATGGAAATAACAAATGGACTAAAGGGTCTAGGTAAGGAATATTCAGATAAGGAACTCGTCAGAAAAGTTTTGAGATCCCTATTCATCACAAAGGCCACTGTAATTGAGGACTCAAAGGATCTCAGCACCTTGAAATTGGACGAGTTAATTGGCTCCTTGATGACTTACGAAATCAACATCAAAAGGAGCGAGGACGATCACAAGAAGAAGAAGGTAGTCACACCATTGGCCCTAAAGGTGAACCCACAAGAATCAGAGGGCAGTGACAATGATTCCACCGGCAACACCGAAGATGAGGAGCTGGTTGCCATGATCACAAGAAGAGCAAGAAGATTCGTCAAAGGAACAAGAAAGTTCGGTGGCCAATTCAGAAAAGGACCAAGGAAGCAAGGTCCTAACAGAGGTGAAAGTAGCAAGAAGAAAGAAGTTATTTGCTACGAATGCAAGAAATCCGGTCATATGCGGGGTGAGTGCCCCGATCTGATGAAAAAGTTCAAGAAAGGAAAGTTCAAGAAGCCAAAGGCCATGGTGGCCACATGGAGTGATGAAGATGAGGAAGAGTCTGCTAATGAAGATGAACTGGATGAGCTGGTTCAGAATTTATGTTTCATGGCAAATGAAGACAACGCCAATGAGGTAAATTCTGAAACCGAATCTCTTACATGTGAACAATGACAGATTGCTTATGAGTCTTTGTATGAAAAATGCAAAAAAAATCAGATCTGAAAATAGAAATCTGAAAAAGAAAATTGATCATTTTGTGGCATGCTGTAAAGTCTTGTGAGAATTGTCATGTGTTGAAATCTGAAACTGAGAAGTTGATAAATGAGAAAGAAATTCTTGTGTCCAAAAATGAATTGCTTGAAGAAGAGATTTCATGCATGAGAGAGGAGAAATTCACACTAAGTAAAATGCATGATGATTTGAAAAATAATCTCGAACAAGAAAAGTTTGAAAGTATGGTATGCAATCAAGCAAAAGAAAATGTCAAAATCAAGTCCATTCTCTAATGCATGAAAACCATGAGTTGAAGGATGCTATTGCCATTTTTGAAAAAGGAAAAACTTTACAATCTGAAACACATTCAACTTATATGCATCCCAGAAGTTCATCTCCATCCACGTCAAAATCACATGTGCATAATTCATTCTTGAATAAAGGAAGGAGAATAAACATGGATAGAGCCATTAGCATGCTTTTATTGTGGAAGGTTAGGCCATGACATGTATGATTACAGAATTCTGAAATTTGATGATGAAAGCTTTGCTAGAATGAGAAATAGATCATACACATCTCATGTTTCTAACCATCGTGGACCCAAGCTTGCTTGGTACCAAAATCTGCATAAGTACGTTTGTTGTGATTGCAGGTCTGCTTGAGAGCTCAAAGGAATATGTGGTATTTGGACAGTGGATGCTCTCGGCACATGACGGGAAACAAAGAATTATTTGTGGACATGCATGAAAAGGATGGTGGAATAGTGGCATTTGGTAGTAAGGACAAAGGCAAAATCATCGGAGAAGGTAAGATAGGTAAGAATCAAAATCATGTTATTGAGAATGTCTTGCTTGTGAAAGGTTTGCATCATAATCTTTTGAGTATAAGTCAACTTTGTGATAAATGATGCAATGTGGCTTTTGATTCTAACCACTGTACCGTTGTGAATAAAAATACTCATGAGATAAAGTTCATTGGTTTTAGGTATAACAAAGTATATATGATTGATTTGGATGAACCTCTCATAAAAACTGTGTTTGGTTGCAATTAATAATGATGATGTGTGGCTTTGGCATCGCCGACTTGGGCATGCTAGTTTTAATGTTCTGCTAAAACTGTCTCGAAATGATTTGGTAGTTGGATTACCTAAGTTGAAGGTTACTGATGAAGGAGTCTGTGGGGCGTGCAGCTTGGTAAGCAAACAAGGACATCATTCAAATGCAAGAATGATGTAACTACATCAAGGCCCCTTGAGTTAATCCACATTGATCTATTTGGACCAAGCAGAACACATAACTTGGGTGGTAAATTATATGGCTTTGTCATTGTGGATGATTACTCAAGATTTTGTTGGGTTTACTTCCTTTCACATAAAAATGATGCCCTGATAGAGTTTGAAGTATTTTGCAGGGTAGTTCAAAATGAAAAGGGGTGTTGCATTAAAGTCGTGCGGGCGATCACGGTAAGGAATTTGATAACCATGAGTTCAGCAACTTTTACAGGGCTCAAGGCTATACGTATGACTTCTCAGCACCAAGAACCCCCGAACAAAATGGTGTTGTTGAAAGGAAGAACAGGACGCTAATTGAGATGGCAAGAACCATGCTAAACGAGAACAACTTGCCAAGGACGATGAATTGAATGATGGTAATATCGAGATAACGGAAGAAAAAAGTGAAAAACAAGAAGTAAAAGAACCACAAGAAGATGATGCAAATCCAGAAGATCAGTTGGAACAGCAGCTTCCAAGGCATAGGACTTTCGAAAAGGACCATCTGCTAGAGAATGTGATCGGCAATGTTGAAGATAGAACAAGAACACGAGCCTCCTTCAGGGAAGTTGAAAATCAGGATATTGCCTTACTTTTCTAGTTTGAACCTCACTCTATTGAAGAGGCCTTGAAGGATGAGTCTTGGATCATGGCTATGTCAAGAAGAACTACACCAGTTTCCAAAGGAACAAAGTGTGGTTCCTTGTGCCATGTCTAGAAACCACTCAGTGATCAGAACAAAGTGGGTTTTCGAAACAAAACAAACGATCAAGGAGTGGTAACTAGGAACAAGGCCAGCTAGTAGCTAAAGGCTATAGCCAAGAGCTTGGAATTGATTTTGATGAGTCTTTTTGCTCCAGTAGTAAGACTTGAGGCAGTGGAGTTTTACTAGCATTTGCATGCTGTAACAACATTAGATTGTTTCAAATGGATGTTAAAAGTGCATTTTTGAATGGCTACATACAGGAGGACGTGTACGTGGAGCAACCACCGAGGTTTGAGGACACGAAGCATCCAGACCATGTGTACAAGCTAGACAAGGCACTCTACGATCTGAAACAAGCACCCCGGGCATGGTATGAACGGTTAAGTGAATTCCTCATTCAAAATGGATTCAAACGAGGTAATGTTGATCAAACCCTTTTCACGAAGTTGAATGGTAAGGAAAATCTTAATTGTTCAAGTTTACGTAGATGATATTATTTTTGGCTCTACCAAAGATGCTCTCAGCAATGACTTTGTCAAATTGATGCAAGTGAGCTTGAAATGAGTCTTATGGGAGAATTGACATTCTTCTTGGGATTGCAGGTCACACAGACGGCTGACGGTATGTTCATACATCAGAAGAAGTATGCAATGGAGCTGCTGAAAAAGTTCAATCTGACCTCTACCAAACACAACCAAGTCCCATGTCCACCTCAATAAAAATTGATCAAGATGAATCAGGTAAATTCGTGGACCAGAAAACTCTTTAGAAGCATGATAGGCTCATTGCTATATTTAATACCAATAGACCCAACATCCAATTTGCTGTGTGTTTGTGTGCTCGATTTCAATCAAATCCAAAGGATCACACATGTCGGCTGTTAAATCGAATTTTTAGATATATTACTGGTTCAGTCAGTTTTGGGATTGTGGTTTCCGCGTAATTTGTGTTTTGACTTAATTGCTTATTCCGACGCCGATTATGCGGGTTGTAAGGTGGATCGAAAAGCACCAACGGGTACTACCAGTTTCTTGGGGGATGCGTGGTCTCATGGGCCTCCAAGAAACAAAACTCAGTGGCACTATCAACCGTCGAAGCCGAGTATGTGGCTGTCGGTAGCTGTGTTGCCAGGTGCTATGGATCCAACAACAAATGATTGACTATGGCATGTCCTTCAAAACACCTCAATCCTTTGTGATAACACATCAGCCATAAACCTATCTAAGAACCCTGTTCATCACTCTCGCACCAAGCATATTGAAATTAGACATCATTTCATTAGGGATCATGTAAGCAAGGGTGATGTAGAAATCAGCTTTATTGAAACAGATCGTCAAATTGCCGACATTTTCACCAAACCTCTTAGTGAAGAAAAATTCACAACATTTAGAAGAGAACTAGGGGTCTGTAGGATAGATGAGTCTGCATCATGATCATATGCACTAATGTGTGTATAGGTCGCTGCATAACTTGCATTTGCATTAGTGTAATGCATAACTGAATTTTCCTTTGTCATACATGTGCATTATGTTGTGTGTAAAACAAAAGAAAAACCAAATTGTGTGAACAATCATGTTGATGTGTTTCTATATTTCTTCTAGTATATTGTATACACACATGTTTATTGCTATTTCTATGGCCGAAATCACCTTGGATATATTTACATGCCAACAACGGAGCACAAACTGATCAAAATCTGAAATCCGGATCATTGGACCATAAACGTCAAATATAATCTTAGTCATTTTCTCAAACATATCCCCAATTGATTTCAACCCTTAAAATACTCACATTTCCCTTGGTTCCAACAAAATTTTATCATTGGGTCGAGCCGAACTCCCTTGGCCTTCCCGTTACCTTTTGTCTTCAATTGCTGAAAACCAGGGTATGGGTCGACCCTCGGATAACCCAGTTCTGTACGGGGTGAGGGGTACAGGGGTCGACCCAACGGGTCGACCCAAACCGGCCGGGCGGGTTCACCGCGACCGCGCCGTCCGTGAACGGGGTTCCAACCCAACGTTGGCCCCTCCCATGCTTATAAAACCCCTTCTATCCCCTTCTAAGCTTAGCCACCACCCCTTGCAAGCCCTAAAAATCCATTCTTGGCTTCAAATCTTTCAAGCCCTAGCCGCGGTTCCACCGGTGGCCACCCGCGCGCACCTCCTTCTTACGGCTCCAAGGGTCATTTTTCTACTCTTCAATCCACCTGAGGTAAACTCTTAGTGAGTGTGGAGGATCTCTAATCCATGTTTTAGTCTTCCAAGTTGAACCATCTCGTTCTATACCCCATCAAATGATTCTTTCGATTTGTGTTCAAGATGGCCCCAAGGAGACGCCCTTCGCAGAGGAGTTGCATCGAGCTCTACTAGGGAAGCTCGTTCTAAACAGGCCGCTCAAGCTGCAGCTCTTAGAGGCCACCCATCGGCCAGCAAGGTCTTGGATCGAAAGTTCTCCGTCCCCGGCAGTCGATTTTGGTAATCTAAGCCGCTATATTCCAAGCCTTGTCGATATTCTTTGCAGTCAACCAAATCTGGATTTTTTCATGTCTGCACATCGCCGCATTTATCCCAATCTGGTGCATCAGTTTTATAGTAATTTGTCTATGGCCGGTGACACACCAATTACACAAGTGAATGGGATTCAAGTTATCCTCTCAGCGGAGCTTCTAAGTGCTGCTTTTAATTTATCAATTGAAGGGTATGCTTTTGGCGATATTTTGGTTCCAGATGAAACAGTATATCAATACATGACATCCGCAGATAAGGGTGATAAGTTGCTTACTGGATTAAATGCTAATCATTTTCCTCCCTACAACACATATTGCATCGGATGATTACAACCATCTTACTGCCGCGAGGGGGAGGACATGACAAAGTCACTGAAATCCATATGTTCCTATTCTATTGTTTCTTGGGTGGTATCCCAATCTATTTTCCCGCACTTATTTTGGAACATATGTGTTCAAGCATGAAGCACAGAACAGAACTTACCATATGCCGCTGCTTTGACTGCCATTTTTGTATACATGGAGCTGGATCTGTCCAAGGAATCCTCCCAAACTATTCGAGAGGCTGATATTTTTACAATGCACTCCATTTGTCACAACATGGGTATGAACTCAGAAATGGTGAGCTTGTTCGCCAACTGAAAAGTGCCGTTCCAGCCGACAGTTCTGATGAGGAAGACGAGGATGATGGAGAGCCGGCCGGTGAGGAACAACCCCATGCTCTGCTGCAGAGATGCCCTCCGAGGCGGTTCAGCTGCTCATGGATCGCTTAGATTCTATTGATGATCGGTTAGACACGTATGGGGAGACTTTTGATGCTATAACAAAGGACCTTCATGATCTGAAGCTTTCTCACGATGAGTACACTCAGTCTTTCACCGACGCCTTGGCCGATCAAACCCACATGTTACAGGAAATTCTGGATTATATTCGGCGTCCATCACGTCCATCCACTCCGGATGATGATTGAAGCGGTTATGCTCCTACAAATGGCACCCTACTTATCCTTATTCACCCCCTCCTTTTTGATGATGCCAAAGGGGGAGAACTTTTAGGCATATATGTGTGCCTCGGCTCTTCGGCTACTTATATGATATCGTGTGTTGTATGCTTGCATGCATGTGTGCCTTTATCATATTTTCTGTCCATTAGCAGTGTTGCATTTAAGTTGTGTTGCATATCAGTTGCGTCTCATGCATTGCATATTGTCATTTGCCTTTGAACTCAGACCTTGTTCACCTTTAAATTATGTTGTCTACAGAAATCTTGCCTTTTATGGTCAATCTTATATGTTTGGATCGGTATGGTTCATGCAATGATGTTTCTTGAATGATTCATGTGAAGTATGAAAGTTTTATTCTTGATATGGAGGTTGATGGTGAATTCCATATAATGCTACATCATTTTTGAAGTCATATGTTTATGAAAGGCATATAGTATTTTGTCATCACAAAAAGGGGGAGATTGTTGAACCCCCTCCTTGTGGGATACTAAATGGATTTTGATGATACCAAACACTATATATTTGTATGAATTGAAATTGAGTGTTCTAACATGAAAAGCTTTGGAAATGCACATCCTTGATGTAGTCTTGGAGCTTTTGGAGGTACAAGAGTAACTTCGTGGTAAGGCGTTTGAACTTAAATTGCAATGCTAAATCTAATTCAGAATGTATGTCTTTACAGGGCAAGGAATGTGCCTAAGTGCTTAAGGAACTCAAGGACGGTTGGTGAGATCAACTTCAACTTATTGGCCCTTGATTGTGTGGTTTGAAGTTCTTTATTGATCTCAAGGGTTAAATTGGTTTAGGACTTATCTAAGCTTAAATGGTTTGGGTTTCATTCCCCTCATGTTTTAAAACCATCTTGAAACCCTGACTTGTTCTTGGACTTAGTGGGCTTTTTAATCTACTTTTGGTAAGTTCTGGAACAAGGGTTGACCCATTGGGTCACCCCTAGGTCCCCGGGTGCAAAACAAATGGGCTTTTGAACTCTAGCTGAAAGGGTCGACCCCAAGGGTCGACCCCTGGTAGTTTGAATTAAAATCCGTCGGATCCCTTTCTCTCAACTGCAAGGGTCGACCCCAAGGGTCAACCCATCCACGCGAGGGTCGACCCCTGGTAGGTTTAATTTTTACCCGCACGGATTAGCCCCGAGGGTCGACCCCAATGGTCGACCCATTGGCCCAGACACCCTTAAACCCTCTAAAACCTTCACGAGGGTCGACCCCAAGGGTCGACCCTTTCAGTCTCGAACCCGAGCTGTGAAGTTTGACTTCCGTGGCATCGCACCAAAAGTCATCCCAGCATCCCTAAAATATTCCTGAAATTATGGATCTGGTCTCCAGGCCATCCCTGACCATCCTATACCAATAAATACATATCATTTGGGTGGAAACCCTAAGAGAGTTTTGGTGAGATATGAAATTGGGCTTTCTCTCTAATCCTTGTATGTGCAGGGTCGCAGCAGCAGCTCCAAGCTCCACTTCCACCTTGTTCTGAACCTGAAATTGAAGGGAAGAAGCTTGAATCAAGCCTCAAGACCATCTACAACTGAAAGTTGCATCGGATATCAAGCTGCAACCTTTGTTCGTGCGGCACTGCTTCATACTTCCTCCAAGATCGTTCTTCCACTTGCAGAAGTGTTGAACTACATCCGGAGAAGCGAAAGGGGGAGCTTCAACCACGATAAACCTTTCTTCACTCTCCATTATCTGAATCCTTTTGCTTGAGCTTGTGCATTTGTTGTAAATCTTAAATCAGATTCTTATGTGTGGTGTTCGTGTTCGGAAACACGAACGTGTATGTATGTTTGGCAGCCCAGATCGGGTGTCGTATGTGTGTGTGTGTGTGTTTGCTGTTCTACACAGCATGTGTGTGTGGCTCACTTCATAGTGAAGTCTTAATCTTCACGTGTGAGGGGTGGACGTAGGGGACACGGCAGTGTACCCGAACCACCTAAAAACTTCGCGTGTCACTTGTGGTTTGATTTTCCGCATTCTTTGTCAAGTGGGCTTTATGGTGAGTTGAGCATACACCACCTCTATCATCAAGCACCTACCCTTCTCCACACCCATTCACAAGTGTGATCATGTTCGAGTGAGGACTAGTGCTTGTATGTTTAATTAACTAGTTTTCACTTGGAAGTAATTTTTAATTGGCCAATCAATTCACCCCTCCCCTCTTGATTGCCACCATTCGGGTCTCAACATCTTCAATCAACCTTTCATCATGAATTAGCCCATCGGCCATAGTTTGATCATTAGAGATTGATTTAGGTTGGTTTTGAAGTTTTATTACATTTTCTTCCAACCTAGTGATTTCATCATGAAGATTTTCATTTTCATCCCTTAGACATGCAATGCTTTGTTTATGCATATCTAGATCAAAAGAAAGAGTGTCGTTAAGCTCTTCAAAAGTATAATAGTTTTTACAAAAAGAGCTTTCATTTTGGTTATTTTTCTTGAGATCCTTTTTCAAATTTTTGTTTTATGATTTTACCTTTTGTATTGTTTAATCAACTCATCATAGGCTTCCATAAGCTCTTCAAAAGTAAATCCCTCGGAATCAGAGCTTACCTGTGATGAGGATGGATTGCTAGACTGTTCTGCACGGTCGGCCATGAAGCATTCATGTTCTTGTTCCTTCCCTTCATAGATTTTCACCAACATGTCCAGTACTTGTTTGGCTGTGCTGCAGGAGGACACAAGATGAGATAGTCTGAGATCAACTGCAGCTTTAATTAAGTTATATGCAGCAAGATTATCGTCATGTTTGGTCTTATGTTCAGCTGACCATACATTTGAATCTGATGGCAGCTCATTTGGACCAATGTATATAAGGTTTCTGATGGGGACATCAGAGCAAGAGCACTGACATTTTTAATTTGCATTTGTGTTCTTTAGTTTGCTTTTATATCCTTGGAAAAGTATGTTTACAATTGTAAGGCTTTATAAGCCAATGTGTCATTCCCTAGGATTGTTTGGGTTTTTGTGCAAAATGTGAGTAGTTCCAGCAAGGGGGGGCCCACTCCTTTCCCATTGGTCCACCTAAGCCATTTAGGTCCATGTGGGGCTGGTCAACCATCCTAGGTGGCTTCTAGATGCTTGGACTTTCAAAGGGGGACAAGTGGAATACAAAGTCCACATTGGAAGCTAGCTTGGTCAAGGGGGTGCCCCCCCCCTTAATATTTCGTTAATGTGGTTCCAAACCATATGGGATAAAAATACTTGAACTCCCTCTTTTACCCCTCCCAATTCTAGATCTAGGGTTATTTAGTGTCTTTTTACATTTCTTATAAATGGCTTGTATTTCTATTTTTACTAGAATTAATGAAGTGAAATTTGTGAAATTAGTTGGAATTCCCCTTGGAGGGTGCGCCCCTCTCTCCTCTCTCCCTCTGGTTCTTCTTCTTCCTCCAGCAATCTAGGGTGTGAGACCCTTTCTACCTCCCCCTCTCATCCTCTGAGTTCTATTTCTGCCGCCGCCGCCATCGCACCGCCGTCGCGCCGCCGCCATCATCGTCGGAATTCTATCTTCATCAGGACAGAACCTCATCTCCGGAATTGTATCTTGTGTTCTTGTTGTCTGATCAAGCCCAAACTTTGAGGGTTTGTTCTACCTATCTCTCTTAACCTCCAGTTCAAATTTCGTGTCATTTGGACGACTTTTAATATTTTTCCCATATTTCTTATTCCCCCCTGTAATCTGTCATTCTGTAGATCCATGGGACAGTGTCACCTATTTATTTTTCCCACCCCCTTAATAATTTCCCAAAAATCCACAAAAATTCCTTAGTGTTTCTCACGTTTCCCTCTACCTCTCATAATTTTTGTAGTCCCTGAAAAAATCATTTACACCTCGGTCAAAGGTCAGTTTCAGGAAGATCCCCTGCTGTCCTGAGTGTCTGTAAACAGGTCCACAAAAAAAACTTAGCTTTGCAGAGCCTCCCATTTCTCATCCCTTCGTTGGATCGGCCTATAAAATTTATATGTGATAGATCTGGGAGTCCTCTTTCCAACCCCACCAGTTTCACCTCGATCTGTTTTCAGATCTAAGAGAATTAAGCCTTGCCGCCGAGGCGCGCAAATCCGTTCCCTGTGCAGATCAGAAAAATTAGTCCGTGGATAATTCATGCAAAAATACCAAAAGTTAACTTCTGGAACCGCCCCTTCAGGGAGTCGATCAGGGATGTCCCGCCATCTTCCCAGCCAAGCAGCGCCTTCAGAAGACCTCAGGAGGGCGACGTTCCTTTGAAAACCGCGCCTTACTGTCCAGCGAGTCAGAACCGAGTCGGCGCAGTACCGAGTCGGTGCAGGACCGAGTCGGACCAGCAGGCCGAGTTCGCCCCGAACGCACCTCCAGATTGCTGCCCGTCAACCCAGGGTCGGTCCTCCCGGGCCCCACTTGTAGCCCTTTATCTCCCTGCGTGGAGTGGGCAATAAAATTCACTATTGTAACTAAATTTTTACCGTTGTTACCGGGAGTTACCGTACTTGGCTAGGAACGTCTTCCCCACGCCTGGAGCATGGAAGTAAACTCGCCCCACTCTTTATCGCATTTTACTTAGTTCGTATTCATTCGTATATGCCGCTGTGAGTATAGGTTCCTAGCTTGATATATTGTTATCACCGCTGTGAGAGTGAGTGAGTGTACCGTCCCGTGACTCGATTCGAGTTAACGCAAAAAAGTCGATACCCGAGACTCACTACGATTTCTCAACCGCGCACGGTCCACGTCTTCCCTCACTTAGGGACGATCGCGAGCTAGAGTCCTAGGTCGCGTGTCCGTCCCGCATCAGTTTCACAATTGTGGGTCTATGAGTTTGACATAGACGTACATTCCTCTCAGCCATATTGAAAAATCTGAACCATCAAAAATAGGTGGAGAAACCTTCGAAGCATGTGTAACAGATGAAGCCATTTTCTCAAAATGCACTGGGATCTTTCCCTGTAGATCGTAGGATCTAGGAATAGCAGAGTTAGGCTCTGATACCAATTGTTGGGTCCTACGGAGTGCAATCGGATCTAGAAGGGGGGCTTGAATAGATCCTACGATAAACTTTGCCCAATTAAAAACTCTTAGAAACAAACAGCACAAACCACTCCTACAATGCAAATAACATATTTAGTCACAATGCACAGCGGAATTAAATAGGTATGGTTTAGATGGAGACGGGAAGGCACAAGGCACATGCTGCAAAGAACCATCGACGTACTTAAGTTACCAAGTCAATACATCTAAGTGAGCAGTAGACGAGGCTATGCGAGGCGTCGATGCATCAAGTAGTGATGCCAACGACTCTACTCAGAACAGGACAAACGAGAAGGCAGCAAGACCAAAAACACACTTAACAGAATATAGATATACCAACTTTAGTGTGTATACATTAGAGATCAACCAAACGTGTGAGCGAGTGTGAACGAGGTTGAACACCCTTGGCCTGAGTATACTTCCTAATACCTGAGTGCAAGAATGCAACAGGTAGCAAGGAAAGTGCAAGAGGCTGGAAAACCAATTAGTATAAGGATAAAACAGATTGTACGGATTTGAAGGCCAGAGTGTGCGATGGACAAGCCAATATTGCATACGTTAAAGGAAGCACACGGACCTGTGAATGGGAGGTAGAGAAGATGGATCAATCACACAAACATACACCCCAATACACAGGATATTTAAGGTGGTTCGGTTGTAAGCCCACAACCTACATCCACCCCTCACCAAACCCGGTGAGGCTTTCCGGCTGACACACAACTTGCTCCGGTGAGCAACACAGCATGCTTACACGGCTGAGCAACACGGCTGAGCAACACAGCTTGCTTTCCGCTGACTAACAGCTTGAACCACCCAGAGGATCTGATCCTCTCTTCCTCTGAAACCACAGAGGAAACCCGATCCCTAAACAGGGATCGGAGAAGCTAGATGTATTGGTGATAGACGAACCGTAACAAAAAGAAACTGAATACTGCAAGTGCAGTGGAGAATCAATACAGACAATGTAGACACCAGCTGAAGGAATGGATCAAGACATCATAACTGGTGAGTGCAGTTACAAGATTGGATCCAATGATCCTTTTCTTCAAGCACCGGTAGACTGCAAGATTTTTCTTCTCTCTCAAGGCTGCTCTCTCTACTTCTTCTTCTTCTTCTTTCACAGCACTGGACTAAGTCCAATAGGTGCTGGGGTTGCTCTCACGCTACTTAGGAATATTCTTCGTAGATTGGTCTAGGGCGTGGCACTTTGTGGACGGCAGCAGCAGCGAGCATGGGAGGCTAGATATTGTTCATATATATAGCGTGCACGTGGAAGAAAAGGACTGCTTGACCGGTACAGTAGGAGTAGCTGTAGTGCTGAGTTTTGACCGACCACCGGTTCGCTATTCCTGCTGTAGTTGTAGCTATTTTTCCTTTCTGCTACCGCCGTTGTTCTCGGTTGGGGTTCTACGGGATCCCTACTGAGCCAGTGACAGGAGGCTCACCCCTACTTTTTAGGTTGGCGGTTCTTCCTTGAGGTTCGAGGGTGCTGTTCGGAGGTTCTTGGTTACCAGCTCACCGGGCCGAGTGTTCACTTGGCATGTGGTGCATTTTACTACTTTAGACTGTACTTTTGGTTGGGCTGGACTCTGTTGTAGTTGTTTATTTATTTCTGTTAATTTTTGAATTATCCTGCTTTATTTCCCATTTCTTTGTACCTCCACACTCCTTTTAGCCCTTCCGAGCCCTCCCGGCTCGTGGGCGGCGGGCCAGGATTCGAATGGTATCGGGTTCTTCCCGGTATCCGGACCTTGGGTCGTGACACCCCCATTCCATTTGTGATGTTAATTAACATCCTTCATCTCTTTCTGTAGTTATTGCACGTTCCAGGGCTAATTTGGGTCACATTGTGTTGTTATTTGCTTTGTTTTGCAGGTCAATAGAAGCTAAGCACGAAGCCGATCCCCTCTGGCCAACCAGAAGGGGTGGAGGAAGACATTCCACATCTCGGGGTCTGGACGGTTTACGCGGTCGGCATTCGCCCGCTTAAAGACGTGCGCGGTCTCCAAAGTACCGTTCATCTCCCTCATGCCGCCTGTCACAGACCGTGTAAGCATCGGCTCGTTCTATGTCCCGCTTCGGTTTCCAACGCTGTAAGTAGCCTATCGATCGGCCGTGTACCTGCTTGGGCGGTCCTCTATAGGCCGTGTTCATCCTGACAGCGCTGCGCTTTGGCCAGTGTCCTCATTTTCTCCCCTTTCCAAGATACGTAGTGCTATTAGTTTGCATTTCGTGTCTTGGTGGCGATCACGATCTATCTACACGCTTTTCCCACCCTTTTAGTATTTTATTTTCATATGGTGATTTAGAAAAAAAGGGAAAGATAAAAGGGGGGGAATATATCTACATCCTAAATTTTGTGGCGATCACGGTGGGACAGCTAGTGCCCGTCGTGCTTTTGATTTTGATTGACCTGTTTTCTTGTTTATTTGGTTAAGTCATTAGTCTTCTATGGTTCGCCATTTCATCCGTTCTTGGTTTCTGCTTCCGAGGTGGTACGCGATCTTGTAAGGGCCGTTTCCATCATCCAGCGGCCGGTCGAGAGGCCGTGTTCCTTCGGTCTCAGGTACGTTGCAGCTCTTTATATTTCTGTGGCTCTGTTATCATTCCGCGGTCCTTCCAGGGTCGTTTGACAGTTTCCACGATCATCCGATAGACCATCCAGATTATTCAGGTACGCTTCTGTCTCTCCTGCTTCAGTCCATTCTAGTTCTGTCTTGTTTATTTATTTTTATTGCTCCCTGTCACCACACGGTCCTGTCCAGGGCCGCCTACACTCCCTGAGCGGTCTCCCATCAGACTGCGTTTGTGCTACAGTGCACCCGAGATTGATATTTTGAACATTATTTCATATCATTTCACGGTTGTTTGGGTGCTTTCATCTCCCCAGTTGTCACTTATTTTGCATGATTGTTGCCATATATTGCCATATTGTTTGATCATTGTGTGTTAGATTTAGGCTAGACTTGCATGCACTCCGGTGCGCATAGGTCCATACATTCTATCATACTAGTTGCATTCCTACCTTAGTAGGGGATCCTCTCGTCTCCATATTCCTTGGAGCCGACTAGGTGACCTTACCTGGGACCTCCGTAAGCCCCCGTGAGCCGTAGATTCCCACACGGACGCCGGGCAGGTTGTACCTTACCACCCCGAGTCTAGGTTCCATCCGTGAGAGAAAGTAAATCTAGAGTCAACCAAGTCCCTCATTCCATCCCTACTAGGAACCCTATCATTGAGAGAACGCTCATTTAATTCAATTCACTAAGGCTCTAAAGGGGAAACACATAAAAAAATTTCGTGCATCATTAATCGATTGCCTCTTATCTCCTTTCTTGGTGTGTGCATTTTGGGTCATCATTGCTATTTTTAGGTCCTCACTAGGTGTTATTTCTTTTGTTTCCAAGGTATTCGGTGCACATGGAGTTGCTTCACACCCATAGGATCGTCTCCTAGGGGCAATTCCCATTTCCTTTCCTACTTCAACCCGTTATTTGATTCCTCACCTACCATGTCTTCCTACAATTTCTCCACACCCCACGAGGACTCTCTTCCTCAAGGACTTTTGGAGGACCCACCTAGGGTCACCAATGTGCAGGGGAGAGAGGGGTCCGCCCCTCCTCTTCCGACCGTTGTTGTTGAGGGTAGTCAACCCTCCCATTCCGATTCCTCTACCCACAATTCGGCCAATCACGTTCTCCACATGATGGCTAAGTTAGATCCCACCC